>CM076580.1:1569657208-1570019764 GCA_034641835.2 Pinus albicaulis
TGCTGCTAATTGGGAATATTACAGGCTAGGATTAATTCAAATTCTCTTCTTGATAATTAATTGTGAGCTTACTTCCTTTACTTACATCTTATCTTGTTAGCTTCTTATGTCTTTCATCAAGTCAATTACCAAAAACACAAGAGACACTAATTTAGGCTCTTCGAGCCAGGGCCAAATCCTCCCCCTCTTGGAGACGAAAACCCAAAAGAAATTCTTCTTATAGACTTTCAGATGACAAGTACCATGACCTTGACACATACCCTTGACCCTTGTATGCCTCCAAGACCTTGTCACTGCTCTTCTAGGCTCCTTTAGGTTGATCTTCCTCCCTGCACCGAGCTGCACTAGTACTAGGGAGACTCGATCCCTTTTTCTGTAGTCCTTACTGATGTGCCTTCTGTTGTTCTTCTTTAGCCTTCAGGAGATTCTTCTTTGGTCTTCCTTTTATACCAAATCCAAGATCCTTCCTTCTCTTAATGCTTCATATAAGGTCCCTCTGTTTTGCTCCCAAGATACCTCTTTACGCACTATATTACATACTTGATTATTACTTAAGTGATCCTCGAATTACCTTCTTCATTGCACTTGTCTCACACTATAATTGCAGATCTATTACCAAGATGAATAGACCCTAGATCGAACATATGAGAGCCCTTTTTATCTTCACTGTAACGTAATTCTTCTTTGTTGTAATGTGACACCTTTTCAGACCCTTGCTTGCATTTCTCCACAGAACTGGACGAGGTAGATTATACCCAAAACAATGGTAGTTCTATCCTCCTTTCCTTCGTTGTTTTTCCTCTTCTATTCTGCACTCACTGCAGTCCTTAACTCACACTGGAATCACAAAACTTGTCCGAACTTGTCCCTCCAAATGAACCTTAGAACTTTATTATTTATTAATTCGATTTAGTTATCTTAGGTTATTAACTGAAAGGGCATGATCAAAGATCATGCCTCTTCACCAAGGGACACCTTGAGGCTATATTTAAAGCCCAGGCGATCCCTCATTGTAATCATCTCTTATCTCATCTTTTCATCATTAATAATATATTTATCAGTTTTACCGTAGCTTAGAGCACTAGCAGTGACCTTGACTCTCTATAAACATGACTTTAATTAGTACTAATTATGACCAAAAGACAAACTTAAAAGACATCAAGAAGAAGTCTTTTGACCTATAATAAAACCTTTGCTCATGAAACCCATGAAGAGTTATTACAAAAATATATTTTATTATCTTTGTCTTCTTCATTACATAATTATATACTAATATAAAGACCAACTTAGTTGCACTTTCCAAACTCCTTAACTAGGGAGTGTATTCATACCTGGTGCACATGGTCACTATCAATCTAAAGAACCTCATAAGAAGAATTGGATTGGTAATCGCATCTGTATAGCATCATATCAACTAGCATTGTCCTAGTGCAAGGCCTTGACTAACAGCGCCATCTCTCAACGAGACAATGGGTTGCAATGCTGGCGAGACACATGACTTATAGACACCATCGTCATTGTCTCTCCAAGGTACATACTCCACCCAAGTGTTCCCAAAGTATGACCTTCTTGGACTATTCTTCTCTTGGGTAGCTGGCCCTCAAAAAATATCGGTCTCGACTACTCTTATCTTGAATGCCCTAATACATTCTCAAAGAGTATCGAATGCCAAATGATTACCCAATCCTCCATTCTGTCTTCCCAAGTGTAGACCAGAATGATGTGTTTATCCATTCTCTCCTCATGGCCTTCACTAAGACTTACGGTTGTTAGTCCTGGTCTAGTGCATGACACATGAATTAGAGAATCATATACGTCACTCCCTCTTAACTCAGGAAAGACATACTTCAAGTTTCTTCCAAGTAAGAAACTTACCACCAGGCTCCCTCCTAACCAAGGACCTACAATAGCAATGGTGAGACACCCAGCTGCTCATGAAGAATTCCCCCCCTCGATGTCATGGATTTCGATATTGAGGAATCTTCAACTTTTAGCTTCATAGGGCACAGATCATACATCACGTTCATCCATGAGTCATGTCATCCACATGAAAGTGATTCATCGGTCCTTCTCATCTGGTCTACCTTTATGCCATGTTGCTTTTCTCTGAAACATCTCCCAAGGATCTTACATCCTTCCACATGATTGGCAGCCCTGCATAAACTTATCCAGATAAACATATACATAAGAACTTTTAAATCAAAAGTTACCTTAGTGATGATCTTTCACCATGACATCTTCCTGTAGGCATCGGCATCCTTTATTCAGATTGACACGTCTCCTAAAGATATATTTTGTCAAGGGTCTTTTTCTTTACCATACTTTTATCAAAGTCCACATATCTTCCTAGGAGATCTCCTAGTCACATATTCTTGGATGATAAACGCCTGTTTACATGGTTGTAGTTCATGATCTCTTACATTATTTCTCCACACAGCTTCATCCCCAGGAACTTTCAGTATCCAGTTCCTTGTTTGTATACCACCACCTCATATTCCATATGAGGACATTTTTAATTTCATCTATTAGTGGCTATTGAGATTTTGTGTATTTGGGGTAGCATCAGTTGTGCTCTAGCTCCCAAATTTTGTGGAGGGACTAGAGTACACTGATCTACAAGACCCAAAAATGGATTTGGGAAATTTCATCTGGTTTAGGAGATATTAAATTAATTAATTATTTTAATGTATCTCCTAAGTTAAAACTTTGAGAACTTAAATAATTAAAGTAAATTTAATTAAACATGTGATGAAATTGTCTTAAGTCACACGATCAAGATTTCTTTTAATCTTAGCCATTGATTCAAGATCCGATCATGGTCGTTGATTTGTCAACGAGAAAAGTATAAAGGAAAGGCTTGGGGTCATTTGTTTGTTAACATAGAGTGCGCAGCAATCATATTGCTTTTCAAGATTCTAGGGGCGGGGTTTGCTAACGGGAATCAATCCCAAGTATCGAACCGGAAACCTCAGACCGGAACCGGCTCTGGGAATCGGACCCAACCGAAAAACCGAAAACCGGTTTACCAAAAACACATAAAATATTCATATTAAAGAAAAACCAGATATATTCATGTACATCCATATTAATCCAAACCATTTAAACACAAATATGCAAAAGTTTTCATTATATAGGTGCAGATAGCCAAAATACTCTTAGTGCAAAACATCGCTGAACAAAAAATGTAACAAACATCAAGAAACAGGCTCTAAAAGGCCTTTATAGTCCAAAATAACATGTTAGATCATAGTATTATACTATAGCCTACAATAATACAAGCTACATATGATCAAATCATCAATCATCATCAGAATCCCTAAGTCACCTGATACGGGGATTCGAAGAATCGGATACGGGTACGGTGACCCCGGAACAGCATTCTTCTGGGATACGATACGTTATATATTATTTTATTAAAAATATATATATATATATTAAAAATTAGATATTTTTTAGACAAATTCATACTTAATTCATTGATTTAAACATAGATTTATCTATCACCTTCGATAGTCAAGGTTTTGTTTGAGTGATGGGTACATTTTTAGTAGGGTCATGATAGAGGAGTCTGACAACCAATGTCACTAACATCAAGGTACATAGAGGGATTGGTGCTCTTGATTAAATACGAGTTCCATACCCTAATACATGACAAAATTCGATGGAAACATTGCAATAACCCAATCCCGAAATCCTGAAAAACTGATAAGTCTGCTGGATTTTGAATGAGATCTAAAATTCTACTTTCTCCATATGAAATCCAATGAGGTCGGAACCACTCTCAAACATCCTGAGTCATTTCATGGTAATGTTAAAAATTTAAGTAAAAGTGACATTATCCTTAATCTTCATTTTACTTTAAGAATTTAACATTACCATGAATAGTGTGAGGGAAATAGAGGGGGTGGGGGTGTTTAAGTAGCTTTAGGGGGGGCTAGGGTAGCGTTATTAACTAGGAAAAATAATAATTTAGAAAAAAATTTAAAAAATTTAAAAAAAATTAAGAATTTGTTTTTTAGTGCCTGTGTCATGGAACCTATGTGAAATCGTGTCTCTCGAAATCGGCTCGAATCGGACTGCACGGAACCGGCTGAAGCCTGATCGAACCTAGCTTAAGCTCAAAGGATTTTGAATCGGCCGGAGCCTGAAGAAAGACGAACCTGGCCATTTCCGGTTCTAAGGCTTGTCGACCGTGCTGGTTCTCCAAATCGGGCTTGGACGAAGTCGTTTTTCTAACCTGTCGGCTTCGATAACATCGTCGGGCAGAGAGGGAAATTTAGGCCAAGGGGATGATCTAATCCCAGGGTCTAGAATACACAAGAGGCAGAGATCAGCTCAGAGGACAGCGCAGAGGAGAAGGGAAGTTGCAGCAGCAAGGGCAACAGCAGGAAACCCTCAAAGGGTTACGCAGAGACCCTAAGGGGTAGCGTAGGGCCTACATCACCCAGTCTGGGGTAACGCAGACCTTTCCAGAGCAGCGCTGAAGGTCAGAGGAGCTTCAGAGGCTTTGAGGGGCAGTGCTAGGGTTTTAGGCCCTAATTTTGGCTGAATTCTGTAAATCTCGTTTGAGGGTGTGGATCAATCATTATTTTGGCCCTAGATCAGCCAGTGAGCTATAGATCTATAATTTCTTTGTCGGGTTTTCCAGATCTAGAACCCAAGCTTGTTGTATTCATAAAATTCTTAATAATAAAACCCTTCAACAGCCAGAGACCGGTTTTCCCGCATTGGGTTTTTCCAGGGACTATTTGTCGAGAAATAACTGTCACTTTGTCTATGTGTGCATGAACTTGTTCTAGATCTAGATTGGTGAAGATTTGTTATGTGTTTTGGTTCGATTTTAACTTGAATTTATTCAGTTAATAACTTGTCTAAGTAGGAGGAGCATAACCAGATTAATAGTAAATAATTTATGCATAAAGTGTAAATATTCAGAAATTTTCAAAGTGGCAACCTGTGCACCAGAAGAGATCTTCCTTTCATAGATCATACTTCTAAAGATAGAAGTCCATTACCTGGAAGCACATTGGAACCACATGACATGACTTCACAGCATCCAGTGTCAGCATATAGATATAAGTACCTCAACCTTTTTCCTTTTGAGTCATCCTGCAGCAATTTTACTAGAATGAAGAACTTCATTCCCTTCACCTACTTCATCAATATGTCATCATATCCTAATCCCAGAATTCTGTAACATAGGTCCCCAATGAATATTCTTTGAGGACTAGCTATCCTCAAGGTAAGAATAGCTAGTCCTCAAAGAATTAGGTCTTTGTTCTTTGCTTGGTCTTCTTCTTTCTCTTCTAGCCTTCTTTGCTCTTTTCTTCCTCTTCTTGCTTCAGATCGAACTTGTCTTGCTTGTAGATCGAACATATGCTAAGGAGGTCGAAACTACTCATATATATACCAATTTGAGGAGGTTGAATAGCCTCTTCTAGACCGAACTGTTACTAGCAAGGCCGACTTGTGCTTGGAGGTCACTTTGACTTTATAGACTCAAAATTAATATCCTTTACATGTTACAACATGTCCGATAGGGTCTTATACAATTGACAAGGATTCTCTTGACTAAAAAAAATATTCTTTTGAAATGACAAACCCTAGGAGCATGAAATGCATGTTTGACCTAGATGACCAACAAAATGAAGCATGAAACCCATGCTTAAAATAATATTTTTCTTTCTTCTTTTTCTTGTAACATAAGATATACATATTGACAGGAGAACAATGACAATTATGAAGACCAAAACTAGTTACATTTTCTAACAACTACTACCCCTTTTCTTGTCTTTTTTTACGTAATTGGTCAAATTCTTTCGATATACATTGTTAGGCATCGAACTTGGGGCATTAGCCTCATAGCGAGGTGGCATAGCTCAAAATAGTTATAACCCTTAAGTGAGTCTTTCCTCATGGGAATATTGTGTAATGTGACATATGACAAGCCAACCACAAGAGCGAATACAGAATATGTTGATGGAAATAATGGGGAAGATGAAAAGTGTTAAATATGATTTGGGATATTGAAAAAGACTATGAACCACCACGGAGCAACACTATATTATGATCCATTATTAAACTCAACCAATGCCCACGACAGTCATGACAAATCAATGTTGCATGACTCATACTTGGCAAATACTCCTCTTGCATATCACTCACCAACTCAGGAAGACTCGGGAAAGACTCAGCAAAAAGCAAAACCCTAAAAAATATCTCATTTTTTTGCATAAAAGATAATCGTTCGAGTATGACCGAGTATGGTGAGTGGCGAGTATTGTCGAGTATGGCGAGTATGGTGAGTGTAACACCCCATCTCGAATCACAAATAGCATGGTAATATTAGCATGTATATGATAGCTACATATGCATGCATCACATACAATACACTAGTACATATGTTGTTTTTTCATGAAGAATATCTAAATATAGGGTAAGTAAATTTATTATTAAAGGTGTTAATCAAATGCCTAACCCTCGTAAATAAAATGAATATATATATTAAATAAGAGATACTAAGGGGTGTAGTGAGTTTTTCCATAAGATTACCACCTCGTACCTATATTTATACCCAAGTACACAAATACACTATAACCTTATATATTCTAAATAACTTCATAAGTCGAATTTAAATTTAGAATTAAAAATTATAGATATTAGAAAAATAAATATTTTTTAAACACTATAATATTACATGGCTTTATAACATTTTACCAAATTAAAATAAAGCAACCGCTTAAATTGAATAATAGGTGATGTCACCCTATGTTATAAGTGTCAATGATCATCCGTCTCGATTAAAAACATGACAAGGCAGTCACCACTTAACAAAATAATATCCTTTTAAGACAGTGAATGAATGCGAGAAGAGAGAAACCTCGACTATTTAAAGAGGGAGGAGGGGTTGTAGAAGAAAAAAGGAGTACATATTTTCTGAAACTAAAAGAAGGAATTTCTAAAAGAGTTATTGATTGAGGGAAACTGTGAAACTCAGCCTTAGTTGTTCTTGAAGTTTTTGGGCACGGGGTCCAGAGTACCTCGAATTGGAAGTATATTGGAGTTGGGTACTGAATTGGTGCTCAGTTTGGCTAGGTGGTTTGGTCATTTTGGTAACAAAAGCGAGAACAAGAACTACGACAAAACAGAGACATCTTCAACCATCTAACTTGAGGTTAGTATTGCAAAGTTAGATTGATAAATTTTGTATGTGTATATATATATATATATATATATATATATATATATATATATAGGTTGCATAGAAGTGTAATTTGAGAGAAGTACTAGTTGTACCTGTTAAATTCCTAATTTGGGGTTCCATAAACTGTCATTTTAGAGTTTTAATCTAAGTCACAGGACACGTCCCTCAGGGTCACGGGTCCTGTATTTCACGTGTCGGATACGAAATACGACCTAAAACGTGCCCAAAATAGTTTTTATCATATCCTCATTTGCGAAACGCGTTTTCGACGTGGTAAAAATGTGCCCTGATGTTTTTTCCTCTTAGAACATGTGTCCCATGAAACGTCACTCATAAAGCTCGTACATGGTTCATTTTTTTTATTTTTTTGGTCATTTTTCGTTGTCGAAGCTCGCTGGGGTCGCTGCCACGTTGGAACTTGGTCATTGTTTGCTCGTTGGAGTCATTGTTGTGTTGTGTTGGAAGTTCCTTCAGTGATTCCCATTGTCAACTTCACATTGACCTGTGTCCTGGAGAATGGCGTTCATGGTTTGGAGCTTAATTTTCTTGTTTTGGAGTGCGTGTGTAAGGTTCACATGTTTATCTTATAAAACAAAAGACTTATCTCATTCTAATGTATCAACAGGGGATTTAATTTGAAAGAGAATTTAAACATGATTCTAACTCAATTCTAAGTAAAATTACAGTAACTAGCTAATGCTAATCTACAGTGACTAGCTGGTGATGAAACATAATAATTAACTGGACCTAAGAGGAGAAATACCTGGAAACGGTGAGATCCAAACCAGAATACCTGGAACCGTGATCCTCCTCTCCAGCTGATCGGACAGATTTCAGAACACAAAATGTTCCTCCCAGCCAATTTAGGATTTTAATCCTAAACCCAGAGTACGCCTCCTCTGCCCCCGTGCCCAGAATCCAGAGAACAGTGAGTCTCCTTTCCACTGTTGATAAATTTTACCACAACAACCATCTCCATCACAACAACCTTCCTCCCCTTTCCTTCCCCGAAAAAGGACCCCTTCCTCCTTCATATCTGCTTGTTTAAATAGCAATCTGCCTCACCGCCACAACACCATCCAGCTAAGACCTCCATAAATGTAGAAATGAATGTTTTGAAAGAGATGTCCTTCGAATGATAGATGATAAGGTTGTATTTAAAGAGCTGCTATTCAAATGTAAGAGGATAAGGTTTGTATTAATGAGGTGTGATTCGAAATGTAAGATGATAAGGTGGTGATAAAGAGCTGTCATTTCAAATGTCAGAGGATAGGGTTGTATTGATGAGATGAAATTCAAATTCGAATGGATTTAATCATGGTGCTTTGAATCTTTAATAACTTTTTCTAATTTATTCTTTAAAGTTTGTTTTCTTTATGTTTGTATATTATATTTAAACCATGAGTTAAATATTTAGGAAGTAGGAACTTAGGGTGAGGGTTGTTACATAATTCCTCCCTTCGGAAAACTTCGTCCCGAAGTTAGGGTTCCATGTGCTCATATCAATGATTGTATTTTTAGAGATTAGGATGATTGTAGATGGCTGATTTTTAAGATTGAATTTCTGTTTGAATAAGCATGTATCTGCAATTAATTGTTACTTCCCATCTCCACCAAGTCTTCAAACTACTCTAAAATCATCCTATCCTTCATAATCTCTTCGACTCCCATCCTATCCGTCCTCTACAGGAATATGCCATGGCATCAGTTTACTGATCCATTCATAGACCTTAAGGATATCAGCGTCGATTACGTCGACCAGATACGCTTGTAGGCATCCGGCAGTCATCATCACACGTCTAGGGGAGCGTGACTCGCACAGTCCTCCCATGACTCCAGGTATCGGAGGATAACCGGTGGGCAACACCTCCACCCCTCCCAATAGGACCAGGGTCAACACCCTATCGTGGAATCTCGGGAGTCTCAACTGTTCTGGGGATTCTGTCATCACGTATTTTGGTTCTGAAATCTGTATTCTGCAAAGCAATTACTTGTACACAATATGCAATGTAAACACTCGTACGCACATTACAGCACATGCATCTATATTGTTCATAACAAATTGTTACCCATATAACAATCTCTACACATTCCAAATATACTGTTATAAATGTAAACATTTGTACACACATTACAGCATATGCATCTATATTGTTCATATTCCTGCAATGATAATTTAAGTGACATAAGGCATGTTGGTATCCCTGCACTTAGTAAAGTCAACAATAGCATATATTCGGTATCACTAGAGTTAAGTAACATCCGTTCTTTATGGTTACCCATGTACCAGCAGATAAAATTCATTCTTAAGAGATAATTCAAAATAAAGTTTACAAATTCAAGGATAGGCTATGACCACTCTCTATACATGACCAATAAGCTGTGTGATTGTGATTACATAGCTGTAAGTTAGGCTAGTATTTGATTATGTCATACTCTTCATAGTTAATAAAATCAATGGGAATCAGTGAAGATAGTGGTAAAAGAATATTGAACCTTTACCCTTAGCTCCATATTAGTACAATACTATCATGTTTATTATGTAACATGATGAGAGATAAACCTCTATACAAAAGAGCTTTTATTACCGTTATAAAAGGTTAACCATGTGAATTTATTGGATAGCATAGCTTATATAATACTAATCTTATGAATATGTGGACTACTAGAATCTTATAACAAGCCTAAGTATCACTACAGGTCGAGTATGGCTATTTCCATAATAAGTATACCGTGTGAAATAGGTGAAGCAAGAAGGTCTCTCTTATATACGAGTAGAAGTAATAGAAGATAGGATTCCACCTTTATCAAGCCTATGGTTGCTATTACATCTATTCTTATTCATACTTAACTAGTGAATGGTACAGGTTTATTACGGAATCACTTAGAGCACTCGAAACCAAGCTTTTATTTGTAAGCTCTAATCCAACTAGATATGGTATTACACTCAGTAAGCTATGAAGATCATATGGTTCACTGTCATTCAAATATTGCACTCACTCTGATCATGGTTATACACTCCTTATTATTACCCAATATACGTGTTACTTAAGCTCATTGATTAGTGTTTATTATGGATACTTATTAATTATAACCATTGTTATAATCACAATTGTAATTAACAGAGTCAAGTAGATCACAGTTGTTGCACTAGTAATAAGCAGATACGTATGTTATTAGAATACCTGTATTTTTAGATAATGAGTGCCATTTGTGAGTATCCATCCTATCGCTCCCTTTTGTTCCCATAGATATGGAACACAGTTAATCTCATAATGGTACTGGACAAATGGGCAGATAGTATAACCACCAAGTAATGGAAATGATTATGTTATCTTAATCTTATTACTTATATATATGTAGCAGTAAACCCATTACACTGTTATGATAAGCTCTATTATGAGAAAATTCCATGAAATCATAATTACTATGCACTTAGTGTCTATACATGCCTAATTACTCCTATATGAGCATAGTGAATGGTCCTTTACTTCATCTATATGCATAGAGTCGTATAGTCAATCTATGATATGGAACTCGGTCACTGGTAGAGATAGGTAGTACTAAGTTCCTTAAGAGGATAGAGTCACCATTCTTCCATGAACCTGAGCTTGCATCTTTACTATATGAGATGGTGGTACCCATTCAGATCACAGCTTAGAGAATAGGTAATACTAATGAGAAAACCCATTGTACTAATAATATGTTTAAAAGCTTATACTACTAATCAAATGGGAATACCGTAATCAAGCATTCTAATAAAAATACTAGTTAAGTAATATCCATGATGTTGAACACGCTGGTAACTTATTTAAGCATGGTGAATCAATACGGATAGTAAGCACAGTGTTGATTGAGCTAAAATTAGTCAGAAAGTATAAGTGTAGGTTCAAGTAATGTGATATATAAAACAAACAAGGTTACCAATACAGCTTTATACTAGCTTAGATCAGCTAAACTAGAGAGAAGGAGTGATATCTCAATAGTAAGCATTTACCTAATTAACTTTATTCGCGCAGATTAGTATGAGTAAGTTATGTAATATACTTGAAATCACCTATACCCCTTAGATATGGCACTCTAACCTATTCACTGGTACCACTTGTACCAACCTGAGTTGAATATTATTTACATAAAGCATGTAAAATATAAGACATATAGGGAATATACTGAATATAACATATGTTGGTCGATGTGAAAATACACGTGTCGTATTTATAATTTTATACTTCAAAGCCTGTAGGAACACATCCCTGTGTAAGGATAATATCATCTGTTGTTATTATATAGCATATATTATTTATAATATAGGGTATATGACATTTTTAGCATCCACAAATGATCTATGGTGAGTTTTGATAGGTAGCAGAGTTTTTGGTCGATGCCAAGTTTATTTTACTTTTTCAGTCATTGCCAACACAGTTACTCTGCACCAGATTCTTGAATTTGAAAGGAAACATCTGAGGATCATCCATATCTATAGTTATGATTGCCATATTTCACATGTGATTGCCAACATCCAAAACTTGCTCCAATAGTCATACTTCTCATAGTTTCTATTAATGTTGATATAATTATGATAGTCAATAGATTTGCTTATATGTGTTCAATCTATAACCAAGATGTGGACATACGAAAAAGCCGCTCTCTATTTAACAATTTGATATAGATCCTATATACACCAAAGTCAACCAGACGTTTACATACATAGCAATTGCTATTTATTCCATGAAATACCAGAAACTCAAATTATCCACTTTAGTTTCTTGATGCAACAAGGCCTGCAAGGTAGCACAACCTCTGCTAAGAATATAGACTTATGCTAAGGCTCCCAGTTGTGTTTAAACACAAATGGTTAGCAAAATACAGGATTTAGCAGTTTTGGTCTTATAGATGTTTTATGACTAACAAGGTACCTAAAATTTAATATAATACTCAGAAGAAAAACGCCGGACCACCAAACAGCATGCTAATTCCGGATAAATGTTTAATATACTAGTTATAGCCTTGGCATTTTACTCCACAGATTGAGACCTTTTGGAGTGCAGCTGAGGGTTACCATGGTATGTCAGCAGGGAATTTCAAGCAATGGGCAAGTGGATATGTCCACTGTCCTCATTTCACAAAATCATAACTCAGTAATAAAGGGAGGCTAGAAAAGGTCCCGCTCCATTTTGTATTTTCCAATTGCATTCCCACCTATAGTTAGCAGCAATTCGTTATCTACGCAATACATTTTGATTTTGTTGACTTGATCAGAAAGCTACAGAAAGCTACAACTTATGGTTCTAAGTTCTTGTCCGTTTTCATACTGTCATCATTGATGTGGTACTAGTTATATGATTGAAATGGAATGTATTATAAATGCAAGGACATTAGACCACACACCATGTTATGCAAGACATGCAAATGATAGATAGAGGTTCACCCAGTAAGAGTCTAATAGATTTAACTCTATAACTTTCTCTAAGCACTGTTGTTTTCAGTTTTTGGAATCTTATCTGTACATGGTATTTCTCCACATATTGATATCTTTGAGCACAAGTATTCCTGTTAATTTTATTTACTAACTAATATGGGAACCATCCCAAGCACATAACCATGGATGCATTAATCCTTCAACTAGTTTAATGAATTGGTAACACAAAAAAATCTTTCTTTGACCTGACAGTGCTCCATCGCTTTTCATAAAGCAAAGCAGCTGTAAATATCATATAGCATAACCTCACAACAGTTAATGGGAGCCTTACTGAATGAAGGGTCAGGGAAGATTCAATTTAGTTGTTCAGTTCTCAAGAACATTCTCTGTATAAAGCAATGAATGATGAATCATTTTGAAGCCAGGCATGGTACCAAGATACATTGTCTGCTATGAATATTAATATTTTCTTTATATTTTGATTCACAGAAAAACAATACAGAAGAAAGCTACACCTTATTTTTATAATACCTTTCACATTTATCTCAAACAAACAATATATAAAGAATGTAGGAATCCATTTTATAGACCGATTAATGGTATGAATCGCATTGAAATACGACCCAGAAAAAGTGAAACAGTGATTGGCCGATTTACTTGTTCAGGTTAAGAGATTTCTCACTTTCAGCTCGCTGGGTGTTTTCCTTGTCTTGAACTAGGTAACTGGCAGGAAACCAAGGATCTGTAAAAAGCTCTAATGAGACTATTGCAATTTGTGTCATGGAAAAAGGCAAGATCATATCCTGTTCATAATGATACTTAAGGTGGAATGTAGACAATCTGCAATATTTTATATTTGTACCTCCTATGGTAGGAGGCATTTATAATCTCACCTAACTGATAGAGAGCTAACACAGTATTCTTCAGAGCATTAGTATTAGAAAGGTCATCATTACTGTTAATGGCCAGGGCAAGACTTCTGAAAAGTTCATAGCAGCACAGTTTGGTAAAGTACTTATCTGCAGGCATGTCTAGGCAAGTTCACAGATGTGTTAAGGTTGATTTGTTCAGACGGTTGCCTCACCCTATCAATCTTGTTGATAACATCAAAGCTTTGTGCAACATCTGAGGTATATGAACCTCTCAAATGCCTGTTTTCTGAGCCAAGTACCAGACCATCAGCAAATCATATTTTGACAATATTTCTACCTTTATATTTGCAAAATGCAAACACAGAATGTCCAGCCAGGATTGAACCATCACACGGAAGTGACTGATGATCCAAAATCCAAATGATGGCACCTCTAAAAATCACATTTTATATCGAAAAGTATAACCAAGGGTTGTAGTAGAAGCAAAAAAAAAAAAAAAAAAAGGACAAAAGGCTACATTCCAATTCTTCTTCCAGACCTATAGGAAAATCACATGATGAACGGAGTGATGTCCCCACTCTTGACTTTGCAATTTAATTTGGCAGGTATAAGCCTATGAGAAAAAAAGCTATTAGTAAATCTAACAACTGATTGTTAGGACAGTGTCATAATACTACCTTGGTACAAAGATATGATTTCTGGTGTTCACACTGCACAATAAACTGGTCATAAAACATCTGTATCTTGTTTGTTGCAAAGTGAAAGTAACATGCCTTTCGGGTTTAGTTCTGAAACATTTTGTAAAATCATCTCTCCACACCCCCATACTTACCACCGGTTGTATCTAATGTTGCATGTATGTACAAATAAGTAGAACAATTTTTACATTAGTGCTGGGATGTGTACTCCATGCATACTGTTGTTGTAGTTTATATTATATCATTGATCATCCAATGAAGCTAGCATTTGAAAAATAAATTAAAAAAAAAAAAAACAAAGGATAGAAACATTCTCGTGTGCTGTATTAAAAGCTGTCACAGTTAGAAAACCTCCCCACAAAATGGAACCCTTATTTGTAAGCATAACATAGAAGTGAGGTTTCTAAATGTACAAAATGAAGCAAAACCAAGAAGAGAGAAACCTGCAGTTCGATAAATTCTAAATCCTGCTGTAGGAAGCCCTTTTGGGAAGCCAGGCCCTGAGAATAAAGCTCAAGTACATGGCCGCAGCCAGTTTGTTGCAATGATTTCATGAGGCCTTTGTAGCATTTCCCGTCCGAAAATTCATCTTTGAATGGCAAATTATGGCATATATTTCCAGATAGAAAATGCCTTCGAGAATTATTGTTTGACAGTCCAGCAGTAAGATCTGTTTCTGTTGCTCTTAGAGCTAAATCATATTTTTCCAAAGCTTTGCTCCAATTTCCTTCATGCTCATAAGTGAGGATCTGTGAAACCAACTTATGGGAGCGAACTCCATAGATACCATCAGGCTCGTTAATATTTGTGGTTGCTGCCATCAGCACTGCTATATGATCTGGTAACTAGGCTTGGCCCGTCTGGGCCTGGATCTCCTAAGCTTCTGCAATTCATGTGCATTGGACAAGCCCAGGACTGCAGACTCAAACGTCCCTATATTCCCCGCAATTCTCTTATCCGACTCCAACAATAGATATGAATCCACACTATGTGGCACGAAGGGCGGCTTCCACTGCCTGGAATGGAGAATAACGCCCAACTCCGCCGGGATCGAATCGTACCCGCACGCAGAAATAACGAGAGACCCCGTCTCCTCAGCCTTTTGGTGGTAGGTCGCCTCCATTTTTTCCATGAATTCGGGCTCCCCTGAGATGTCCAGATAATCCACGCCGCCTTCAACGCAGGCGGAGACCACCGGCTCACCATAGAGACGGTAGGGACCCACGCAGTTGAGCACAAGTCTCTTTCTCCTGCAGAGGGCCGCCAGCGATGGCGGGCTTGTGACATCTGCCTCGATTATGGGGATATTCGCAGGGGGCAGCGATGGCCCCGCGGCCCATTTGAGCGCCTCTGCGACCTTGTTTCTGCTGCGCCCAGCTATTCCTATCTTTATTCTTTGCCCTCCTCCATCGCGATCCAGATGGTTCAAGAAATATCTCACAACATATTTGCCTGTGAATCCCGAAGCACCCAGAATGACGGCATCCAACTGTTCATCTTCCATTGCCGAACTTGTTCGGTTGTTAAAAATTGAACTCTCGATCGCTTTCTCGTGGTGATGGTGTTTAAATATTGGAAAAGCGAGATAAACATTAAGTTATATCCGCCGTAATATGCAAAGTTCATATGTGTGAGGATTTATTATCTTTCGACCTTGGCACTTTTGACATATCGAACCAGAATACTGGGCCATATGACATATTCGAACGGGCCGACGTAGGACATGTATCAGCGCTTTTAAATTATTATTATTATTTTTTTTTTTAAACAAATGCCAATCGAACGCAAATGGACGGCTCCACCGCATCAAACTGGTGTCGCGCCATTCATATGCTCCACCGCCTTCTATCTACTTCGCTGTCCAATTTTAAACATTGGTTTGCCACGCTATCAGTTCGAGAAGCTTTGGTGTACGCAGGTGTTTGCTTGCATTACATGCCGGTTAACTAATTTAAATTCACCGCAAGGCCGCTTTCCTGGTTTGAGTTGGAATTTAAAGGTTATGAGTTCGAGTCTCTGGATGACCCAACTATATCTTTAAGCTTTGTGGTTCACCATCAGAAGAGTATTGGAAGAAATCGAAGTTGCCACATGCAACCATCTTCAAGCCACAGCAACCTTATAAGCGATGCATTGCAGAGACTTTTAGAGAGTTCCCACAAACAGCACTGGCCCTGATCGAAACACTTCTTGCCATAGAATCTTCTAGTCGTGGAACAGCAGCTTCAGCTCTTAAGAACGAGGTGAGCATCATAATCGTAAATTAGAACGCACTGCACGAGATACCAGTCCATGTGCATCGTGCATTGATTTAACCTTTTTTTTTCTTTTTTTTTTATTTCTTTATCTTTGGTCAGACGTTAAATTTACAAACCCTAGATAATAGGCAATTGATGCTTCGTGCCTTGGAGAACACTTTTTTTTTTTTTTTTTGAAGCATATTCATAATTAACTTTCAATTTAATACTAGGGTCATACAATGTCAAGCAGAGTAAAAGAGATATATATTTATATATATATATATATATATATATATATATATATATATATATATTTTTTTTTTTTTTTTATTCCCTAGGATTCGTTCAATCATCAATTACGTTGTTTTGCTGTGCCTTAAATCACCGTCCAGAGACTGCGAAAGTATTTGGAGTCATTGCGCATCCAGCTGGCTCCCAGTAAAGGTCCGCCTTGTACGTCAGTATTTAGAGAAACAATAATTCGTGTATATGTGTCAGGCAAGGTCGCATCTTGCTGATTTTCTGAAAGTGTATCCTGCACCAGACTGCTGGAAACCTCATCATACTCTGTGCTTACCTTTCCAGGTGGATCAAGCAACTTTTGAACAATAATTTCTATAATAGAAGAATCAACAACATCTGAATTTTGACCATTTTCAAATGCATGGACCAACATAGGAAGAATCAACATTTGCATGGCAACGACTATTTGATTTTGTGTTAGTGCCTTGGACTGGAATAAACTGAGGAACTCAATGAGAATTTTCTTCTTCATTGGAGGGGTGTATCCTTCTGCAACCTCAATGACGTAAAATTCTTTTAGAAAGGTATAGTCAATGTGAGTCCGGACCAAGAAAATTGATAACATATCAAATAGAATGCCAACTTCATATTTATCATGCCTTAGATAATTTAGGAAGCACTTCACAAGCCTCTTGCTTTCTTTCACTTGTTCCAAGCGGTGGCTCTGTTCATTAAGTACGTGGGCTTGTCTGGAGCTTGATTTCCATACTAGTACTAAAGCATCAAACATAGGACGATTATTGTACAGCCATTCTGGAATCAATTTAACCAAAGCTAAGACCAGCGAAATTCCCTGGAAATGGGCATCTGGCATGTGGCCTGCACTTTCTCCAGTGGACTGCATTCCAACAAAATTATCTGTTCTCAATGACACTAATGCATATTTATTTCTTGCTTCATACGGCATCACAGTGGAGTTAACCAGCTCATTGGACTTCGATATCACCCACGGAAATGCATTAGCAATTATCTTTTCTGATGACTTAGCAAGTTCCTCTCTCAGAGGTTGCCCTGCCTCTAACCTGATGATATCCATGAATCTTCTAAAATGTTTTGGCTGATTCAATCGCACAAGAAAATAATCTATTGCATCTGATGCATAACAATTTAAAAACTTTGTAAGTGGAAGGCGATATGGGCTGTTTAGTTCGCTATAAACTTGTTCTTGGGGTAGGGCTGCTTCCAATTCTAGGGTTAGTTCCACAAGATCACCCATGAACTTAACTGCTTCAGGTTGCATAATGTGGAAAAGGTCTATGATTGCTGCAACAATTACTGGTTTATACCAGCAGCAGCTTTTAATGGGCCTTTAAGGTCGTAAAGAGGGTTTGAATCTGCCCTCTGATACCAAGTGTAAGGTCTACCATTTTATCTTATAAAACAAAAGACTTATCTGATTCCTAACAGTTCAGCAGGATTTAATTTGAAAGCGAATTTAAACATGATTCTAACTTAATTCTAAGTAAAATCACAGTAACCAGCTAATGCTAATCTACAGTGACTAGTTGATGCCGAAACATAATAATTAACTGGACCTAAGAGGAGAAATACCTGGAACCGGTGAGATCCAAACCAGAATACCTGGAACCGTGATACTCCTTTCCAGCTGATCGGACAGATTTCAGAACACAAAATGTTCCTCCCAGCCAATTTAGGATTTTAATCCTAAACCCAGAGGACGCCTCCTCTGCCCCCGTGCCCAGAATCCAGAGAACAGTGAGTCTCCTTTCCACTCTTGATAAATTTTACCACAGCAACCTTCTCCATTTCATCACAACAGCCTTCCTCCCCTTTTCTTCCCCCGAAAAGCCCCCTTCCTCCTTCATATCTTCTTGTTTAAATAGCAATCTGCCCCACCGCCACAACACCATCCAGCTAAGACCTCCATAAATGTAGAAATGAATGTTTTGAAAGAGATGTCCTTCGAATGATAGATGATAAGGTTGTATTTAAAGAGCTGCTATTCAAATGTAAGAGGATAAGGTTTGTATTAATGAGGTGTGATTCGAAATGTAAGATGATAAGGTGGTGATAAAGAGCTGTCATTTCAAATGTCAGAGGATAGGGTTGTATTAATGAGATGAAATTCAAATTCGAATGGATTTAATCATGGTGCTTTGAATCTTTAATAACTTTTTCTAATTTATTCTTTAAAGTTTGTTTTCTTTATGTTTGTATATTATATTTAAACCATGAGTTAAATATTTAGGAAGTAGGAACTTAGGGTGAGGGTTGTTGGTGGGGACCAGGTCAGCATTTTCTTGTATTCCATACACCCATATCTATATAATTTGTATTCAAGTGCCTTTCAGGTGCCGACTGCCATTCACAATTTTTAACTTTTGAAATAGCTTTCTTCATGGTCTCTATAGCTTGATTCATTTGCTTGTTCTCTAAATATCCATCCACAAACATTTACCATGTTTTGAAATTTGGTTTTCCTCCTTTTTCTAAAACATGTTCAAGAATAGACTCTGCGGCCTGCCTTTTCAATCATTCCTTTTGTGATATAGGCATCAATTGGCACATTGGACACTCTGATATCATAACTTAGGTCATCGAAATCACACTCTTCAAAACGTTTTTTGGCTCCCTGCACATCTCCAAGTTTAACCATTGCAGAAGGCATGCATATATAGCCATTGTATTGTTTTAATTGCAACTTTCAATGGCTACATAGAGTTGACTTAAATATATAGGGCTCTACCTAGTTGAGTTTGTCTTGCAAATGCCCACATTTTCCAGGATGTGCAACTTGAGTAAGTCAGATTCATATACTAGTGAACAAGAGGGCTAGAACTGCCGAGAAAGAAAATATCAGTTTCTGATGTCACATGTGCAATATGCAGAATGCCCCTGTTGAGATCCTTGATTTGGTTCTCAATCTGTTTAATAAGTTAATAACATGAAGTTTCAAGAATGAACATTGAACTGTGAGCAATGAACATCATTGATGTAGTAAATTAATAAACTAATACTATATTTCAGTAACTTAATATGGATCAGGAACTATATTCCAGTGTGTGTGTGTGTGTGTATATATATATATATAACATGTCCCTCGTGTCTCGTTTCCAGGGTCGCTGTGTTTCGTGTCAAATACTCATATTTACGTGTCCTCCGTGTCTCGTGTCGTGTGACTTAGGTTTTAATGTCACAGACCAGTAAATAATAAATCACAGAAATTTCAGGTTTCACAGCAAGTGGCGAGTTTGTGGACCGAGAATGGTCGAGTCTGCTACGAAACCTCGGCCCAGTCATCAAGTACTTTCCGAGTCATGCAACACTGTGACAAATACATAAAACACTATCACCATACACGAGCAAGGAAGAAAGATATGACATTATCCAATATATCAAACCTCACCATCATAATCATCAATAGAGCATCATGTGTACAACATCATCATCATTGTGCCAAATCCAAGAACCATGCTAACTTCGTCACGAATTCATGAAGAATAGGCATATCCACTATGTAAGGACGATCATCATGCAAGAAGATCTCTGACATATGTGCTCTAGAAGACCACAATCTGAAGTGCTCACGATCAAATGTAAACTTGAACATCACACCACTAGGAAAATGGTGCTCATGCTCAAATCTCTAGCATGTGACTCTCATCACATGGTAACCTCTCAAAAAGTATCAGGGGTAATAGTTGGATATTTTCCCAGGTCAAAGTAAGCAAGGATGTGAGGATAGACAAAAAAACAGTTCTGAATGAAGTCGATGGTTGCTGGTTTGAAGTTGAAAAATGAGTTATTTACAAGGAGAAAAAGTGCAAAATAAAAATGCAATTTTTTCAGCTGAAAAGTCATCCAAGCCAAAAAATCATGATTTCCTGATTGTTTTCACAATAAAATTGCAATGTTTGCTACATTGTTATGTATGGTGGAGATCATACTCACTCCGATACTGTAGTAGATAAACTTGAAGGGGAACAAGAAGTCACTTTAAGGTTTGTTGATCTACTGCATGATGATTTTATTGAAAAGGATCAAAATTATGGTATTTACTTCACTATTTAATTGCAAGATAACATATAACTGCTTTCTCTTTAGAATGTTGTATGACAATAACAGTTGTAGCTAACGGTCAAGCAGTAACCAGGGTAAATTAGCAGGTCAATAACTATGATGTGTCACTGTTGTATCAATGAAATTGTCATTGATTTCAATGTGTCATTAAATAGCTTTCCTTTCAAGGGCCTTTCTGTACCCACATTGAGATTTTTGCAGCTACATTTTAACATGTGAAGCAATGATGTAAAAGAAGAGATACAATACTCCTAGAAAAAAAACTTAAAAAGAGATTCGCAAGCAGAATAGCAAACATCTTTAAAAACTATTCAGCTTCTAACCATTATGTCACGGGATAGCTGCATCAATTCTCTCCCCAACGTATCTAGTTTAGCCCATATGATGCAATTTCTGCATCGAGTCCTATTGATCTGAAAAATGAAATTGCCAACAAATAAACAGCATTATGAATTGTCGGGAAGACATTGTAAAAAGAGTATACGGAAGATACAATGTATTAGAACATAAACAAATGAAATAAAGACCCCAATTTAGGTATAAGACTAAAGGCACCTACAACTGAAAGTAAGTCTGCTGCAAGCCCCTGACGAAAATGAGGGGGGCCAACTTTCACATCAACAATCACCTGCTTGACTGATTCTGAAACAAACTACAGCAACAAAATGACTCTGGAATTAAAATCCTGATATTGTAAATTCAACAGCATATGAAGAAAAAGGTAATATAATACCTGCAACGCATCATCAAGTGTAGGCACTTCTTGATTTTCAAATTCTTTTGCAAACCCAAAGCCTGCATCCAATCCTTTAATCTGCAGTCAACATAGAATCAAGTTCTTTAGATATATTATGACATCACTAATGCAGTGCAACCAATTTATCAACATAATATAGAAAGGCAATTAGAATCACTATCTAATATAATCAACCAATGTCAGTAATCTGGAAAGTTTGTGTTCCGGGAAAATGGTTCACATGAGCCTTTCCATTTACTACAGGCAAGAGTTTTAAAATAGTAATCAGATAAAAAGGCCACATTAAGCTCTTCTAGGTTTGAGTTGTGGGTTGACGAGTCTATTTAATCCATTTACTCTATGTCCTGTCACCATTACTACTTGTCCCACCTCATTCTTTGAGCTGACTGGCCATGAGAGGCCAGCCAGCTTTTCCATAACGCCTGTATGGGATTTAATTGGTTACTGTGGGGCCATATTTGCATCTGCTGATCTGCATTCTGTTTTCTTTTTCGAATGACTGCCACATATCACTGTCAAACTCAGCTCATAACAAATTTCCAGGGCTTTATCCCCACCATGGTTTGAACCTGAGTCCTTCACATGGTGACATGCCACCTCAACCACAAAGCCATAGCCCAATAGACAATTTTGTTGTCAGTTTTAACAGAAAACAGATCCCCAGTAATGGCAGAAATATGAATTTGATTGAGCCGGCAACAAAATTCTTGTCTGATAGCAATGTACAAAAAGGTCCTCCCCAAGTCACCATGAAAATTTGTCCCCAAGGTCTACCACAAATAATCTGTATAAGGAAAAGACTTTGCTTGGGTATTCTGTTGGAAGGGTTCCTCCCAACGCCATATTTAGGACCAGAATTGAAGTATGGGAACCTCAATCTTGGCATTGTGTCAATACAAGATGTCTAATCAAAGGCTTCTTCCTATTTGCATTCGTTCACAAAGCTTACGTTAATGATATCTCGCTTAGTCCTTGGGAATGTAAACATGCCCTTGTTTTTCCGGCTTGGTTTGTGTTGATGCTCAAAGTGAACAAGCCAAACACAATGATCAAAACACCCTTGTAGAGATCTCAAGGTAAAAATGGGGATGGAATCCCAAGCTTTGCTCAAATCCCTAAACTCTCTAACTATGCTATTAGGATTCTTAGTTTAGCTTAATTAGCAGAGTCAATCTCCTTAAGTCTACCAATCCTCCAGTTATGTGTGCATGTTAATTTTAAAGTGCACCTTATGTTAGTGAGTAATTGTTCTGAAATATTCCATTACTATGCATGTTGATCCTAAACAACAATACAAGACTATTTTTAATGCTAATTTAAACTAATAAATGCAAAGACTGTTCAACCAACTGTTCACAAATATAAATCAGATCTAAAGAGGTCAAATTCTGTATTAATATAAGCTGGAAATGGAAGGGAACAAGCCTATATATGTTATCAAAACCATCAGTAAAATGTTATGCTAGGAAACCGATAAGCACCAGATAAGCTAATAAATCTACAAAATTAATTCATGAACCAGAAAAACATTAACAAAAATCTACAAAATTAATTCATTAACCAGAAAAACATTAATATATAAGTGGCTCATAAAATCAAGAAAAACATGCATATGTACAGCAATTAAGTCAAACAAACAAAGATGGTAAACTGCTCATTCAACTAATGGAACTGACAAATAATATATAAGAGAGTGGTGAATGCAGGACAACCCTAAAAAAATGTTATTAATTAAGAGTATATACAACCAGAAAAACCCCGAAAGTCCTCGCAATCAGCTAGACTTCCAAGAAATGGGATGTGTCTGAAACTATATATTGTTCACAACAAAGTAAGATCCATGGTGGGTGAATCCCGAGACAACATGAAGCCTTTGCCATTGTCCAAAGGGAATCTCTATAGCGAAGCACATCAGCTTTCACCCTTAATGCTGGACATCAAGTTATAACCTGCCTATTTCATCCTTCTCGACACTCAGTCCGAAGGGAATCTCTATAGCGAACCACATCACCTTTCACCCTTAATGGTCGACATTAAGTTATAACCTGCCTAATTTATCCTCCTCCACACTCAGGGCCTCCTCCTCTCTGCTTTTATACAACGTTGAGTGGGCAGGTGAGAAATAAACCATGTTTTCCTCCAAAAATTGATTTTATGGAATACTTAAAGGAATTTTGAAGGCCAGATATGGTTAAATATGGAGTATAAAACTCTTAATAAACAAAAATATATTTATTGATGAAGGAATGAATACAATGGTGGGTGGCCCCTGGCTTAAATACTGCCTTGGGTGCCTCTTAGTGAATGGGCATAATTTAACTAATAATTACATTGATAATTAATTTTCACATAATGCCTTCCTGCTGAAAAAATGCTTTGTCCTCAAATCATACATAATGACAGGTGTTGTTGACGAAAGACTTTTGTCTCCCAAGAAGCTTCTTCTTCTGGTAAGTCATTCCACTTGATCATGTATTCTTTGATTACTTGAGATCGCAGCTTCTTTTCCCTGATGGAGATGATGCCTTCTGGTTCTAGAATGACCCTTCCTTCGTAGTCTAAGGTCAGAAGTGTTGATTGTGCCGATTGATGTTCCCCAAGTGCCTTTTTAAAGCATGATACATGGAAAACGTTGTGAACACGACTTTTATCAGGTAGGCTTAAACTGTATGCTACTTGGCTGATCTTTTTGTCAATCTGATATGGTCCATAAAATTTTGGTGCCAATTTGTTTTTTCCTTTCTGTTTTACGGATAATTGCTTATAAGGTTGAACTTTAATAAATACCCATTCTCCAACTTCAAATTCCCTCTCTATTCTATTTCGATCAGCTTGCTGCTTCGTATGATTTCTTGCATTATTTAGATTTTCCTTAAGAGTCTGGACGACTTTTTGGGTTTCTTCTAACTGTTTTTTAACAGCTGGAAGTTTTGTCTGATGATAGCAAGGTACTTCCATTTCGGAGGTTCGTAACCGTACAAAGCTTGAAATGGAATCATTTTCACTAATGTGTGGTAAGTAGAATTGTACCACCACTCAGCAAGATGTATCCACTAAACCCGCTTATTTTGTTCGTCTATGGCATAACAACATAGGTGAGCTTCTAAAATTTTATTGACAACCTCTATTTGGTCATCTGTTTAAGGATGATAGCCTGAACTCATGTTGAGGTAGGTTCCTATATGATTGAAAAATTCCTTCCAAAAATTACCCTTAAATTTAGCATCTTTATCGCTCACAATGACCTTGGAAAGTCCATGTAATTTGTAAACATTTTTGCAAAATATCTCAGCGATTTGTTTTGCTGAGTCTGATTTCGTCATTCCAATAAACTGAGCATACTTGGTGAGCCTGTCGACTACTACAAGAATTTTATCCTTACCCTCAGACACAGGTAAACCTTCGATAAAGTCCATTGATATTTCTTCCCATTTCTGATTCGGATATTCAAAGGATGAAGTAGTCCAAGAGTCATATGATTTTCATTTTTATTCCTCTCGCATTTATCACATTCTGCTACATATTTCTTAATATCGTTACTCATTCCCTTCCAGAAGAATGACTAGCGTGCATTATAGTAGGTTTTAAAGAACCCTACATGTCTGACTGATAGTGAATCATGCGACTCTTTGAGAATTTTGGCTTTAAATTTGGAATTTGAATTCAGGTAAATTTTGTTGAGATTTTGGGTAGCATCGGATGTGCTCTCGCTCCGAAACTTTGTGGAGGGGCTAGGTCACATGAGACCTTCAAGACCCAGAAGTCGTTTGGAGAATTCCACCTAGTATAAAAGTTATTCAAATAACTAAATTTTTTAATGGGGACCCTAAGTCTAACGTAGGGAAATTGAAAAATTAAAGCGAATTAATTTACACATGTGAGAATGTTCCAAGTGACGTGGATCAAGCTTTCTCTAATCAAAGTTGTTGATTAGAGATTAGATCACAATCGTTGATTTGTCAACGAGAAAAGTATTAAAGGAAGGCTTGGGATCAGTTGGAGAACAGCACTTGAGCTAACACGAAATTCTGGGGCGCGGTTTGCTGAGAATTTTCGAGTGAGCTTGCAGTGCTAGTGAGGGGCAGATCGGCAAGTGAGGTTCTGATTTGAGGCCGAGAATACATACATCAGAGAGGCAGTACCGTACCAGGGAGCACAGAGACCAGCAGGAGGGATGCAGCCCAGCCAATCTGACGTAGAGACCACGCAAAGGGTGATGCAGACCCTTTTGAGTGACGCAGAGGCAGCGTAGAGGCCTTCAGAGTGACGCAGGGGCAGCCTGTGCTGCACAGACGCTGCACTAGGCTAGAGGGGCTGACACAGTTGCAAGAAGAGCTACATTGAGGGTTCCAGTGAGCCAGAAAGGGCTCGTATTCAGTAATTCCTGAAGAGTTTGAATCAGCCATATTTACTCTCTCAGAGTGATAAGGTACTACTGTCGTGAAATTTCTCTGTGGGGAAAACCACTACTGGTGCCCTAGATGTATTCAGAATCTGCTTAATAATAAAACCCTCAAAGAGTTGTTGCACCGGTTTTCCCACATTGGGCTTTTCCGAGGACATTTGTCCGAAAAATCATGTGTGTCCTTTGTCATATGTGCGTTATGTTTCAGTAAATGATCTATATATGTATAGGTTGCAGATTGAATTTACTTTGATGTTTTTCTGAATATTTCAACTAAATAACTTGTGTATAATAACAAGTAGGAGAAGTAAATCAATATTTTCCAATAGGGTTTCTGTGTTCAGAAATTATCACATGGAATCAGAGGGATTGCAGATCAAGCTGAAGCCATCAACAAGGGACTGAAGATTTTTGCTGCAGGAAGGGCCACTGAAGCAACACAGATCTACAAGGGCGACGCAGATTCAATCTGCTCACGCAGAGGCTGACAAAGCACCAGGAATGTGACGCAGAGCCAGTATGCTCACGCATAGGCTAACGCAGCACCTGAAGAGTGACGCATAGCATTCTTCTCACGCAGAGGCTAATGCAGCACAAGGAGAGTGACGAAGTCTAAGAGGGAGTGTTGTTGTGCTGATTGTCATAGTTGGAAGTGCAATTTTTTATCTTTAAAGTTGGTGAAGCATCGATTTTGTCGGTGCACAACAGTGACAAGCAAAGTTGACAAAGTACGAGGAAACAGTCCCTCAGCAGATTTTCTTGCCAAGAAATCTGAGTTTCGATCAGTATGGCGATAGTAGAGGGTTGATTCGAAAAAATTGGCATAGGATTTCCAGGAGGGAAATCAATTGTCAGAGGGAGCAGATTCTACAGAGGGTTTCTATCGCCAAGAAACCCAAATCCAGTCTTCTATTGAGTGCAGAAATAGGAGAAGAGAGAAGACCATTTGTTTCGACTGTTTGAGAAGAGATGGCCCTGTACGGACTAAGAGATCAGGATAGGTTAGACAGTGTGTCTAACTTTGCGATCTGGAAAGCCAGAATCCTAACAGTCCTAGAGGAGTACGGTATCAGAGACCACGCAGAGAACGTCTTGGCTATGCCGACTAATGCTGCTCTTCTTCAGAACTTTAATGAAAATAGGCATTAGTTGCACGGGCTAAGCACTTGAGAATGGATGGAGTGAAAGATCACGTGGTCCCACACATTGTCGAGAAGAAGACGACAAACGAGGTGTGGACAGCACTGACCACGCTGTATCAAGGTAGCTCCATCCAGCGGAAGATGCTTCTAGAATATCAGATGCGGATGTTCCAGATGCACAAGGGAGAGGAGATTGATCCCTTCCTCTTCAGATTGCGAACTATCTGAGATCAGTTGATTGCCACGGGGGCAACTCTGGATGATAGACTCATGGTGAGGACTGCCCTTAATGCAGTCACCGATGAGTGGGAGACCTTTGTCCAAAGTATCTTGGGCAGAGCACAACTCCTAAATTGGGGGGACATGTGGTCAACCCTTCGATAGGAGGAGATCCGGAGAGTGACCAAGAGGGAATTCAGTAGTGGAGGAATCTAAGTAAAGAAGGAGAAGAAAGAAGATGCAGCCCTAACATCTAAGGGATAGCAGCAGCAAGGGAAGAAGAAAAGGGACCTATCCAAGGTCTGGTGCTTCAGATGTGGCAAACTGGGACACTTCACCAGCACTTATCCTAAGAGGAAGGACAAGGAAGTTTCGGATTCCAAGGCAGCAGCAGCGAAAGGGGACAGTGGCAGCGAAGATGATGTGGCAATGACTGCTCATGTACCTCGAGAGAAGAGGTGGGGCGACATAGATCTGTAGAGCAGCTATAGATGGTGAAGGCGGGATCCTTGAGGTGCCCAGACTCTTGGATCACATACGAGCTACGAGGGCCTTAAGACAGTAGCAAGATGACTGGAGTCAGTGGGTGCAGAAGATCATGGAGAAGCCGAGGCAGCGTTGGGACGCTAGAAAGTAAGATCACCGCAGTGCAGTGGCAGCAACAATGTGGAAGCAACAGCACAGAGGGGCAGTGCAGAGCAGCACCAACGTAGAGGCTTTAGAGAGACAGCGCAGAGCAGCAGCAGAGGGTGCTTTAGTGATGAGATGCAGCCAGAGTGACTAGTCCGTTAGTTGATTGGGTGATTGTCCTTCAGTTGCTTACTTCTCAGCAACTGAGTTGCAGTGCAGCAATTAGCAGTGGCAATGCTATAGGCAGCATGATGCAGCAATTTGAGAGGGAGCTGCAGTACAGATGTGGCAATGTCAGTGGCAGTGACATGGGCAGCAGTACAAAGAGCAACAGCACAGTGGATGGAGGGCAGCAAGCCAAGCATCAGCAACACGGAGACCGATGTCAAAGATCACAAAGATGATTCAGTGGTGAAGTGTTGCTAGAGCACATTCCTCGCTAAGAGGGAGTGTTGAGATTTTGGGTATCATCGGATGTTCTCTAGCTCTGAAACTTTGTGGAGGGGCTAGGACACATGATATCTCCAAGACCCAGAAATTGTTTGGAGAAATTCAACCTGGTGTAAAAGTTATTCAAATAATTAAATTTTTTTGATAGGGACCCTAAGTCTAACTTAGGGAAATTGAAAAATTAAAGTGAATTAATTTACACGTGGTGAAAATGTTCCAAGTGACATGGATCAAGTTTTCTCTAATCTTAGTTGTTGATTTGTCAACGAGAATAGTATTAAAGGAAGGCTTGGGGTCAGTTGAAGAACACACACAGAGTAGCAGCACTTGAGCTAAGTCAAAATTCTGGGGTGCGGTTTGCTAAGAATTTTCGAGTGAGCTTGTAGTGCTAGTGAGGGGCAAATCGGCAAGGGATGTTTTGATTCAAGGCCGAGAATACATATATCAGAGAGGCAGTACCTGGTAAGGCAGCGCAGAGACCAGCAGGAGGGGCGTAGCCTAGCCAAGTTGACGTAGAGACCACGCAGAAGGTGACGCAGACCCTTCTGAGTGATGCAGAGGCAACACAGAGGCCTTAAGAGTGATGCAGAGGCTGCATTGGGCTAAAGGGGCTAACACAGTTGCAAGAAGAGCTACGTTGAGGGTTCCAGTGGGCCAGAAAGGGCTAGTATTCAGTAATTCCTTAAGGGTTTGAATCAGCCATATTTTATGTCTCTGAGTGATAAGGTGCTACTGCCGTGAAATTTCTCTCTGGGGCAAATCACTATTGCTGCCTAGATGTATTAAGAATCTGCTTAATAATAAAACCCTCAAAGAGTTGTTGCACTGGTTTTCCCGCATTGGGTTTTTCCGGGGACATTTGTCCGAAAAATCATGTGTGTCCTTTGCCATATGTGTGCTATGTTTCAGTAAATGATCTGTATATGTGTAGGCTGCAGATTGTGTTTACTCTGATGTTTTTCTGAATATTTCAGTTAAATAACTTGTGTATAATAACAAGTAGGAGAAGTAAATCAATATTCTGCATTAGGGTTTCTGTGTTAAAAAATTATCACAAATTCTTCCCTTGTACCATAGAATATCATTCTTCCATTCAAATTTTGAATTCTGAAGAAGGTCATTAATTATAGCACTTGTTTCTAGATCTTTTGCATATTCACTTTGAATCTCGTTAAGCCATTCGGGAACAAGAACCGAAACTGCAAGTAATGATGGTTCTTCATCTTTCCTAGATAGAACATCTGCCACTACATTGTCCTTTCCCCTTTTATGTAATATCTCCATGTCAAAAGCAGCAATTTTTTCAATCCACTTTTGTTGTCCTTTAGAGAGCGTTTTTTGTTGTAGGAGGTATTGGAGACTGTTATGGTCTATTCATATGGAGAACTTACTTCCCAAAAGGTATTGCCTCCACTTGGTTAGTGCGTGCATAATAGCGAGCATTTCTTTGTTATATGTAGATTTAAGACGTTCTCGCTTATTGAGATTCCTACTTTCGAAAGCTAATGGATGACCATCTTGCATTAATATTGCTCCTATACCAAAACCTAACGCATCACACTCAATTACAAAAGGTTTTGAGAAATCTGGTGTTGCTAATAGAGGGGCATTAGACATAACTTCCTTCACGTCTTCAAACCACTTTTTTGCTTCATCATACCATCGAAATGAGTTTTCTTTAGAAGTTTTGTTATGTTGATTTTTGTAGCATCGGAAAGTGTTCTAAGTCTTAAACTTTGTGAGGATACTTGGACATTAGTATTCCAAAGAACCCAGAAACCGTTTGTGGAAATTCCACTTGGTTTATGTCTTATTAAAATAATTAATTATATTAATCGAGACCCTAAGTCTAAACTTAGGGAAATTAAATAATTGAAGGGTATTAATAAGACAGAGTGTGAATCTTCTAGAAAACGAAGATCAAGTCAAGTTTTAATCTTAGCCATTGATTAGACTTCTAATCTAGGTTGTTGATTCATCAATGAGAAGATTATAAAAGAAGGCTTGAGGGTCATTCGCGAAAGAAGCCAAGCATACACTCAGTACCCGAAGGAGATCAATTCTGAAGGAATAGAATTCGACCTCAGTGGGAGAGTTGCAGGGCGGAGAGTTGTAGAAGTAGAAAGAGAATGAGGGAGTTAGCAGTGACAGAGCTCGAGGACAGAAGGACGCAGTGGGTCACAGGAGACAGCGCAAAGCTGCAGCGCAGTAATCCCACACAAAGCCTACACACACTTACGCAGTCCAACACGGGGACTACACAGAGAAACACGCAGACAGGCATAGAGGAGAGCAGAGTTTGATCTAGGTGTTAGGAAATTGTAGGGAGGAGCCAAGAATTCTATCTCGGGTGTTTTCAGATTTTATCTGCCAGTGTATTCCTTGTAGAGATCCATTTGCTGAAGAATATTAATAAAACCCTCATCTGCTGCACCAGTTTTCCTGCATTGGATTTTTTTGGGGACATTTGTCCAAAACTAATGGTGTACATGTGATTGGTTCTTATGCTTATGTTCTTCACTGTTTACTTCTCTGCATATATAATTGTGAATGTTGCAGTAGTATTCACTTCGAAGTTTACTGATAGATTTATGTAAATAACATATTGAAATAATAAGTAGGAGAAATAAATCTATCACTGCAAATGTAGATTTTCGGATTGAAAATTTCACATGTTAGGGGTGCAATTATATGGGCATAGTTTTTAATAAATCTTCGATAATACCCGGCCAATCCTACGAATCCACTTAGCTTGGATATATTAACAGGTTTGGGCCATTCCCTTATAGCCTTGATCTTATTAGGATCTACTTTTACTCTTTCCTTGGATATTATATGTCCGAGATATTCTACTTCTTCCTTCCCAAACGTGCATTGGACTTCTTGGCATAGAGCTGATGTTTGTTTAATGCAGTAAGAACTTGCTCCAAATGTTGTAGTTGCCCCTTCCATGTTTTACTATAAATTAAAATGTCATCAAAGAACACTAACACAAACTTCCTTAGATATCAATGGAATAGCTCGTTCATCATAGCTTGGAACGTTGTTGGTGCATTGGTTAATACAAAAGGCATTACTTTAACTCGTAATGACCTTCATGTGTTCGTGTTAATTTCTGAACATGTTCTATGCCATTTCAGATTAGGGTACTAAAGCAAATAGAACAGATAAATAGATCGATGGAAGACAAGCCAACTAAGAAGAAGAATGATGGCATTACGACGATCAGCAGGATGCTTCTACCAACAAAGTCTCCAATAGGTCATTCAGCCAAGCATGTCACACACAACCCCAAGGCAACCCAGACAAAGAATACTCCACAAAGACGCAGCACCAAGAACGCGGCTCCATCGCCATCAAGAGAGAAGAAAATCCTCCACACATTTGTGTGTATAATGAACTCCAAGTCTCTCCAATATATAGGCATCTTTGGGGGTGTGTGACACGTCCTTTAAGACATTTAAGTCTATATTATATTCTAGGTCGACCTAGCACATAAGTGGAATAATTCAAAGTACATGTTCTGCTCATCCGATCGAGATGATCTTTAGATCAATCTTACACCTCTCCAAAAGAGGAATCCAATAAAAACATTGGGATCATCATCTGAGCATCACAACCCGGAGTTTGGACCTAGTTGTCCAATTTTAACACTCCCTCTCAACTAGGGAGAACTCTGTCCACTAGTGCAATCCAAACATCATGCGTCATCCCACCGTAACTTGCTTTGCTGGCCTCTTTATTTCAAAACAGAAGTGGATCAGTCACAAAGACATCATTCTCAGCTGACAAATTCAGCCTAGAGGTCTGAAACCTCTATAGGACTCACAAAGGGTCTCATACCAACTCGAAGTTGGTTTACCTGACCCGAAGTCAGTTGAAGGTCCGAAACCTCACTAGGACTCAAGAGAGTCATATATTAACCCGAAGTTAGTTACACTGACCCAAAGTCAGTTGGAGGTCCGAAACCTCACTAAACTTGATCCCAGATCAAGTGGTTGGACACGTGCTATCCTAGACATAGAGAGGACGACAATCTCCGATGCGTCCATCAGTCTTGCTATGGTCTCGATTCACATTTCCCACCTCATTGGCCAAATGAGAGGTACTTCCCATGAGTCTGAAACTCCATGGGTAGGATGCATACGGGGCACAGATCAGAGAGAGGTAAACCATCTCAATATCATCACGGTGGGGTAGAAGCACACCAACTAGGTTCGGCAAGCCTAGCCCTGTGGTTGCTTATAGCACCAAAGCTATCCCCAAAACCCCCTTGGAGCTCCCAAATCTCATCGTCCAACAGGACCCTCGAAATAGGGTCGTTCCATGATTCCAAGATTCTCACGGAAGGTTAGGAACATGACCTTCGCCAAGGGAATTGTGAGAATATCCGCGACCTACTCATCGATTCCTATATGAACCTTACGGCGCCTCGCTATACCATATCCCAGATAAAGTGGTACCAACCATCAACATGCTTGGATCAATCGTGGAACCAGGGATTCTATGACAAATGAATCCCCCTCTGGTTATCACAAAGTATAATGGTGGCGTCTAGCACATGCTCAAACAACTCACTGAAGAGCTTTCGCAACCAAGTGACTTCACAACAGGCCATACATGCTGCAATGTATTCGACCTCAGCGGTGCTCGAGGCTACTGACTTCCTTTTCCTACCCGAAGCAGATCTACTTGTGAAGTAGCATCCAGATGTGCCTTACAATCCACCACACTGCCAGCCCAATCGGCCTCAGTATATCCAAGGAGTGTCATTCTCCCGACAGTGTATCTCAGACCATGGTCTATCGTGCCACAGAGATATCTCAAGAGTTTCTAGGCACCAACCTAGTGAATGTTATGATCAACCATCTGTTGACTCAAAGTGTTCACTACACAACATATGTTCAGACGGGTGTTCACTAAGAACATCAAAGCCCCTACGAGTTGACGATACTCAGTAGGATTTGCTAACACAGGCCCAGCAGCGCTGCCACTCAACTTCTTAAAGTTGAGCTCCATCGGTGTCGACACGGACTTACAGTCCACCATACCAGAAGCTTTACAATGTATTTTCCTTGAGAAAGGAAAATCTCGCCAGGTCTTTGCCAGACCTCCAGGCCTAGGAAGTAATGCATCAGTCCTAGGTTCTTCATCTCGAACTCAGCAATGAGCTCCCTCTTGCACTGATGAAAGAGAGGGTCAGCATCTGTCACGAAGAGGTCGTCAGAATGAGAGGCTTCTTTCTATTAACTTTGAAGTAAAGGTTCGGATCAACATTACTACGAGTGAAGCCCAACTTCATCAGGTAGCTATTTATCCTCTCATATCAAGTTCTGGGTGCTAACTTTAGCCCATAGAGGGCTTTCTTCAACCTGCAGACATGGATGTCCCGATCCTGGACTTCGAACCCCAGAGGTTGCTCTACATACACCTCTTCCTTTATTGCATCAAGCCAAAAGGCAATCCTTACATCCATGTAATGAAGATTCCGTTCTTACGTAGCAGCAAGGAGAAATAATAGATTATAGGTGCAATAATAATCAGTGCCTTCCTAGAGAAGACTCAAGCAACACATTTTCCCATCAAATCCATGCTTGATCTTATATCGAGGTGACAACAACTTTGTTCTGTGGTCTAGGAACCATATCCCAAACATCATCCTTGCATCCTTTCAGGCTTGAGGCTTTACAGCTTCTTCAAATGATCCAGGCTCATATTGTACTCATGGTAGCTAGATACCCCTGGTATTTATATGGCTTCCTGGTTTTCTTTCGGAATTTCCCCCTCTGAATCCATATGTCTTTGAGCCATGAGGATCTTCTTTCGTTCAACAATGATATTAGCTCAGGAGCATATACAGCTGAATTCTCCCTCTTAATGCTAGCTTCTCTTGAGAGAGAAGACATCTATTTTAAGTGAGGGCATCCCAGACACCATCTTGGAAAGGAGTCTTATTCTCCCACAGTCAAAGCCATCTAGACTTCACAGGCTTTTGCTGATCATGGTTCAAGACTCCAACAACGTGACTAAAGGCTGCAAAAACTTCTCAGTTCACACTTGCAAGTTTATCATTATGCTCCAATGTAAGAATGATACTGTCACAAGCTTACAGCTATAATGAATTTCGTAAATATGGGTGTCTATCTATGTCACTGTCATAATGACAGTGACATAGAATCACAGATTTAGAACTATCACCTTTGTCATATCGTTGATTATGGTGTTGCCATAATTTTATCATACTCATCACGATCTTCTTCATCATTGTCATACTTACAGCAACTACCTGTTATACTGTGGAGATCTATTGTAGCTAACTCAAGCGTTTTGAGATTTTCTTGAACTAGGGATCCCAATCTGCCTTTTAACATATCATGATCCTGCACTTGAGGGCTTCATCTACTACATCTGGCATTGCATTCTGCATTGCTTCTTATCTTCCAAATCTATCCAAAGACAGTTAGTGGTTGACTGATCTACGGCTTCAAATCCTCAAATCTCAAATCTGCAATTTGACTCTTAAATTGCACAGATCCAAGAACCAATCATACAGTTGTTCCAAACACAAAATCATCCCTTCTTCATGCCAATCCATACCTTATATGACACCTTTCTTTTACGCAGATTTAGCACAGTCATAAGGATACTCCTGCTCATCAGTGTTTCTGCCCCAACATCCAATAGGATAAATTTGGTCAAGACACTTTCTAAGGTCACTGCCAATAGATTAAGTTCAGGTATATACTGGTTCACAACCACTGTCACTAGTCATCTGTGTCAGTATCATAATACTGTCAAATGAGGCACTTCACATTTGCACTGACAATTCCAATAGACAGAATCTCCAAATTACCAGCTTCTGCCATTTTTATATTGGAACCCGAAGCTGCAGCAGCAACAGCTATGACTGCAGGAATAATAGCCATCTGGATACCATTCCAGTTCTCTGTCTGAACAAGTTTTATCTCTGACAGCAAAGAGACTACATCGCTTGTTTGAGCCTTGAGGTGCTTTCTGCCATGTATTCAATTTGCAGAATTTTTTCTTGTAAGAAGGTTCATCCCAGTAAGGAAAACACCTTCAAGCATCTGCTGGCTCAAACTGAGTAACCGCCATATTCCTTTTCTCACCATTGATCACATATGCACTTCGATAAAATCCCTTCATCTGATCATTCAGAGTATCCTGAAATTCAATGTCCAAAACTATCTCATCATGTGGCAATGTTTCATCGAACTCCAACACCAAGATCTCATCAGCCGCATTGACACTGACATTGGATGGATTTATTACCTTCGACGAGATAGAGATCACCAGAACCGCAGCATTGAGAAAGATGCTTCGTATCTTGGATGACATTCAACGTGACAGCCAAAAAAATAAAAACGATACTTCTGAATGATTTGATACTTCCTCACCCATCATATTTAATCTGTTGCCTCAGCTCCTTTTAGCAGACCGACTACGATGCTAACGCTGTCGTGCACGAGGAACAGATTTGAGTTTTATAGAAGTTGTCTGTCGACATTATATCCATGAGGTCGAGAAATCGGCTCCATTGATTCGATGCCATCATGATTGAGGTGCTCCAGGTGAAAAAAAAACAAATGTGGCAATTCATACTACTCCAAGGAAGAGTTCATACATGGTGCCTCTTGTTCATCAATATTCAACTATGGGAACTGGGCCTTATGGTTACTGAGAATCGATATTTGGATTTCATCGAGACTGCAACTAACGCCATTGCTTGAGTATTTCATACTATGATTAGCTCCCCAATCTTCGCCATGCTCCAAAAGTTTGGGCAAATAATTTCAACTTTGGGCATGTAGATCTGACCCCATCTGGATTTAATAATCGCTAAAAATTGCAAGGAGCAAAGGCATGCCATCGCTCTTGCAAATATTCTGAAACAGAGTGAGTGTCAAAACAATAACTCAACGGTCCCGACCCTTCCGCTTTATGAATTTCTCTGCTCGCATCCACAACAATGATTGATTTTAAAAAAATTGAGTTTGGTCGATTGATTCACGGTAATGATAATCCTCTGGGGCTTGCACTGCTCAAATGTCTTTGTCGAGCGATGACTCCGCCAATTCTTTTCTCATTCCCGTGATTCCAGTTGGGTCAATCATATTACGTATGTAATATCAATCAATCGCTTTCCCAATCAATAGGTCGAGTGCATAGGCAATAGGTCAGGCAAGAACACCTCGACAAATATAGAGCACCTCGACCGACTGAGATAGCGAGAGGAATGCAAACTCCGAAATGCAGCTTGCGGCTTATACACAGACTTTTAACACCTTAAACCAACACCGTAAACCCTTATAACATACCTTGATTTGCTACAGGTTCCTTTCTTTGAGAGGTTGCTCCTATGCACTGAAGTTTTGGGCTATTTCTAGCCTTGCAAACAGACTTCGGCCCTCACTCTAGGGTAGCGTCCTTCTTCAGATTCTCTGCACAGAACTGCGGCTTCTCCTACAAGGGTTTGCCTACTCAAAACAGGTCCAAACATTCTCAGAAAACTTCCTATGGAGCTCGGCCTTCCTGCAAGGTTTTCTTGGCATCCAAACAGACATAAAATGATCTAAACTCAGCCTCTTCTCCTTTGCTTTGCCCACGATGTTCCTTCCTCCTTGCCGCGGCCAAGTTTCCTCCTTTATCGAGCTCCCTTTCTTGATGTGTGTTGCACAATGGATCTTTCTCAATAGATCGATGATTTCTTTCAATCATGTTGGGCTTTGTCTTCACCTCCGCTCTGATACCATGTTAATTTCAGAACATGTTCTATGCCATGTTCTATGTTCCTTGTTTTGCCGGAGAGAGTTGCAGCAACCACAGGTGGAGCATTCACTCAGGGAGACAGCGCAGTCAATGAGAGGGAGGACGCAGTCTTGAGAGGAGGTGGTTCCGGATTGAGGGTTTGTTGGTGGATTCAGCCTAGCACAGAGGGGCCAACAGCTACGCAGCAATTGCACATCGCAGAGGCTTCAGGTGCTACGCAGGCCCAGAAAGGGCAGCGCAGAGGCATCAGGAGGCCATCAGGGCTTACGCATGCCAAGCAGAAGTAGCACAGGGACTGCGTCACCCAGTCTGGGGTTACGCAGCCCTCTCCTGAGTAACACAAGAGCACCAGCAGGCTAGCAGATCTGATGCAGAGCAGGTTTGGGGTTTCTGAAGACAGAAAGGGGCTGAGTTCTGTAAATCCCATTTGAGGGTGTGAATCAGTGCAGTTTTCCGTCTCTGGAACTGAGGTATTGTTGCAGGTCTTATATTTCTTTGTCGGTTTAACCAATAAGGTGCCCAGATTTGTTGTCATTAGAATCTACTTAATAATATAAACCCTCCAGCAGCCAGAAGACTGGTTTTCCCGAATTGGGTTTTTCCGGGGATAGTTGTCCAGAAAATCTTGTGTGTCACTTTGTCTATGTGCATGTATTCAGTTTTAGATCTGTATCTGTGAAGAACTGTTAATGTGTTTACTTCGATGTTAATGCTGAAATTTAATATTAATAACTTGATTAAGTAGAAGTATAACCAGATTTAACAGTAAGGTTTCTGAATAAGTAATATTCAGAAATTTTCACATGGTATCAGAGTGATTGCAGATCTAGTTGAATCGTGAACAAGAAGACTAAAGAATCCTTGCTGCAAAAAGCAGCAGTCACAGAAAGGCAAACCAAAGAGGACAGCGTAGCAGTAGAAGGGAGCAGAGTCACGCAGAGGCCAAAGTGACACAGTCTCCATGAAGGCCCACATACTTGCTGTGCAGAGGCAGTGCAGAGACAACGTTGGGACTGTCTGCTCACGCAGAGGCCAGCCAGGGTGACGCAAACCTGAAGCTATGGCTGATTCAGAGTACTGGAAGTAGTGCTACAGAGCTTCAGTAGTTGCTGGTGGGGTTAAATTTCTGAAGGTGCAGAAATTAGCCTGAGCACTAGTTGACAAAGAATGGGAGGAGAACAGCGTCTCAGAGGATTTCCAGCCAAAGAAATATGCAGTTTGATCAGAGGATCGAAGAGAGTTGATTCGTTGTGATTTGGCAGACTTTCAAGAGAGGAAGTCAGTTGCCAGAGGGAGCAGGGGATGCCTTTCTCGCCAAAGACCGTAGATCCGAGTCTCTAGCATAAAGAGAAGGATTAGTTCCGACAGATTTGTTGAGCAGATGGCACCTCACGGACTACGTGATCAGGATAGGTTGGACGACTTGTCCAACTTTGCAGTCTGGAAGGCCAGAATCCTGGTAGTCATGGAGGCATACGGTTTGAGGGACCATGCAGAGAAAGTCCTGGCCATGCCAACCAATGTGAAGCTCTTGGAGAAGCATGAAGAAGCAATGACACACGCCAAGCGCTTCATCATGGACGGTGTCAAAGATCATGTAGTGCCTCAAATAGCTGAGAAGACAACGGCTCATGATATGTGTGTGGCTTTGACCTCACTCTATGAAGGGAGATCCATCCAAAGGAGAATGCTTCTGGAGAATCAGATGAGGTTATTCATGATGGCCAAGGGAGAAGAGATCGAACCCTTCCTTTTCAGATTATAGGCAATCAGGGATCAATTGACTGCCATGGGAGTGAAAGTGGAGGACGATGTGATGGTGAGGACTGCACTCAATGCGGTCATACAAGACTGGGAAACTGTTGTCCAAAGTATCTTGGGCAGAGCAGACCTTCCCAACTGGGACAGTATGTGGGCGATCCTCCGTCAAGAAGAACTCTATCGGTTCACCAAGAGACAGTACAGCACCGGGTCAAGTAAAGTGAAGGAGGAAGAGGAAGAAGATGCAGCCTTGGCATCAAAGAGGCAACAAGGGAGGAAGAACCATGATCTATCAAAGATCAGGTGTTTCCAGTGCGGCAAATTAGGACACTTCACCAGCAATTGTCCTCAGAAGAAGAAGGACAAGGAAGGTTTTACCTCCAAGGCTGTTGTGTGGGACGATGGCTCCGAAGATGACGTAGCCATGAGCGCTCATGAGCCACGAAAGTGGGGCGACATGGATCTGTAGACCAGCTACAGAGTGATGGAAGGATCCTTGAGTAAGCCCAACTCTTGGATCACATGCGAGCTAAGGGAGCCTTACGACAGTAGGGGGACAAGTGGAGCATTGGGTGCATAGAATCACAGATGGAGCATAGGCAGAGCTGAATGCTGAGAGGTTGCAGCGCAGTGCAGATGTAGCAGCAGCATGGAAACACAGCGCAGAGGGGTTGATGTGACTTCAGCAGCGCAGTGCAGGATGACTTACGCAGAGCAGAGCTACAGCATCACAGTGGCTTCAAGAGGACAACGCCGAGCAGCAGCCTATGGAGCTTCAGTGATGAGGATGCAGCCCAACTGACTTGTCTGTCAAAGATTGGGCAGGAGTTTTCAGTGGTTTCTCTCAGCAACTTAGTTGCAGTGCAGCAATTAGCAGCACGATGCAGCAAATTGAGAGAGAATTGTAGTACAAATGTGGCAGTGGCGGTGACAACATCATGGGCAGCAGTACGGGAGAGCAGCAGCAGCGCAGTGATGAAGGGCAGTAAGTCAAGCATCAGCGCAGAGACCCACAACTGAGATCAGTGCAGAACTTCGAGGTGAAGTAGTGTTGTGGTAGAGCACTTTCCTCGCTAAGAGGGAGTGTTCAGATTTGTGGATTGTTGAGGTAGCTTCGGATGTGCTCTAGCTCCCAAAATTTGTGGAGGGACTAGAGTACATGAGATCTCCAGGACCTAGAAAGGGATTTGAGAAATTACATCCAATTTGGGAGAAAATTAATTAATTAATATTTTTAATGAAGGACCCTAAGTCTAACTTAGAAAAATTAAAATACTAAAGGTAATTAATTTAAACATGTGATGGAAATGACTTCAGTCACACAGATCAAGCTTTCTTTTAATCTTAGTCGTCGAATCAAGATTAGATCACGGACGTTGGTTTCCCCACGAGAAAAGTATAAAGGAAAGGCTTGGGGTCAGTTGGAGAACACACACATAACAGCAAAGCACTGAGACTAAGCTGGAATTATAGGGCGTGGTTTGCTAAGAATTTCCAGAAGTGTTTCAGCTGCAGCGAGGGGTAGTATTGGCTAAGGGGATGATCTGATCCCAGAGCCAAGATTCAACAAGATGTAGAGAAGCAGCAGTCAGACCAGTGCAGAGGGGGCAGCAAGTACGCAACAGCTGCGCAGCGCAGAGGCTTCAATTGCTACGCAGGCCCAGAAAAGGCAGCGCAAAGGCATTAGGAGGCCATCAGGGCTTGCGCAGGCCAAGTTGAGGCAATGCAGAGACTGCATCACCCAGTCTAGGGTTACACAGCCCTCTCCTGAGCAGTGCAGGTGCACCAGCAGGCTAGCAGAGCTAACGCAGAGTGCTCTAGAGCAATGCTGGGTTTCTAAAGACAAAATGGGGCTGAGTTCTGTAAATCCCGTTTGAGAGTGTGAATCAGTCCAGTTTTCCATCTCCGGAACTGAGGTATTGTTGCAGATCTTATATTTCTCTGTCAGGTTAACCAGTAAGGTGTGCAGATTTGTTGTACTTAGAATCTACTTAATAATATAAACCCTCCAGTAGCCAAAAGACCGGTTTTCCCGCATTGGGTTTTTCCGGGGACAATTGTCCAGAAAATCTTGTGTGTCACTTCGTCTATGTGCATGTATTCAGTTTTAGATCTGTATCTCTGAAGAACTGTTAATGTGTTTACTTCGATGTTAATGATGAAATTTCAGATTAATAACTTGATTAAGTAGGAGAAGTATAACCAAATTTAACAGTAGCGTTTCTGAATAAGTAATATTCAGAAATTTTCACAAATGTCCCCATGATGATGGGCTGAAAGCATACAAGAAGGAGATGGTGAAGGCAAAGAGATTGATTCTCGATGGGGTTCGAGATCATGTAGTATCACATATAGTTGGCAAGGACACTGCCAAACATATGTGCGATGCTATACCAGGGATCTCCCGAGCAGCGAAAGATGTATTTCGAAGAGAAGCTGAGATGCATCCAAATGCAGAAAGGGTAAGGCATAGACCCTTTCCTCACCAGAATTCAGGAGGTCCGAGACCAGCTGTCAGCTGTTGGGGCAGCGCCTCAACCCACGGAGCTAGTGTGATTAGCTCTCAATAGTGTTTTTGAGGATTGGTATGTCTTTGTCCACAGTATTTTTAACAGAGACAAGTTGGCAGAGTGGGACAGGATGTGGGTTGATTTGCAGCAGGAGGAGATGAGGCGAGTTCTTTTGAAGAGCTCCATCAGTGGCAGCGGCAGTGGACCGAATGCAGTGAAGGAAGAGGAGAATGTGGCCCTCACATCAAAGGAGCAGCAGGCACAGGGTAGGAAGAAGGACCTATCGAAGGTCAAGTGCTTCAGGTGTGCCGAGGTAGGCCACTACAGCACTCAGTGTCCTCTCAGAAAGGACAAGGAGGAGAAGCAAGACCAACATGTTGCTTCAGCGCAGATCAATAAGCTGTCCTCCAGGTTGGAAGAAGACTTTGCCATGATAGCAGACATCCCACCAGGAGTCATTCCATGGTCCATGAGCACTCATGGCTACGCCATCGTCACTACCATCGTCCCCTTTTGTTGTTGCTGCTTTGGATTCAGAAGATACCTTGTCCTTCTTCTTAGGACAAGTGTTGGCGAAGTGTCCAAGTTCGCCACAATTAAAGCACCGGACCTTGGATAGGTCACTCTTCTTCCCTTGCTACTTCTGTCCCTTTGATGCAAGGGTTGCATCATCCTCCTCTTTCTTTACTTTGACTCCACCACTGTTGCTTTGCCTCTTGGTAAATCTCCTGATTTCCTCCTGACAGAGGATTGCATGCTTCTCCTACGTCACTCTAGAAGGCTTTACACTACCTTTGCGTCACTCTGGAAGGCTCTGCACTGCCTCTGCATCACTCTGGAAGGCTCTGCACTACCTCTGTGTTGCCTCTGCATCAACCTGGCTGGGCTGCTTCCCTCCTGGTGTTGCGCTGCCCTCTTCTGGATCTTTGTTGCTTCAACTGCCCTCACTGTAGCAATATTCCTCAGTCGCTCTACTGGTGGATCAGCTTGATCTGCAATGCTTTAATACCATGTGAAAGTTTGAAACCCTACTGCAGTATCTCGATCTACTTCGCCTACTTGTTTGATTAACTTAATAAGTTATTTAACTGAAATATTTCAGAGAAACATTAAAGCAGACACAAACTGTAGCCTACACATCTACATATCATTTGCTGAACAATATGCACATGTGACAAGATTACACACGATTTTTCGAACAAATGTCCCTGGAAAAACCCAATGTGGCAAAACCGTTGCGGCAACTCTAGAGGGTTTTATTATTATGCAGATTCTGAATACAACATTCTGGGCACCAAAAAGGGTTTGCCCTACAGAGAAATTACACTGCAAAAGTACCTTTCACTCGGAGACAAAAAATATGGCTGTATCACACCCTCAATCGGGATTTACAGATCACAAGCCCTTTTTGGCCCACTAGAACCCTCAGCGCTGCCTCTGCAGCCTCTGCGCCCTCACTGGCCAGAATCCCCACTGCGTCACCCTCGCTAGTGTTGCGTTGCGTCTACGCTGCCCTGGTTGGGCCTGCGTCACCCCAGTTCATACAACGCTACCCCTGCACTGTGCTGCGTTGGGTCTGTGTCACCCTAGCTGGGCCTACGCAACCCTCTGTGTGGTGTTGGCTGAACTGTGTCCTCCTGGTTGGCTCTGCGCTATCTGGTACTCACTGCCTCTCTGTTGTTGTATTCTCAGCTTTGGATCAGATCATCCCTTATCGATCTCTGCCCCTCACTATACTGCAAACTCACTTTGAATTCCTCAGCAAACCCCGCCCCAGAAATTTGACTTAGCTTCAATGCTCTACCTCCGTGTGTGTGTGTGTGTTCTCCAACTGACCCCAAGCCTTTCTCTTATATTTTTCTCGTTGGAAAACCAACAGTCGTGATCTAATCTCTAATTGATGGCTCAGATTAAAAGATTGCTTGATCCACGTCACTTAGAACATTTCATCACATGTGTTTAATTAATTCACTTTAATTTTTCTAATTCCCTAAGTTAGACTTAGGGTCCACATTTAAAAAAAAAAATTATTTGAATAACTTCAACACCAGATGAAATTTCTCCAAATGCTTTATGGGTTTTGGAGATCTCCTGTGTCTTAGCCCCTCCACAAAATTTCAGAGCTGGAGCACACCTGATGCTACCCAAAATCTCAACAAGTTCAAGAATTGGAAAAAGATAAGAAAACATCAGGGAAATCTGAAATTCTTGGTTTTGAAAGAGGTTTGGTCAAAGCTAAGGGCAAAGAATTCAAAGAAGTAGAGCACGAGCCAATTAAAGAGTTAACTCAAATGATTAAAGAAATGAAGATTGAGCATGCTAGAGAAATGAACACCATACAGACTAGGCTAATTCAAATGGAAAGAAATCAAGCTCAAAATATGCAGCCTATGAATAATAATAATCGATGTAATAATATGCATGGACACAAAAGGAATCCTCGGAATGAGCGAAGACCTCCTGATCCGCATGAATCTGCGAATATCATTGCTCAAACTTTGCCTTTTTGTATACCTTTTCAAAGCTTCCATGATGAAGAGACTTGTGTTGTTGGAAGGAATATCTTGAAGGGTGATTTCATGACAACACGAGATCAGATTAATATGTTTGGAAAATAGTATCCCTTGCCTCTAGAAAATTGGATAGAAGTCGCAAAAACAAACACAAAGGAAGGTGCCTCTAATGTTTTGAATTGCCATTTGAATATTGATTTGGAGAATGGATCAGCAGTACAAAAATTTCTCTGCCTATCAATCTGATTGTCAAGATTCCTTCCCAAAATCCTATAGTCATAGAAACTGTCAAATCTCCGCAATTAGAAGATCCCAAGAATGAACACCAAGCTCCTTCATCTTGTTTGCTATGTATTGGGTTTGTTCTAGTTGAGAAAGCTTCGGAAGAAGTATCATGTCCCAAAGACCCTCAAAATGAGCTCATTATGAAACAGTCCAACATGGGAAATTATGTTCTACTTTCCAATCCCATAACCTTACCAAAACATAAGGATGAATCAAAAAGTCAAATTTGGTACATGAATTTTGATGGTGCTCACTCTAAGCAAGGTAAAGGGGTTGGGATTGTTTTGGTTTCCCCTTTGGGACATGTGTTTAAATTTGCTTTTCGGCTGGAGTTCGAAGCTACTAATAATGTGGTTGAGTATGAGACTTTGTTGGTGGGCCTTGTGTTAATTTTGGGCAACTAGGTCCAAACTCCATGTTGCACTACTCATATGATGATGATCATATTTTTTATGGATTCCTCTTTCATAGACGTGCAAGATTGATCTAAAGATCATCTTGTTTGGACGACCAAAACATATATTTTGATTTTATTTTCCATACGTGCAATGTCGGTCAGATTTGTAATGTAGGCTCACATGCCTAATAGATGTGTCACACACCCTCACTGATGGATATAAATTAGAGAGACTTGGAGGTCATTTGCTCATCAACTCATCACACATTCTCTCATTGTGATCTGATTGGTTCGACAGCCTTTGGAGGCCTCTTTCCTTCACACGTGCGGAGCTGAAGCTACAGAAAAATCTGCAGATCTGTTTAGGGTTGTTTTGTTGAGCGTTGACCAGCATTGACCGTGGTCAACCCTTGACCGTTTGACCTCCAAACTTTGCTGAAAATCCGATTTTAGGAGTTGTATAGTTGGCCACAAAAATCGAGGAAAAGGAGCAGTTTGACCGAAGCCCTAAATCTGCAACATTGACTTTCTATCGACTGCCTTGCATTCACTTTTCTGCGTTGACTTTTGGTTGACCAGCGTTGACTTTTAATGAGCTATCTTTGAGGGTTGTGTGTGTGACACTTGGAGGGTTAGATGATCTAAGAAAGACTTTGTTGGCTGAAGCATCGTGTTGATTGTCGTAATGCACACTATCCTATATCTTTGCTAGACAAGAAGAATTGTAAAATCTGATCTATATTATTGACTTGTCTTCTGTTGATCTATTATTGTGTTCTATCAGCATTTTACTTCCATGTTTATGTGATTGCTAATTTGAATCGGGCCTAAGAAAGATTGAAGTAAATTTGCATTAAGCATAGAACACTCCATGTCATTCTAAATTTAAGATGGTATCAGAGTTGAAGTGAAGACAAAGTCCAAGCTAGTGTGAGAAGCAATGACCGAAGAAGAAATCCTATCAAGGACCAATGGCCTCCTCAACCTATAAGGGTTTCAAGTCTAATGGTAAATTGCATGATAAGTCTGATTATCATGCATGGAAAATGTTCTTGCATTTGGCACTAGATGATTAAGATGTCAGGGACTATGTGCAGGGGAAAATTCAAGAGCCTCCATCAAATGCACCTGTTGCCACAAAGACGAAGTATAGAAAAGGGGAAATCAAAGCAAAGATGATTATCCGGGATTCTATTCATAAGCACTTGGTCGCTTACATTTCTGAGTTGAGCACATCTAACGAGATGTGAGTTAAGCTGATTAGCATGTTCAGGGCTAGCAATGCTAATCAATTTCTTTTCTTCAAGAATCAATTGAAGAATATCAAGAAGGGCAAGGATGAATCTATTCATTCCTATTTTATGAGGCTCACTGAAATCAGGAAAAATCTTCTAGCTATTGGAGAAGAAATAGTTGATCAAGAGATGGTTCTCATTGCGCTTGGAGGTCTCCCTTGTGATTTGTATGTATTCAATACCACTATTCTTAATAATAATGTGATTCCTGATTTTGATGAAATATTGACAAGATGCACTTAAGAGGAGACAAGAATGATGGAGAGAGATCATCCCTCTAATGGAAATGGAGGTGACCCTACTACCTTCACCACTCATGCAAAGAAAAGGAAAAATGGTGGTCCGAGAAATCAAACGATGGAAGAGCGGGGCCCAAAGGAAGGAAGGGAAGATGTTACACTTGTAACAAGTTTGGTCACTATGCAAGTGAGTGCCCTAATAGAAGGGACTCTCCCAGGGATGATAACAACAACAACTCCAGGGGGAATGGAAATAAAAGGAACAACAGGTTCAAAGGAAAAAGGATGGCTCCCTCTAATCGTAGTGGAAATGGGCAACCTTTCAAGAGGTCAAGAAATTCCAGGCACGATGAGTCTAATGTTGTTGACAATAAGAGAAATAAATTTATTCTTGTATCTGCCCTCTCTGTTGCATCTCCTCCCGACACCCTGGATATCTGGTTGATTGATAGTGGTGCTTCAAAGCACCTCACTGGTTATAAATAAGCCCTCTTTGATTTGATTGAGAAGGATACTAATCTAGAAATTATCCTTGGAGATAATGCTACCTATCCCATGAAAGGGACAGGGACTGTGACCCTTCATTTATCTCAAGGTCAAGTCCTTCGTTTACAAGATGTGTTATATGTACTTGATTTAAAGAAGAAACTTGTGTTTATTTCGGCAATGTAATACAAACGATTCAAGGTGGCTTTCGTTGATGGAAAGGTACGCATTTGGAAGAAGAACTTCAAGGAAGCTCTTACTGCTGAGATTTTGTGTATTAGATGGTAGCATCGGATGTGATCTAGCTCCCAAAATTTGTGGAGGGACTAGAGTACACCTGATCTACAAGACCCAGAAAGGGATTTGGGAAATTTCATCTGGTTTGGGAGATATTTAATTAATTAATTATTTTAACATATTTCCTAAGTCTAAACTTAGGAAAATTATATAATTAAAGTTAATTAAATTAAACATGTCATGTAATTGTCTTAAGTCACACGGATCAAGCTTTCTTTTAATCTTAGCCATTGATTCAAGATATGATCATGGTCGTTGGTTTCCCAACGAGAAAAGTATAAAGGAAAGGCTTGAGGTCAATTGTAAAGACACAAAGAGGCAGAGCACTGAAGCCAAGTTGATACTCTAAGGCAGGCTTCGCTAAGAATTCTCATAAGTGTTTCAGCTGCAGATAGGGTAGTTTAGACAAAGGGGATGGTCTGATCCCAATGTCTAGAATCCATAAGAGATAGAGAGCAGCTTCCAGAGACAGCGCAGAGAAGCAGCAGAGAGGGCAACAGTTGCGCAGCGCAGAGGCAGCTTCAGCTACGCAGGTGTTGCCCAGTCACTCCGAGGGCAACATTAGCCAGCTAGAAACCCTCAGAGGTTACGCAGAGACCCTTAGGGGCAGCGTAGGGACTGCGTCACCCAGTCTGGGGTTACGCAACCCTTTCCAGGCCAATGCAGAGGGACGTAGAGGCTGCAGGGGCTTCAAGGGCAACGCTGGGGTTTATAGGGCCTAATTTTGGCTGAGTCCTATAAATCCCGTTTGAGGGTATGGATCAGTCAATATTTTGGCTTCATATCTATATTTTCTCTGTTGGGTTTTCCAAATCTATGGTGAGCTACAAATCTATATTTTCTATGTTGGGTTTTCCAGATCTGGAACCCAGATTTGTTGTATTCAGAAAAACTCTTAATAATAAAACCCTCCAGTAGCCAAAGACCGGCTTTCCCACATTGGGTTTTTCCGGGGACTATTGTCCAGAAAATCACTGTCACTTTGTCTATGTGTGCATGTACTTTTTCTAGATCTGAATTGGTGAAAGTCTATTATGTATTTTGCTTCTATATTAATCTGAATTTTTAGCTTAATAACTTAATTAAGTAGGAGTATAAACCAGATTTAACAGTAGATTTTTGCATAAAATAACATTCAGAAATTTTCACATGGTATCAGAGCAATTGCAGATCTAAAAGGGTCACGAGCAGAGGACTGAAGGATCTTGCTATAGAAAGCAGCAGGAAGTGCAGCAGCAGAGGGGCAAATCCAGGGTTGCGAGGAAACTTCTCCCCCCTCTCGAACCCGCTCCCAATTCGCGCTCCGAGCGGGAGCGTTTTGGGAGCGCTTGGAGCGCTTGGAAGCGCGCTCCCGAAAACACTCCCTGAGGGGAGCATTTTTGGGAGCGCGCTCCCTAAACAGGAAAAACGCTCCCTGTTTTCAGGGAGCATTTAGGGAGCGCCTTAGGGAGCATTTTTTTTAGGGATGGAGCATTTTTGGGAGCGTTTTTTTTAGAAAGAGAGCGTTTTCGGGAGCATTTTTTTAGGGAGGGAGCATTTTCGAGAGCGTTTTTTTTGCTTAAAGACTTGGTCCTAAATGAAATTACTTGCTCTCCATTTGCTTAAATCATCCATTTGCCAACCTAACTATATTGTCAATATAATTTGTGTATCAACTATTTTTTAACATATTATGATACAATTCCATTTGGTAATGGCCATTATTTTATTGTAAACCCAGGAAAGGTACGTCCTTTAACAATCTTGAGACAAAATTTCCTCCCATAAAGTGGAATGGATTTTGTTCAAACTAGTTGAAAAGCATACATCATATTCCTTTTATGCAAGGATCAACTGCCAAGATATGAGTAAAGGCTAATTTTCATTAAGGAATGAAAACAAAAGCTTATCTTTAAGACTCATTGTGTTGTAGTTATTATAAGCAGAATATATGACCCTTTGAAACTCAGTATTTAATTCAACAACAATTTCTCTCCACTGTAAAAAGGGCCTAAATATTATGAAATCATTCTTTGTACTATTGTTAATGCCTTACACCTACTCCTTTCTTACATTGAAACCAAGTTGACAGTCCTTTGCAATCAAGATATGCCATCTTATTGGAGATAGTGATGGATGACCGAAATATTTGTTGATGTTTCATGAATGCCTCTACCCTTTTAGGTCATGGCCATATTGCTTGCATGAGATGAGGGCTTGTGTATTTTCCCATCTACTGATTCTTAGAGATTTTTCGACCTTAATGGCAAAGTGGGTAACCAGTTGATGAAAATGCAATTGCTTAAACTTTGGATAATTAATGATATGCCTTCTAGGTTGAATTTCCCATTTCCTTAAAAGAAATTAATTTATTCCTTAGCAACACATTCTACGTGTTCTCCACCTGTTGGACATGACGAATACCTAACCATTCAGCTAAAGTGCAGATTCCATTCTCCCCCTGGGGACTCACTTACGGCTCTAAGATTTTAACTCTATTATATTTTATTAGGCAAGATCCCATTTTTTTTCTTAAGCGGCCATCACATAAAAAAGCATGTGGCTTTTTGCACAATGATATCAAAATCAAAGCCCCAATTTAAGCTGCCTAATGTGACCCCAACATTACAATATCTTACCATATCTTTTAAGATGATATTCTGTTAGATGTGTTCCAAAAACTAGATGTATCATGTGATTTTCTCAATATGTGTTCAGTGTTTATTAATACGCCATCGTTTTTAAGATTTTTAAATCTTTACAACCATCTAGATTTCTATGGTTGACAATTTTCACATTATTTCATCCAAGACACCATAGGTTAGGGCTTTTTCATTTTCTTCTAGGTTACATCTTGGGAATTTGTATAAATATTTTATTGGATCATTATTTTTAAGTGGTTGTCTGACATAAAGTATCTTCTCTTCATTCTTACATCTTTACAAATAACCTTTAACATTTCTAGAGAAATTATTCTTCATTCTTACATCTTTACAAATACCCTTTAACATTTCTAGAGAAATTATTCACATTTTTTAATTATATTTTCTAAGGGAAGACAATGTCAACAAGCATTAAGGCCAAGCCTTAGAAGACTATCATTACCACGATCTGCTCAAATTTCAAAAATTAGACATTTCTCGTGGCAAGAGGGCAAAGTTGCAAACAATAGATAAAATAGATTTACTAGTCTTTTCTAGTTTCTAGTAGTTTTTAACTTCTATAACTGTTGAAACTTGACTATTTCATATTTAATTTGATATTTTTTGTAAACAATATATGACAATTTAAGTTTGAAGTTTGAAACTTTGAAGTCGGCAGTTATAAGTTTATAACTCATTGTGAATTATGAATATGATGCTTCATGAAATTTGAAAGTTGTTTCATTTCGTTTCATTTTATAACATTTCATTTCATGTTAAATATTCTTTTTTGTAAATGTTACACTATGGTGATCAATGAATCGAGGATGATAAATGTTATATATTGAATTTTGAAAGCTTGACACTTATTGATGAATCATGAGACTCAAGAGACAATATGTTGAATGTTTCTAACTTCTAGATTAGAAACATAATCTTCTAGATTAGAAGATTATAACTTCTAGATGATTGATGTTATATGGTTCAATCTATGTTTTTATGTTTTCTATGTATAATTCATCATTCTACATGCTTTTGTTGACACATATGCATCAAAATATAAAAATATATATATTATAAAAAAACGCTCCCAAACCAGAAGCTTCTGAAAATCGCGTTCCTGCTCCCAAGTAACCATGGGCAGATCTGAGGGGACAGCGCAGTTTTAGAGACAGCTGAGTTACGCAAAGTGCAGGGTGACGTAGTCTTATGCTGTCTCCCAGCAGGCCCATGCACTTACTGCACAAAGGCAACGCAGAGGCAACGGTGGGATTGTCTGAAGCAATGTTGCATGAAGCGGGGACGAATCGAGGACATTTTTTGGAAGCGGGGACGCGGAAACGTCATTTCCAAAAAATCTAGGAAGCGAAACGTCTCGAAAGCGTCTACTATATATATATATATATATATATATATATATATATATATATATTTTTAATTTTATTTTTTTGCATTTATATTAAAAAAACATCCAAAATACCAAATTAATTGTAGAAGATATGGAAGCATGCATATTTGTACATAAATCAAGATAGATATGACATCCATTGTACATTAATGATTAATTATTTGAGCATCAACCATCTATAATCTAGATTCTTCTCCTCTTGTCTAGCCTTTGCCATTACCTCAATTATCTAGGGACATTAGTCAAAATTGCCCAAAATTGATCAAACTACCTAATGCAAGCCTTAAAATATGGTAGAAAGAACTTAACATGCTTGATCGATGATTTTGAGTTGATTGAAATGTAATTTTTTGCTAACAACAGGACAAAGGAGTTCAACAATTAACACCACCAACACTAGGGTACATATAGGGCTTGGAGCTCTTGATTAAATGCTAATCACATACCCTCATACATGATATAATCTAATGAAATGCCACCATACAATTGATCCTGAATTCCTGAAAAAACTATTAAGTCTGTTGAATTTTGAATAGGATATGAAATTCTATTTTCATATCCAAGCATCGGTGCGAGAGTTAAGTGGCAGCAGGCCAAGCATCAACAGAACAAAAACCAGTGCCCAAAATCTTATGATACATGGTGTGATGTATTGCTAGAGCACACTCCGCACTAAGAGGGAGTGTTGAGATTTTGTGTATTGGGGGTAGCATCAGATGTGCTCTAGCTCCCAAAATTTGTGGAGGGACTAGAGTACGCATGATCTACAAGACCCAGAAAGGGATTTGGGAAATTTCATCTGGTTTGGGAGATATTTAATTAATTAATAATTTTAATGTATTTCCTAAGTCTAAACTTAGGAAAATTAAATAATTAAAGTTAATTGAATTAAACATGTGATGAAATTGTCTTAAGTCAAGCTTTCTTTTAATCTTAGCCATTGATTCAAGATATGATCATGGTCGTTGGTCTCCCAATGAGAAAAGTATAAAGAAAAGGCTTGGGGTCATTTGTAAAGACACACAGAGGCAGAGCACTGAAGCTAAGCTGAGATTCTAGGGCAAGGTTTGCTAAGAATTCTCAGAAGTGTTTCAGCTGCAGAGAGGGGAGTTTAGACAAAGGGGATGGTCTGATCCCATTGTCTAGAATCAGCAAGAGACAAAGAGCAGCTTCCAAAGGCAGCGCAGAGAAGCAGGGGCATCAGCAGCAGAGAGGGCAGCAGTTGCGCAGCATAGAGGCAGCTTCAGCTATGTAGGTGTTGCGCAGTCACTCCCAGGAGAGTGTTAGGCAGCTGGAAACCCGCAAAGATTACGAAGAGACCCTTAGGGGCAGCGTAGGGACTGCATCACCCAGTGTAGGGTTACGCAGCCCTTTCCAGGCCAGCACAGAGGGACGCAGGGGCTTCAGGAGCAGCGTTGGGGTTTTTAGGGCCTAATTTTGGCTGAATCCTGTAAATTCCGTTTGAGGGTGTGAATCAGTCAATATTTTGGCTTCAGAACAGCCGGTGAGTTGCAAATCTATATTTTCTCTATTGGGTTTTCCAGATCTGGAACCCAGATTTGTTGTATTTAGAAATGATCTTAATAATAAAACCCTCCAGCAGCTAGAGATCGGTTTTCCCGCATTGGGTTTTTTCGAGGACTATTGTCCAGAAAATCGTTGTCACTTTGTTTATGTGTGCATGTACTTTTTCTAGATCTAAATTAGTGAAAGTCTATTATGTGGATTGCTTCGATATTAATCTAAATTTTCAGCTTAATAACTTAATTAAGTAGGAGGAGCATAACCAGATCTAACAGTAGATTTCTGCGTTATGTAACATTCAGAAATTTTCACACTTATTATTGGTTTTAGAGTTGATACACTCTACCAGGTTGGAAAAAATCCCTTGGGGGCTATATCATGTGATACAACTCGTCAGACAGAGTTATGGCACCTGAGGTTTGCACACATTCATTACAAAGCCCTTCTGTAATGAATAAAATAATGTAAATAATGATTAATTAGCTAATTAGTGATTAGGCTGAAAGAGCATGTCTGATAAGACATGACCTTTCGTGAAGAGGCACCTGCCTAGGTATATAAGCAAGCCTCATTTGTAATTTTCAATCATCTCATTCATCATACTATCTAATATAATATTTGTATCCTCATGGATATTTTTGTATTCCAAGTCTTTTGGAGCATTTAACTTGATAAAGAATTGTGTTCGCTTCATTTGGTATCAGAGCAGTTTGAGCCTTTGGCTGCCTAACCGCTGCACAGAGCCACGCTCTCCGATCCAGGTCTTCGATCGTAAAAATCGTCAACGTTGTTGTCGTCGAAGAATTTCGCTACCAGAATTTGGAATTTCTCCAGCTTTCCAGTAGGCCTTTGGCCCTAATTATTATTAATATTATTTTATTTTATTTTTTAAATAAAAAGAAAAATATCAAACAGCAAGAACCTCTAGAAGAGAGAGACAAGGAAGAAAGGTTTCAAAGGAAAAGAAGGAATGAAAACCAGCCAAGTCCAAAAAAAAGTCGAGTTAGAAAAGATTAATGAAAAAGCCAAACATGACAATGGCGTGAAGAATAGTATATAAAAAAATATATATAGAAATAAGAAGAAAAAAATTAGGACGAAGAAAAAATTTTAAAAAAAAAACAAAATATATAAATAAATAAATTAAAAATTCAAAAAATAAAAATTCAAAATCGAATTAATAAAAAAAAAAAAAACAATTTAAAATTAAAAATTTAAATTTAAATTTAAATTTAAATTTAAAAAAAATAAAAACCTTACCTTGTTGTTGTCGCATGCAATAAACATCAAGCATTCCCCTTCCCGTCGTTCGCAGCATTTCATCCGTTGTTCGTAGCATTTCCAGCGGCTTCCACCTATTCAACGCAGCCCTTGCAGTACCACTGTCCATCGCATACGCTGTCGTGCTGCCACGGACGTTGTCCACCGTCACCGCTTCATACTGCCTACACATTTCCGAACTCACCTACCAGCACAAGCCTGCAATGAGCATCCACCAACGCCTTTCTGTCTGCCTCACAAAAGAACCATTGTTCGTCGATTTCAGCCAGCACCAGAGGTAGTCACTGTCCGAGGCACGTAACCTTTGTCGTGCTGCCTGAACTCCTCGTGCCCTCCTCGAGCGCCGCCGCATTCATTTCTACCGTCGTCCAACCCGCACTACTCTACCCCACGGAACTATCCGTCCACCCCGCATCCACACAGTGCCACCGCGTTGTCCGCCTGTGTAATTTCCCACCATCAAAACCATAGCATCGTTGCATTTTTGTTGTATTGCTAGCAAGTCGACCCCCGCTGCAGTCTCTTGGTGCCCATTTTCCATTTTCCATTGTTGCCCAACAACCACTTTCCGTCCGCTGAAGCCGCTGCCATCTGCATTACACCCATCAACTCTGCCATCGACTAGCCCCACTGTCACCCACTCCATCTTTCATACTGCTGCTGCCTTTTCTGTACAATTCCACCACCTCGGCAGCCCACTAAATTGTGTAGTAAATCTACATTCTCATATTCGCTGGGCTTATTAGTAATTTTCGAAAGGGCACCAACCAAGTCCTGACTATTCATTATATTAAAAAGAGAAAAGATTGAATATTTAAAACAAAGGACAGTAATAATTATAATTATTTAAAAAAAATATATATATATATATATATATATATATATATATATATATATATATATATATATATATATATATATATATATATATATATATTGTGTTGTAAAAGTATTAAAAAATATTAGAAGGGAAAAGGGAAATTATTTAGAATTTATATATATCAAAATTATATTTATAAAGGAAATTATAGTTATAAATAAAGAGAAATAATCGTGGATAATAAAGAGACTAAGTGGTTGGTGAATTGATCTCTCACTAAAAGAAGATTAAGAAGATCAATATTTTCAAAAGCTTCAATATAAGTTAAAAAGGGTGAATTTGGAGAACATTTATCTCAACAAGCAGAATAACATCTAATACAAAAATGAAGTAAGAACGATTTTTAGAATTAGAAACCCCCCCCATCGACGCTAAAGTGCTATTTAAAATTAAAGGAACTCTCGCAGGAAAAGATGTCACTATTGCTATATCACCTGCCGAAGAGAAAAATTATATAAACCCTAAAATTGCCAATCAGTTGGTGATTCCTAAGTCAAATATAATCGAAAAATTAGACTTTTTTGACAAGAAAAAATACGACATAAAAAGTCTACAACTAAATATTGGGGATTATACTTTTATCTCTAAATTTAACGTGAAAACCTTACTTTTGGATAATAGTGACATTGTGTTGGGTTCACCATGGATGGAAACCCTAGGTTCATTTATCTTAAATACGAAAAAAAAAAAAAATTTGACATTCACCTACAAAAAGAAGAAAATAACGCTACAGGACGTTAACTTGAAGCCAAATTCTGTGACGCCTGAAGACATACAAGAAATTTCAAAAGTAATTTTCCAAGAAGGTAAAAAGGTGATACAAAATATGCAAAAGGAAATTGACAAAATCACCACTAACAAGAATGAATAGATTGCTCGCCTTAAGGACCACAGCGAAAAATTACTTACGCAAACTAAGAAGCTGAAGAAGGATAAGATGTCGTTAGAAAACAAGGTGCAACAACTTGTTGAAAATAAAGCATAATGTAGAAATCCAAGTTGAAGAGAGAAACGGGTACTAATGCAGTGAATGTCATAACTTAAGAAGAAGACAAACAAGTTGCAGAAAATACAAACTTAGATGTTGCAGTTCAGACGAGGAACGTTCTAAGTGAAGGTTCTGTAACCAACTCAATAACATCCTCGCCAAAAAAAAAATCAAAGAAGTCAAACCAAAAAGGTTCTCTATCGACATCAAAATCACAGGAGCAGACAACTCAACCAAACTACATATTCAGAACAGAAACAAGCTGATGTTTCGAAGAATACTAATGTCGGTGAAATCCACTCATGTGATAACAAGTTGTCACAAGTTGCCATTGATCGCAAGATTCCACAGAAGATTGATTTAGGATGGTCCGATCCATTCTCAGTAAGATAATTTTGTTTGTCACTTAGAGGATCATATCAACTTGTATCGACAAGGATGACTGCCCCGAAACGAGAATACATTCGTAGCAAGAAAAGAAATCAAGGCCAAGGTTACTTGGGAGCGGGAGGCGAAAACGGAGAGCGGGAGCGGGAGCGCCATTTCGCTTGGTCTGGAGCGTTTCGAGGTATATATATATATATATATATATATATATATATTTTATTTTTTATATTTTGATGCATATATGTCAACAAAAACATGTAGAATGATGAATTAGACATAAAAAACATAAAAACATAGATTGAATCATATAACATCAATCATCTAGAAGTTATAATCTTCATCAACCACACCCACGAGTTGGAAGCATATAACATATTGACTCTCGAGTCTCGCGAATCATCAATCTGAAGGTTTCAAGCTTTCAAAATTCAATATATAACATTTATCATCATTGATATATATCATTTATCATCATTGATTCATTGATTTCAAAATTCAATATATAAAATTTATGATCATTGATATTATATAACATTTATCATCATTGATTCATTGATCACCATATAACTTTCATGAAGCATCATATTCATAATTCATAATGACTTGAAAACTTATAAATGCCAACTTCAAAGTTTCACCTTTCAAATTCAAACTTCAAACTTAAATTGTAATTAAATATATGAAAGAGTCAAGTTTCAACTGTTCAACTGTCAATAGTTATAAAAGATAAAAACTACTAGAAAATAGAAAAGACTAGTAAACAACAAATCTATTTTATCTACTGGTTGGCCCCTTGCCACGACCACGAGAAATGTCTAATTTGTGCAAGCCACGAGGAAATGGTGGTCTTCTAGTACTCTCAGGAGTACCACGACCATAACTAGAAGGTGGAGGCTGAATCTGCAAAGGAACAATAGTTTGATATCGAGAACTGGCACTGGCACTGGCACCCGCACCCACACTGCTACCAGTAGATGGTGGGACTGGCCCTATGTGTGGCGGTGCTGTTGATGTTCTTCCATATGTACCGTGCCGTCCTCCAAATTATCATCCTCTGGGTTGTTGTCCCAGACTCTGTATGATGGATCCTCATTTGCCCGATCACAGTAATGGCTCAACAACCTCAAGTTGTAATGCACATAAACCAAGCTTTCAGCTCGGTTTTCATTCAGCCTGTTTCTTCTCACATTATGTATAAAGTTGTAGGTGCTCCAACACCTCTCTACAGAAGAAGTGTTCACAACCTATGAGAGAACTTTTTTTGCCAACTTTGGTAAAAGTCCCATGCCACCATATGCTTCCCACCATGTGAGAGCATCAAATCTATCTCTGTCTTCCATTGCATGGAAAGAACCAAAGTTAGCAGTGCAACTGAAGTATTTGCCTAATTCAAGGCGCAATCTAGCACACTCCTCCCTGTCGGGTACCAACTTGTCTAATGCCTTCATGTACCCCTCTTGTACCTCTAGATCTGTGTGAGGTTTCATCCTAACCCCACCTCCAGGTGCAAGTTGGCCCAACCAAGATGGAGAGTAATATTTTGGCGTAAGGATATATGCCAAGGCATGTAGTGGAACATTGAGTTTATTCCACCGTGCACACACACAATCATGAATCATAGCATACAAGTTGGGATCATTATCCTTAACAACATCTTTTATTTGGCCCAACATGCTATCCATCTGCTCATAAACCTCCCCAATCACTGGTTTATCTGTATCTGAAAAACGAATCATGTGATAAATGGGCTTGGTGAAGTTCAAAATTTCCCTCACATGTGCCCAAAACAAAGGGTCAAGGGCGGTCTCCTCCACATGTTCAAAACCTTGCCTGTCAACTACTGTCGCTGCCCTGTCCTTTAATACCTGCCAGTGTGGGCTTGATACCATTGTAGCCAATGACTCTCTTACCTTCAAAAGGCGCCTGAAGTTGAGGTAATAGCTAACAAATCTAGTCTTTGCTATCTTCAACAACTCCAATTTGGAGTGAGTACGGAAAAGCCCATGGGTATTGCTATGATTTGTAATAAATTTTATCATTTTTTTACCTCTTTTGTACAAATCACCAAGCCATTTGAATTGAGGTTGTTTGTTTTTTATGATATCATGCATCAAAAGGTTCATTGTGTGAACCAAACACCTAGACCAAAAAATGTTGGGGTATTTATCCTCAATAATTGCTCCTGCTGCCTTACAGTTAGCAACATTATCAGTGATGACCTGTATGACATTGTATGGCCCAGTCTTTTCAATTATATCAAGTAATGGTTCTGCAATGTTAATGTCGGTTTTGAATTTGTCTGAATAATCAATGCTGACAGGAAGATTGCACCACTAATCGACACAGCCAAAACACTTATCAATGGCTTTCCTTTTACATTGGTCCATCCATCAGAGACAATGGACACCCCATGCTCATTCCACGAATTTGTCATTCTAGCCAAAGAATGGTTTATTTTAGCTTTTTCATGATCAAGACCCACGGTTTTGGCCTTGTCATACCCGGGGCTTTTGTATCCTTTGGGGGCATCATTAATGGCAGAAACCATTTCATGCCAATAAGGTGAGCGGAGAACATTGAATGGCACCCCACATGCATATAGAAACCGGTAAACTTTTGAATCCACATCATTCCTACACCCTTCGTCCAGGAAATCGGATATGGTTCTACACCTTAATCCAGATGTGCCACTGCCTCCATAACCACTGGCATGGGTGGAAGTTGGACTTGTTTGTCCATGACGTGATGGGCCTGAATAAGAATCAATGAAACCCCTAGATCTTTTAAATCTCTATAGGGCAGCCTCCTCTTCCTTTCTATATTTCTCTCTCTGTGTTGCTGGCACACTAGTACAAATTTTGATTCCTATATTTTTTTCTCCATCCCCTGGCATTTTCCCACAAAGGTGCCTTCTCGCACGGGTGTATGAACCATGGTATTGTTTATTGCAATGGGGGCAAATAAATTTAATGGTTCCACCACCTTTCCCTCCTTCCTGTTTCTGAACATATTTCCACAAAGGTGTCTAAGTTTGGTCTTGTCTAGTTGGGGAATCTATGTCCTCATGTTCTCCACTCCCCACTTCCTCCTCAACATAATCCTCCTCCTCTTCAGGATTTTCTTCAAATCCACCATAACCCTCCTCTTCATCCTCCTCTTCTCTGATTTGCCTCTTTCTTCTACTACTCTCCAACACCATTATTACAAAGAAATGAACCAACATGAGGAAAATCCCTAGCCATATAGCCATGATGTTTCAAGTTTCAAGTTTCTACCCTACAAAACAAATGGAGAAATGCCAAATGGGAATAGGAAATGCAACATAGGAAAAAACAATTCAATTTTTAAGTTTTAAACACAATAAAATGCAACATTCAAGAAAAAAATCAAGTTTTCATTTTTAAACAACTTACAAATTCATCCTAGAAAATATAAAATTAGATTAGAAGACCTACCTCTTTCTTGCAATCCTCCTGTTGCCTTGCAGCTTGCTCCTTGCTCTCTCCTTGTCACTTATGCAGCTCCGCTCTCAAGCTCTCCTTCTTGCTCCTCTTGCTCCTCTCACTCTCTCACTCATTCAACTACAAACAATAAACAAAATGACCCTCCATCCCTCTTATAAACAAATCGATTTTTTCAATAAAAAAAAATTCTCGCCGGTGAGAAACGTTTTTCCCCGACCGCTTCCGGCGTTTAAAAAACGCTCCCCAAGCATTTTTTAAACGCCGGAAGCGCTCGAGGAGCGTTCGCTCCCGAGCATTTCCAGAAATGCTCCCGAAAAGGCAGGGAGCGTTTTTACAGAGCCGGAAACACGCTCCCGAAAACGCTCCCGCACGGAGCGCGTTTCGAGAGCAGGAACTAAGGGGGGGGGAAGCTTCCCCGCAACCCTCATCAAGGCCTTTCATCAACAAGCTTTGAGGACAAAGCTTTTTGAGGAGGAAGGCAACATAATGAATAAAATAATGTAAATAATGATTAATTAGCTAATTAGTAATTAGGCTGAAAGGGCATGTCTGATAAGACATGACCTTTCGTGAAAAGGCACCTGCCTAGGTATATAAGCAAGCCTCATTTGTAATTCTCAATCATCTCATTCATCATACTATCTAATATAATATTTGTATCCTCATGGATATCTTTGTATTCCAAGTCTTTTGCAGCATTTAACTTAAGAAGGAACTTTGTTCGCTTCACCTTCCCGAAGCAAGGAAGATGGTGACAAGGATTGCCGAATTTAGAGATGATCATGAAAGTATATGTCAGGGTTGTGCCAGAGGGAAGCATGCAAGGGGACCATTCTTCTCAAGTGTCACATAGACAATTGATATCTTGCAGTTGATACATTCTGATTTATCTGGTATGTTGCCCGTGACATCCTTGGGAGGATGTTCCTATTACATGACTTTTGCAAATGACTTCTCCTGCAAGACCTGGATATATTTCTTGAAGAAGAAGGACGAAGCATTCAAATGGTTTCGTACCTTCAAGGCCTTCGTGAAAAATCAAACCGAGAAGAGAATCAAAGTTTTGAGGACCGACAATAGGACCGAGTATGAGTCAAATGAATTCAATGAATTTTGCAAAGAAGCTGGCATTAAGAGGGAGACCACAACTCCGTATACTCCTAAGCAAAATGGTGTTGTTGAAAGAAAGAACAAGACCATTGTGGAAGCTGCCCGCACCATGCTATGTGACGAAAGTCTTCTAAAGTTTCTATGGGAGAAGGCTACCGAACACTATTGTGTACATTCAAAATAGATGCCTCGCATTCGGTGTGGACTCCAAAACTCCCTGTTGACCACACTTTGTCAACGACCCCATAGCAGTACACCCCCATTTTTTCAAATGGGATTCGTCATGTTCGACATGGTTGCGCCATTCAGATTCCATCATCCAGATTTCATCGCCGATCGACAGTTTTATAATGATTTTGTATGACTCCTTAAGGCACTGATCATAAACGTGAAATCTAATCTAGATCTGTGAAATCCTGTTAATTTCATCCTGTATTTGGTGTTCTAGCTGTGTCTCTTGGATTTATCCTTCATTTCAAATAGGGTCTACCTCCCTTAGCCTGCAAGGAGACAGCTTAAAGAGAGAGATTGGGGATAAAGGTGACAGCCCCCAATCGTTGTCGCGGTACTGAACAATACGTGCGACAACACTCAGAAAGAAGTCTTCTCTAGTAAGAAACCTGATGTTTCTTATTTTAGAGTTTTTGGTTATCATGTTTACTTTCATGTGCCGAAGAAAAGAGAAGCAAGTTGGATGCTTATGGAAAGAAGGGAATGTTTGTGGGCTACAGTGAAACTTCGAAGGCATATAGAATCTATGTGCCTGGTCAAAGAGAAGTGGAGATATGCCACGATGTCACCTTCAATGAAGATGTTGCCTTCAAGAAAGTGAGAAAACTTCCTAGCTCCAAGGGCAAAACCCCACTCTAGAGACTTTGATGGATAAGTCTTTCACCAAACAAACTTTGACTTTTGACACAAGTAAACAATCCTAAAGCCTACAATGGAAGGTTTGACTTATAACAATTGACCCAAGCATGAAACCCATGCTTTAACAAGTCAATTAGATTAATAATAAAAATTATTTTTGCTTTCATTTGACAAATATATTACATTTTGACTCAAGTACAATTTATGAAGACCGATCCTAGTTACATTCTTCAACAGTTGTCCCATCGTGCTTGTACAATTTGAACGACAAGTGCCATGAGGGTTGGGCCGACTTGATGACCTGAGGTCCGACTTGGACTTCTTGTGAAGCCAAAAACAAAATTTCAAAATTCATTTTTTTTTTGACAAGGTCATGAAGAACATGCCTTGTATTTTTTTTTGACAAATACATAAAGAATATAATTTTCTTTTGAGCATGAAGAACATGCTTTACATAAATATCAATGATAAAAATATATTAATATCTATGTTGCACTGGCTGTGGGGACGGGGGGACGGGTTTCCGGGACGGCTAGAGCGCACCCCCAAATTTTCAGGGGACGGCGGGTTGGGGACGGCAAGTGCGGCAACTATTTATTATATTTATTATTTATTAAAAAATTAAAATTAAAATAAAATTAAACATGAATCAAAATAAATAAAATATTAAAATGATAAATCTAAAGACTAATACTAATAGTCTAATAGTATCTAATCGCCATTAAGAATTGTGCATCACAAAAACAAATTTCGTCATGATTGCATAACTTAAGAAGTACTATTAGTTTCATACAACTTACAACGTACAATCTACTATTGTCTAATATCTACATAATCATTCTATGATCATTGATGCATGATGAATCATTTCAAAATTTAAATAGTAGCTAAAGCATAAAAGTAAATAGTACTAAAATTTATTAAAGATGTAAACATGAACAATTCATTAAAATTTAAATATAAATCTCAAATTAAAAGTCTAGAAGTAGAAAACCATGGATTATAAATTTATAAATTATAGTCATAGACTATAGTCCAAGAACCAAAATGACAAAAATTAAAATTTAGAAATAATATAGTCACTAGTGTAGCTGCCAAATGGTAAAATGGTAAATCATAAATGTTTTAAGTTTGATAAGTATATGCGTTAGCCTTTAGGTTAGGGTAAACGTAATTTAGGAATTTACATTTTTTTAATTTAAAATTTTGAATTTTACTAAAATTTTGCTTCAGTTTTTTTTTATAAAAATGAAATATTTTAATATTTTTTAACTTATAATTTGAAATTTTATTGGGGACGTCCAGAAGCCCCCGATTTATCAAGGGACGTTTTGAAAGTCCCCAAAAAGTCCCCAAATTTTCGAGGGACGGCTAGGGGACGGCCTTGAAGTCCCCAAGTCCCCGATGGAGTCCCCGGCAAATCTCGAACGTTTCCAACGAGTTCCAAAGTCCCCGAAACGCCAAAACGGAGGGAACAGCATGAAATTATGGCGAGGACGGGTCCTCGTGCAACATAGATTAATATGAATACCTACCATAGCTACCAAATTCAACACTGTACTCTCAAACTTGGAAGTTATCCTCCTACAATTAAATTTCATTTGCATAATAGCTAATGCTATTTAACCCAAATATGAATCTGAGCAGTGTATTACTTCAAAGCTCATGGAACATCCAATTTTTTTCACTTTTTTCTCACCAGCTTCAAGTAGACATTGAACACTTCCATTAGCAATCAACATATCTTCAATATTATTAAACTAGAATTTTCCCTAGAGAAGCATGAGTTGTATCTTTCTTTCACACAATGTTTTTTACATAACCAAACCTATATCACTTGCTTAATCAAGCGATATCACATAAGTGATATCACATAATGAACACTTGACATTTGCAATCAACATATTGTTAATCTAAGAAACTGGATTCGCCCCCCCCCCCCCCTAGCCCCACCATGTCTCGAATCCCACGAAACAGACACGATTCTCTAGGACAAGTGTCTGATTCACGAGTCCAGCTTGCCCTGGGACGTGGGATTCGATGGGTCAGTGTGTCTCGATTTCAAAACACATGGCCCTCTGAAAAGCGTGTCGCGCGGCCTTTAAAGCCCAATTTGGGCCCATTTGTCACTCATTCTTGAGTGTCTCTCGTGCTGTGGTTTGTCGTAAAATTGGACAACTAGGTCCAAACTCGGGGTTGTGCTGCTCAGATGACGATCGCAATATTTTTATTGGATTCCTCTTTCGGAGAGGTGTAAGATTGATCTAAAGATCATCTCGATCGGATGAGAAGAACATGTACTTTGAATTTATTCCACTTATGTGCTGGGTCGGCCTGGAATAAAATATTGACTTAAATGTCTTAAAGGACGTGTCACACACCCCCAAAGATTCCTATATATTGGAGAGACTTAGAGTTCATTTGACACATTGGTGTGGAGGAATTCTCTCTCTCTGGATAGCGTTGGAGCTGCATATTCTTTGTTTGGGTTGTTCTGGGTTATGTGTGACATGCTTGGCTGAATGACCTATTGGAGACTTTGCTGGTTGAAGCATCCTGCTGATCGCCGTAACGCCACCATCTTTATCTCTGTTTTGGCTTGTCTTCAATCGATCTGTTAATATGTTCTATCTTCTTCAGTATTGTGCCCTAATCTGAAATGGCATAGAACATCCGCAAGAATTTAACATGGTATTGGAGCAAAGGGGAAGACAATGCCCAATTTGTGTTTATCCCCGATCTATTGATCAATCTTGTGCAACGCTACCTCTAGAAAAGGACATGGTGAAGCAGAATTTTTTTTTGTGCCCTAGACAGCGTGGAAGGAGCTGTAGGTGACAACGTATTCCTCCGTGAAGCAAATCAAGGGCCTCCCTAAAATGCCGCTGGCCTAGAGGCATCCTGCCGCAGCAAAATATAAGAACCGTTTTTAGATAACCAGGCTGCCGTGAACGATGCAAGCCCTAAAGAAGGAAAGTCAACGCAGTCTGTTTTCCATGGTCAATTACGCTAGGGAAATCCTTCACTGCTTTTGAAATAATACGACTCTATTGACGACAGACAGAAATTCACTCATCTGAAATTCATTCAAGAATTGGAACGAATTGCAGAAGAGATTTTGAGTACAAATAGAGAGTCGGAGCATCATAATATACCAACCACAGATGCCACCGGGATTTTCAATTATACGCGGAGTCTGAGGGACAGTGCGCAACACGATATCCCGTTCCATTCATCGTGGCGTGCATCGGAAGCATCCCATCTTTCTTAGGAATACCGAAGGCAGTCCGCTCGAGCCGTCAAACTATAATACACATTTGGTGTGTAGATTCTTTCTGTGGTTCTTTCAGGAGGAATTGCAATGGGAGAAATTTGAGCACACGGATCCGAGCGGCCCTTCTCTGATAACTTCTTCTTTTTCATTTTGGTTTTCGAAATGTCGAGGCGAGGAGAGTCAGTGGGAAGCAGCAGCCAGGGGACCAGCTGGGGACAGAGCATAGTCGCAGACCGGGGCGTTCACAGGACTACCTGCGGTTATTGTAATTCCGGTTCCAGCACCAGAATTTCCGATGGTACGCTACCATTATATTTTTCTCGCCCCATTCAATAAACAAAAGCAACGAGAGCTTGCTGGATTGTTGGCGGATCAGTTTTTAATTCTTCAAATACCTACCATATTCGTTTTACCCCTAGAAACATGCCCCGAGGGGCGACATGGAATCGGTCTATTTCTTTTGCTTAGTTGCCAAAGTCTGAACACCTTGTACTTGCATTCATCTCTTTGAAATTTAGGCCGTTTGGGTGGGGCAGGTCACTGTAATAATGTAATTCCGGGATTACAACCTCCCTGTATTGCTCACCTGTAACAGTGAGTTTATGAGATGCTGAGTTGGTGTATATGTCGCAGATTTCTTGTGCCTGTAGTAGCTATCTATCAAAGAGGGCCGAGTGATTTTATTTGTAGCAGTCCAATCAGATCTAAAACATGACATCAGTGGCTGCAGTTCTATTTCTTTGATGCCTATATTGCAACATGGCTTCTTCAATGGCTAGATGAATTGTCTCCTTTCAACAGAGATGGAGTAATGGCGGATGATTTGATTCACCTCTCATCAGGGCTGTATCTTACCATTAAGCTGACATCAATTGTGGAGAAGGTGCAATCATTCTTTGCAGCATCGAAGGCACTATCCTGCAAAAGAATTCCAGTCCTCACATTAATGAAAATTTGACGTAGAGGGAGAGCTGTTCCACAAAAGTATTTGAAATTGATCCAGGATTGGAGGCTACAGGCAGCGTATGTTTTTTTTAAGGCTACTGGCAGCATATATTCTCTGAAGGCTACAGCAAGTTGTTGAGCTAGGCCGCAGGCCATAGCCAGCAACTTGAGGTGGTTTCTGAGTTACTCTGAAATGATTAAGGCTGAAAAAGGGACAGCGTGATGTTGAGGATGTCGCAGGCCTGAAAGCCAGGAAGACCTGTTTGGTAATGTGTTCTTGCTGCAAATTGGAGCCGCTGTCTCATAGTTATTAAGTTCGGTTCTTAGAAGCTATGCCATAGCGGAAGAGAGGGAAGTTACAAATTTGGTCCCTTATCTTAAACACGAAGAGATGATGCATGGCGTAACATAGTCCCAGCTCTTCCTGGACTTGTCCTTTGCTGCACAAATTCTGCAAATGCAGACTTGTTGAATCTTGTTTGAAGGCAGTATGATGAGTGTTGTGGCAGGGCGCAAGCCATACCACAACAGCAAGCCGTGTGGTTATCATATGAGTTTTTTACTGTGTGATTTGAGGCAGCCACAGATTCAAGCCAAAGTTGGATGCAGACCAATCACATAATTCCCAGATCTGTGCACATGGCATAGAATGGATCTCAAGTGAAGACAAAGAAATTGTTTTGATGTACTTGACAGAGTCTTCAGGAGCAGTAAAGTACCTCATCTGTGAGTATTATGATACTGGCACAGATGACTAGTAACAATGGCTATGAACCAGCGTATATCTGAACTCAACCTAGTGGCAGTGACACGTGAAAGTGCTTTGTTTTATCCTGTTGAATGATTCAGGCTGGAACATTGATCAGCAGGAGTACCATTATTTCTGTGTTGGATCTGCATGGACTGACATGAAGAAGGCTAAATTCTGTGTTTTAACATATGTATGATCAGTTCCTAGATCTGTGAAATTTAGGAGAAAAATCGCAGAACTGAGATCTGCAGTCTTGGGCAAATCTGTAAATAGAAGCAGTTCTGGATGAGATGACAGATGTTGTAGATGAACACCTCAAGTGCAGAATAAAAGGCAGTTTGGATCCTTAGCTCAGTAAAGAAAGTCTTAGAGGGCTGGTTGAGGAAGCTACAGCAGATCTCCACAAAACATCAGGATCAACTTGAAGTGTGAACTGGGAAATTTTTGCAACTTTCAGCCACGTTGTTAGAGTCTTGAACCATGATCAGCAAAGCCTGTTTGGATGGCTTTGACTGTTGAAGAATAAGACCCCTTTTGAAGTTGGTGTCTGGGATGCCCTCATTTAAAATAGATGTCTTCTCTCGAGAGAGAAGTTGACATTAAGAGAGAGATATATCTGTATATGCTCCTGAGTGGATACCTTTGTTCAACGAAAGAAGATCTTCATGGCTCAGGGACATATGGCTTCAGAGGGGAAAATTCCGAAGGAAAACCAAGAAGCCATATAAATAACAGGGTATCTAACAGCCATGAGTACTTTTGTACAATCTGACCTTGGATCCTTTGAGGAAGTCGTACAGCATCAAGTGTGGAAGGATGCTATGCACTAAGAGTATGAGTCCATTATGAAGAATGATGTCTGGATGAGGTCCCAAGACCATAGGACAAAGCAGTTGTCACCTCAAAATGGCTCTACAAGATCAAGCATGGATATGTTGGAAGTGCTGAAAAGTTCAAGGCAAGATTCGTTGCTTGTGAGGAAGGTATAGACTATGATGACATATTTGCACCTGTGGCTCAAGATACCACCATTCGAACTATTATAGCCCTTGCTGTTACGCAAGGATGGAGTCTTCATCAGATGATGTGAAGACCGCATTTTTCTGCATGGTGTGATAATGGAAGAGATATATGTGGAGCAACCTTTGGGGTTGGAAGTCCAGGATCGAGACACCCATGTCTGCAGGTTGAAGAAAGCCCTCTATGGGCTGAAACAAGCACCCTGAGATTGGTACAAGAGGATAGATAGCTACTTGATGAAGCTGGGCTTCACTCGAAGTAATGCTGATCCGAACCCTTACTTCAAGATTGTCAAGGGAAAACCTCTCATTCTGGTGCTGTATGTGGATGACCTCTTCCTGACAGGTGCTGACCCTCTCATTCATCGGTGCAAGAGGGAGCTCGTTGCTGAGTTCGAAATGAAGGACCTAGGACTGATGTCTAGGCCTGAAGGTCTAGCAGAGACCTGGCGAGATTTTCCTTTCTCAAGGAAAATACATTATGAATTTTCTGATATGATGGACAGTAAGTCCATGGAACTCAACTTTAAGAAGTTGAGTAGCAGCGTTGCTGGGCCTGTCCTACTGAGTATCGTTAACTCATAGGGACCCTGATGTTCTTAATGAACACTTGTTCGAACATATGCTGTGCAGTGAACACTTTGAGTCAACACATGGTTGATCATAACATTCACTGGCTTGGTGCCAAGAAACTCTTGAGATATCTCTGAGGCACGATAGACCATGGGCTGAGATACACTGCCGGGAGTATGACACTCCGTGGATATACTGATGCCGATTGGGCTGGCAGTGTGGTGGATCGTAAGAGCACATCGAGATGCTACTTCAATCTTCGTTCTGCTTCGATCTCATGGATGAGCAGGAAGCAGAAGTCGGTGGCTTTGAGCACCGTTGAGGCCGAATACATTGCAGCAAGTATGGCCTGTTGTGAAGTCACTTGGTTGCGAAAGCTCTTCTGTGAGCTGTTCGAGCATGTGCTAGATGCCACCGTTATCCTTTGTGATAACCAGAGGGGGATTCATTTGTTACAGAATCCCGGGTTCCACGATTGATCCAAGCATGTTGATGGCTAGTACCACTTTATCTGGGATATGGTACAGCGAGGCGCCGTAAGGCTCGATCATATAGGAACTGATGAGCAGGTCGCGGATATTCTCACAATGCCCTTGGGGAAGGTCATGTTCCTAACCTTCCGTGAGAATCTTGGAATCATGGAATGACCCTATTTTTGAGGGTCCTGTTGGACGATGAGCTCTGGGAGCTCAAAGGGGGTTTTGGGGATAGCTTCTCGGAGCTATAAGCACTTATGGTGCTTCTGCCCCACCATTGTGATTATTGAGTTGGTTCGCCTCTCATTTACCTGTGCCCCATATGCATCCTACCCATTGAGTTTAGGGCTCATGGGAAGTACCTCTCATTTGGCCAATGAGATGGGAAAGGCTAGAGACTAGTAGCAAAGACTGATGGACGCATCAGAACTTGCCGTACTCTCTATCTAGGATGGCACGGTCCAACCACTTGATCTGGGATCAAGTATAGTGAGGTCTGGGACCTCTGCCTGACTTCGAGTCAGATGAACCAACTTCGGGTTGGTTGGAGATTCTTTGTGAGTCTGATAGTGAGGTCTGGGACCTCTGCCTGACTTCGGGTCAGATGAACCAACTTCGGGTTGGATGGAGACTCTTTGTGAGTCTGATAGAGGTTTCGGACCTCTGGGCTGAATCTGTCAGCCGGGTATGATGTCTTTGTGACTGACCGACTTCTGTTCTGAAATAAAGAGGCCAGCAAAGCAAGTTACGGCGGGATGACGCACGATGTTTGGATTGCACTAGTGGACGGAGTTCTCCCTAGTTGAGAGGGAGTGTTAAAATTGGACAACTAGGTCCAAACTCCGGGTTGTGCTGCTCAGATGACGATCCCAATATTTTATTGGATTCCTCTTTCGGAGAGGTGTAAGATTGATCTAAAGATCATCTCGATCGGATGAGCAGAACATGTACTTTGAATTTATTCCACTTATGTGCTAGGTCGGCCTGGAATAAAATATTGACTTAAATGTCTTAAAGGACGTGTCACACACCCCCAAAGATTCTTATATATTGGAGAGACTTGGAGTTCATTTGACACACATTGGTGTGGAGGAATTCTCTCTCTCTTGATGGCGTTGGAGCTGCGTATTCTTTGTTTGGGTTGTTCTGGGGTTATGTGTGACACGCTTGGCTGAATGACCTATTGGAGACTTTGCTGGTAGAAGCATCCTGCTGATCGCCGTAACGCCACCATCTTTATCTCTGTTTTGGCTTGTCTTCAATCGATCTGTTAATATGTTCTATCTTCTTCAGTATTTTGCCCTAATCTGAAATGGCATAGAACATCCGTAAGTGATGCTCTCTTGTTGTGAGTGTGTGGGAGTGACTAGCAAAGGGTTTGGGAGCATTTTGGAGGTGATTCAAGCAACAAGTAAGTGCATTTTGCTTCTATTTTTTTTACATTTTTGCTACGGCAGCTTGCATTTCCACTTTTTTTACAAGTTTGTGCATTTTTTCTTTTTTTTTTACAGCATTCATGGCTCAATCAAGGGCAGCAGGGAAAGGGCAAAGGAAGGAGAAGAATGTCCCCATTGGTGATGCCCCTCTTGTTCCCTCTAATGGAAGTGGGGTTGCAACAACAGCTTCAAATGTTGAGGGTAGAATAAATTTAGAAAGACACCAAGCTCAAGGAAACAAATATCCCTTGTGGAAGTATGTCACAAGAGATCAAGGGTAAGGCAATAAGTTGAAGGGAGGAGGCAATGTTGCTTGGAAACGCAACTATTGCAACAATCATTTCAAGAGCACGTATTACTGTGTGAAAGCTCATTTGTTGGGATTACCAAGTTGTGGAATTGGAGCATGTACAAATGTGTCTTTAGCTAAGAGTAAAGAAATGGAAAAAGAGGCCAAAGTTGGTGTGGCAAGGGTGGTTGCATCATTTAAAAAACAAGAATGATGATCCCCTTCCATTCTTGAGGAAAAGCGGCAGCAAATTTCCATTTGAGAGATTTGGTGGGGGTGAGGGTCAAGAAGCGAAAAGAAAGGCAGTGGCACTTGGTCCAATGGACAAGAATTTTTAGAAAGAGAGACGTGAAGAGATTGATATCACCATTGCATTCTTTTTCTATCTAAACTTCATATCCTTTAATGTTTCACGCTCACCTTTATTTCTTGAAATGTGTCGAGCTCTAACTTAAGGGGCTCCATCAGGATATGTGCCTCCTGTGTCAGAGAAGCTTAGAACCACATTGTTGCTAAGGCAAAGAAAGAGGTGGACTAAATGCTTGAGCTTATTAAATCAGCATGGCCAACATGTGGGGTTAGTATTGTTTCTGATGGATGGACAGATCCAGCATGCCACCCACTCATCAACTTCATGGTGTCCTCCTTGAATGGACCAGTTTTCTTGAAATCAATGGATGCACTTGGGCAATACAAGGATGCACAACATATTGGTGAATTGTTCATTAAAGTTATTGAAGATGTAGGAGTTGATTCTTGTGTGCAAATCGTAACAGACAATGCTCCTGTTTGCAAGGTTGTTGGCATGATTGTGGCAACTAAATATCCACAAGTATTTTGGACACCTTACATTGTCCATTCCTTGAATTTAGCGCTTAAAACTATTGCTTTTGATGTGTCTTGGATTGGAAGTAGTATTAAAGATGCACGATATATCTGCAACTTTGTACAAAATCATATAAATGCTCTCACAATCTACAAGGAGTACACCAATCTATCATTGTTGAATATTGTAGATACACGGTTTGCCTCTTCATTCATCATGTTGAAGAGGTTGAGGGAGGTCAAGACCACTCTGGGGGCCATGGTTATTTCAGAGTTTTGGTCTTTTTGGAGAAAGACAGATCAAGCAGCGTCAAAAAGAGTCAAGGACACAGTGTTAGATAATGCTTGGTGGGAGAGGTTAGATCTCACTATTAAGACCATGGACCTTATCATTGCTTTGCTAATCAGTGTATCTACAATCAGTGTGGAAAAAGTCGGCAAAAAGTCCCGACTTTTTGAAAAGATCCCGAATTTTTCCCTGAGCCGACTTTATCGGCCGACTTTTTGCCGACTTTTTCATCCCTGAAAAAGTCGCAATTTTATCCTCGAAGTCCCGACTTTTTGCCAAATTTTTCCAAAAAATCGTGAGTGAGGTAATTTCTTTAATAATTTTTTAAATTTTTTTTGAAAAAATCGGGATTTTTTCCAAAAAGTCGGGATTTTTTCAAAATATGAATATTTTTGTATTTTTTTAGTTTTGCCGACTTTTTCAAACAACTCCCGACTTTGTCGAGTTTTTCAACTTTTGGACCCTTGCCGATTTAATCTTGACTTTGACTTTTTCCACATTGTTTGCTATTTGCGGATACAGACCATCCCATCTTATGAGAGATTTATGAGGGATGGGATTCCATGATTGAGTTTGTGAGAACCATTATTTTATAGAGTGAGTGCCCTGAGTATGAGACATCATTAGAGGCCTTCTTCACCACCATACAGGAAATTCTTGTTAGCAAATGGGACAAGAATTGCAACCCTTGCAATGTTTGGCTCACTCATTGAACCCAAAATACTACATCCATGAGTGGCTAAATGGTGGACCTTCCTAAAGATTCCCTCCTCACATGGATGGTGAAATTTTACAAGGGAGGAAGGATGCATTAAGGCAGATATTTCAGGATAGAGCTTCCCTTGATGAGGTGGAGGATACCTTTGCAGAGTTTTCCACTTGCACTGGGCGATTTGTAAGCTATGATGTGATTAGTGACAGGGGGCTAAGAAGCCCTACTCTTTGTGGGCAACTCATGGGGCAACAAGCCCTCCTCTACAACAGTTAGCCATGAGGTTCTTCTCTCAGGTGACTTCATCCTCTTGCTGCAAGAGGAACTAGAGCACATATGGAAATTTGTATAGTGTCAAGAAGAGTAGGCTTGAGCAGTCCAGGGCAGAGACAATGGTATATGTTCACACCAACCTTTGCTTTATTTATAGGCAGAGGGATGAGTGGTTGAAGGGAAAGACAAAGATGTGGGATGTCCTTGTTGATGATATGGGTTTGGACAGTAGTGTTGAGTTGGCATTGGCCAACTTGGATCTTAATGACCCAGTGCTAGAGTCTGTCACTTTTGATGATGGTGATACTCTTGAGGGGTCATCCTCTACACCAGCAGATGTGGAGATTACGTTGGATACAAAGGAGGATGCAGCAGAAGAGAGTAGTGGTGACCATGACAGTGAAGTTGATTTTGATGATGATGATTGATGAGCTACCTACTACCTTGTAGTTGTTTTGTATTTGCTATTTTGATTTTCCATTGGCATTGCTACTACCTATGTAACACATTTTGATTTTGACGACTTAATGAGAAAACTGCAGTTTCTTGTCTTTCTCCTATAGGATCATTGATGAATCTATCACAATTGTATTTGTATGCATAATGTTTCATTGTACAACATGCAAATTTTAAATTTACAAAGTAGAATCTAGATATATGTCTGAATTTGTATCATGAATGGGAATTTGTGTAAGAAATATCTATTTAGTATTAATTTTTAATATATATATATATATATATAATGTGTCCTATGTGTCCTTTTCTGAAGGGGTCTACATGTCCCATGTCAGACACTCGAATTTGCGTGTCATGCGTGTCCCGTATCCCCGTGTCAAGTGAATTAGTTGTTGATGTCATTATGCTCAAATTTTCCCTAGAGAAGTACGAACCTTATCTTTCTTTGACACAGTATTTGTTACATAACCAAATTTATATCACTTGCTTAATCAAGGGCTTGATAAGGCTGAACATCCATTTCTGCATTTCACAATGACTATAGGTATTTGACCCTTGCAGAGATAATTTCATACAGTTAACTCTTGGGTAATGAAAAGTATTACTATAATATAAAGCATGACAATATTGATTTTTCATTATACTTGTTTACTTCTAGACACCACTAGGATTCAGCTTTCATTGCAGTTTAAGAATGATTAATCACAAGCAGTAAAGAACCAGCAATTATTAACTCTCTAGAGATAGTTAAATTGTAAAATATATTACTCCCCTTTGTCATTTCTTTTTTTCCACATACAAATTTAAACCTCGAAAGTGGAAGTAGCAATTACTTCTAATCACAAACAGGTTATTGTGATAGACATTTTCAAGTTCCAACACACCATAAGTCTTATCTCCCTCTATAACATTTAAAAGATCCAAAAAAGATTCCATTGGACAAAAGGATATTAGTCGAACATAGCTTCCTGTTCACAAGCATCAAAAGCTTATAACCTATTGAGAACCAAAACAAAATGATTAATCACAAGCAATAAAGAACCAGCAATTATTAACTCTCTAGAGATAGTTAAATTGTAAAATATATTACTCCCCTTTGTCATTTCTTTTTTTCCACATACAAATTTAAACCTCGAAAGTGGAAGTAGCAATTACTTCTAATCACAAACAGGTTATTGTGATAGACATTTTCAAGTTCCAACACACCATAAGTCTTATCTCCCTCTATAACATTTAAAAGATCCAAAAAAGATTCCATTGGACAAAAGGATATTAGTCGAACATAGCTTCCTGTTCACAAGCATCAAAAGCTTATAACCTATTGAGAACCAAAACAAAATAAACCTATATGAGCTTGTATCTTTCAAAATAGCCAAGACACAAAATTCTGACCTGACTTATACTCAAATCCCCAACTTTTAAAGTGTTGTCGCCTGTTATGTTCTGCAAGTCCCTGCCCTGTAAAATGTGAGAATCAAATCACTCCAGAAAATATTTAGTAAATTTAACACTAACGCAAGGCAACACAGTGCAAAAAGAATGGCAAAAAAAGGGTGAATGTAAAGCTACAAACTCCATCCTTATGGACAAAAATGCACTAATATTGCCATAGGATAAAAACCAAAATCAAAATACCTATCATGTAGGGCCACTAGAACACCATCACGAGAACGAGATGCGTCTATTTCTACACAATCAACTTGAGAACGAATTGCTAGACGATATGATGTCATCTGTTCCAATAAAACATCAGATGGAAACTCGTGAATTCGCATTATATTTTAAACACAGATAACTCTAGCAAAACAAGAAGATAAATATCCAAAGATATTTACTTAATGATGTTACGGCACTAAATAAAAAGATTATGGTAAAGATGAAAGTTGCAATGTGCATCCTTGATGTGTTAGATGATAACCTAGATCAAGAGAAAGGAAGAGGAAATTCCCTAAGAAAAACAAACCTGTTCAAATAATAAACGATGAAGAGAGCCTATCTATAAGTGGGCCGACATGCGACTGGCCACCCTACACTCATCCTTTGTCAGGATTTAATACAATGTATAAGAAAGATACGCAACAAGTTTCACACGACCACATAAACAGAAGCAGAAAGTTCTAGTGTGAAGTCAACATTTTATTACATTGCAGGCAAAAGATTATGCTCCTTCACAAATACAAAACAATACAATATGGGGCAGCTACAGACTCATTCACTCTTGTACATGATTGTTAAGTATCTATTTATAACAGTACAATGGAGATGGAAATACAATCTAGAACCTCCAGTAACTCCTCTTTTAGACTTTCTAGAAACAACTTTGTTAGAACCCTCAAATTTAATTAGTACTTACGACTAGCTGATGCAACACATGGGCCCACATAACAACAAATACTCATTACAATCTAACAACACTCCTTCTTAGGTGGTTGTTCTTTAATTCCAAACATATGTATGAAGTGTGAACCTTCCGTTCTTTCCTTTGAACAAAATTTTGGAAAATATGTCTACCACTTGATTATTCATTATTGTTATTAAATAACAAAAGTTATACTTATCAACTTTCTAAGTTTCTCTCAAATAAACTGGTAATTAATCTTTATATGCCTAGTTCTCACATGATAAACTAGTTTTTAAGAACTTTGTTATCACAAGAAAGAGGGGTAGGCTCAATTTGTTGTAAGCCAGCTGCCAATGTCTTCAAGAATTCTTCTTAGCCAAATAGCCTTATATTGACCTGGTTGCAACCTTCTATTCAGCGTCAAAAGATGATAGTGCTATTATAGCCTGCTTTTTGTCATGCCAATACACAGTTCCAGATCCCAAGCTTCTTGTAAGCTTCCTACAAGCAACAATGTTGGCCCAATCTAAATCTATGTTTACTGTAATATTCCAAATTTTGTGAGTGCAAAAATTGCTAAGGGGTTTTGTCCAATTTTAATAAAAAGGAGGCAAATAATATTTTTATTGGAAAAGTGCGGAAAAATAATATTTTATTGGAGAAATGCGGAAAAATATTCTTTTAGTAGGACATGGCGGCATAATATTATTTTATTAAAATGGCAGCAAGGGCGGATCTATAAGCTAGAGGGAGGCTCAATGAAGAATTATAAAAAGAGGGTGGATTCATTTGCAAAGTATTCTAATTTCTATCATCTCTCATTGACATTGATGTGAAAATTCGGTTACCCGAATCCTACTGCAGCAACTAATGAGAATTCTTCTATTTGTTAATTTCTTGAACAAATTATTTACTGTGTTTTATGGTAATATTGAAACCCATACACTACAGCCTTCACAAAATTTAAACTGTGGAAAATAAATGTGTGGAAACAAGATCTGAGCAAGAATAAATCATAAACACATGACACCATTATTTTTGGACCAATGTCCCCGGAAAAACCCAATGCAAGAAAACCGGTACAGCAGTTGAGAGTTTGTTTATTATGCAATAATTTTCTTAGTACAAATCTATGATTGTCAAGACTCACAAATCATACAGAGGAAAACTGACAAATAAAATCTCGTGAGAAGATCTCACTCTGCCACGGAAATACAGCACTAACCTTAGCTCGAGATGAGTTGCTCTGTGATGCCTCTGCGCAGTGACTACATCACCCTGCGCAATCTTTGCATCACAACTGAAGTTTCCTTCCCTCTTGCCGTTGGATCTCTTTGCTGACTGGAAACGAGGCTTTCCTGGCCTCTGGAAACTCCCTCCGACCGCTGGCACTAACCCTTGATTGTGTAGGAATTTTAATACAATTATGTATTGCCTGGATTCTCCTGATCTAACAATTATACGCCATTGTTAAATACAAAATCACTTCTACAAAAATTCTTGCAGAAATTTAAAACACGATCGCCAATTGCAAACACATGAAGAAGGATCATTCACACATAACACAGATGTTTACCGGGAAAGCATAAAGCTAAAAACCCCACTATCATATATTATGTATATATCATGGATCATGAAACAATATCATACAAAACTCTAATCCAAGACCTCTCAGTACAATATACAATCGTCTCACACTGTCTTGCAAAAATTGACAAATGCCTTAGCCAAATTTCTACCTCACAACAACCCGCCTCCACTGCACAATCCAAGTTGATTACAAAGACCAATTCGATGCAATCATACCCTCCTTGACTGCGCAATCCTCATGAGCATATCCAATATGTGTTTGGCTTGCAAGAGTTCAATCCAATATAGTACAACTAATAGTCAATTGTCCCTTTCACCTACCTCGCAACTGGATCTCCACTGGATCTGACATGCATGTAGTTAACAATAGTAAATCTTCAATTGCATGTGAGATCATTCCAAGTGAATTAATTTAATATTTAATTCACTGATCTCTCACCAGTGTATCTTCGGTTACAACTAGCACAACTGAGTTTAACTCACTTAACTGAGTTAAACTACTTTACAACTCACATAACTACACATCCAACTCTGTTACAACTTCGAATCACTCAGTTACAACTAAGTCCACTTGCATGTCCCACCAACCAACCTTTGAACTCGAAATTCCTTCAGCTAACTGGTTTGCCACTTCAGTTAACTGATTCCAAGTGCTCCATGAGAATAGATTAATATTTAACTATTATTAAGGGAGGATGATAGTTGACATGCATCTATAAATAGACATGCGATCTATAAATAGACTTCGCACATACATCTAAAAATAGAACATCATCTATAAATAGAATTTGTTCACCATCTATAAATAGACTTCCGCTATAAATAGAATTTGCTCATCCGTTCTAAAAATAGACTTACACCTAAAAATAGCCCGAGGCTCCATCCTAGTGTAGGTGCTTAATTTTCACTAGGATCATCATCTTGTTGAATCTCAACAGATTGTTTCCTTAACAGAATTTCGAACTCCCTATGAAGCACAGCGCAATCCCTAGGTAGCCTCTGCGCTACCTCTCTTTGGCTTCTATTGCCTCCTCTGCTTTGCACTCTCTAGATCAAGAAAGATCTCCAACCAGAAATTATCTCTGCCCCTCTTTGCAAAAATCTTCTCAATCGATTTTCTCCCTGGGCACTGCTCACTAAGGAATTTCAAACTCTATATTTTCTCTCTCGTTGTATTTTCCAAATGACCCAACAAGTCTTTATAATCTTCTCGTTCAGTCTTCAACGGCCGAAATTAAATCGTTAATTAACGGCTAAGATTAACTTGACTTGATCTTCGTCTTTTTCTAGAAGATTCACACTTTGTTTTAATTAATATCCTTTAATTATTTTAATTTCCTAAGTTTAGACTTAGGGTCCCATTAAAAATAATTAATTATTTCCACATAACATATTCTAAGTGGAATTTCCAAAATGATTTTTGGGTTCTTTGGAATACATGTGCCTAAGCCTCCCTGCAAATTTTGAGACTTAGAGCACATCCGATGCTACCAGAAATCAACACTCCCTCTTAGCGAGGAATGTGCTCTAGCAATACATCCAGCTGAAGTACTGCTCTAATTCTACAACATCTCCCTCTCTGTTGTTGATGTCTAACATTGTTGCCCACCAACACTGCATTACTGCATCCATGTTGTTGTTGACCCAGCATACTGCTGCCAACTGCCACTGCACTACAACTCTGTTACTCACTGCAACAAAATAACATCCAAAATCTGAACCTAGTGTTCAGTATGATGCATCTCGTATTGAAGATCTGACTGTTGCTAGTCTGTGTTGTCCCTTTGTAGCTATTGCGTTGTTGCTGACTTCCTTACTATCATATTTTAGGCAGTGATGTATAGTGCCACGAAGATACCTCAGTACATGTTTGGCAGCTATCTAGTGATCATGATGGGGCTCCAACTGAAACTGACTAAGAATGTTTACTGCAAAACATATATCTAGCCTAGTATTTACCAGATACATCAGGGAACCCGCCAACTGTTAATTTAAGGTAGGATCCACGAGACTAGAATTAGAGTCCCTCAACTTCTTGAGATTGGTGATCATAGGAGTAGTCATCAACTTGGAATCCATCATCCCAAATTTATGCAACAACTTGATGATGTAATTCCCTTGCCCCAAATATATCTCCCCAGGTCTCTACCATACTTCTAGATCTAGGCAATAGTGCATTAGTCCTAGATCCTTCATTTCAAATTTAGCTGCAAACATCTTGCATTCTTGGATTCTTCGCTTTACACCAGTGATGAATAGATCATCCATATATAGTAGAATAATGATGGGTTCATTATTCACAACCTTGATATATAGATTCGGATCAACAGAACTCTTTACGAACCCAATTCTAAGTAGATATGCATCCATCCTAGCATACCATGCCCTAGGTGCTTACTTGAAACCATATAGGGCCTTCTTAAGTCTGCAAAAATGAGAGTCCCTGCTATTAACTTCAAAGCCTTCGGGTTGTTCAATGTACACTTCCTCATCAATAGTCCCATTTAGAAATGTGGTCTTCACATCCATTTGATGGATATTCCACCCCATTATAGCAGCCAATGAAACCAACGATCTAATAGTAGTGTACCTTGTTGTAGGTGCAAAGGCTTCTTCATAATCAATGCCTTCCTTTTAAGAGAAACCCCTTGCAACAAATCTTGATATATACTTGTTTATACTTCCATCAACTGCATGTTTGATCTTATAGATCCATTTAGATGCGACAACCGATTTGTCATTAGGTCTAGGAACTATTTCCAAAACCCCATTCTTCATGATGGATAGATATTCTTGCTACATTGCTTTCTTCCAAACCTCTTGATGCACAGTTTCCTTGAATGTAGATGGTTTGGCTTCTATCAATTTTGTCATATATGCAGCATAACTAGAATATCTTTTCAGTTTCTTTCTTTCCCTGAAGGTTCTTGCAACTTCATGTTCTTCAACATCTTCCAATGTAGCTTTTAACCAATTTGGCCTCCTTCATTGTTCGGTCTTCATAATGAATAGTAATTATGAATTTATGTAATGAAGAAGACAAAGATAATAAAATGTATTTTTTAAAGCTTGACTCATGGGTTTCATGAGCAAGAAGTTTTTATTATAGGTCAAAAACTTCTTCTTGATGTCTTTTAGCAGTTTGTCATCTTGTCATAAATATATATAATTAAAGAGTCATGTATATGAAGAAGTGGTGTTACATTTGTAAAGACAATTTATTGATATAAATGTATGCCTTCAAGACCTTGTCAAATATGCTCCACAAGTCAGCTTAAAGATGATATATAGCTCTCCTTGGTTAAGTCGGGCCTTATAGCAGATGACCAAGTCGGCCGAGAGAGGGTAAGGCTATCCCTATATATAGACAAGTCTATGGCCTCATTCACCATCAATCAGTGCGGACATCTCTGAGATTTCGAACAAGAAGATTTCGGATCAAGTTCTGTAATAGAAAGAGCGAGAAAAGGACTGAGATTGCAGCGAAGTTTGGAGGGTGATATACGAAGGAGATATAGGGTATACTTACCCTTAGTTCTAGGCTATCCTACCTCGCAGTTCTCAGGTAGACCGAGAGTCACTACAGCAAGGGATCAATCTACAAGGAGTGTGGATCACAGTGCGAAGGAAGATAAGGGTGTGACAGCAAGATAAGAAAGGGCTCTAAGGTGTACGAAGGTGTAAAGATCTCTCTCCCTATTTTCGGTCTAGGTCTACACCTATAATCTCTTACAGCAAGGATCAAGGGTTATCTCTGGGTTAACACAGTTCGGTCTCAGGACTGTCAAAAGGTAGAGAGGTGTTGGAAGGAGGCCAGAAGGAGGAGATTCTTGGAGACCAAGATCACACCAAAGGAGAACGAAGGGAAGCATATCAGCAAGGGTTACTGGACTAGGGACCGAGTCTCCCTAGAGCTGGTGCAATACAGTGCAGGAAGAAAGATCAACGTAAGCAGCCGAAATGAGCAAGTGACAAGGATCTTGGAGGCACACTGGTGTCAAGGGTCTGTGTCATGGTCGTGGTACTTGTCAAATGAAGATATAGAAGAAGAATTACTTTCAGGTTTTCCTCTCCAAGAGGGAGAGGTTTTGGCCCTGGCTTGAAGAGCCAAAATACTTTGTCTCTTGTGTTTTGATAATTGACTTGATGAAAGACATAATAAGCTAATGAAGATAAGCTCTAAGTAATAGAGGCATAACAAGTATAACACAAGCAGTTATCAAGTAAGAGAATTGAATAAAACTTTGCCCTACCAAATTCTCAACATGGTATTAGAGCTAAGGTGTTGAAGACAAGAAAGGGTTGTTTGGCAAGAAGAAACACAAGGATCAGTATTCAAGAAGATCTTCATTCATTCAAGAAGGAGCAGCTTGCAGGAATTAGTAAAACCCTCAAGCCATCTCAAGAAGATCAAAGGATCAAGAACACTATGTAGAAGCCATCACCATCAACAACTATTTGGTATTAAAGTTAAAACAACATTGTAGGAGACATCATCAAGCCACCTTGCTGAAGTCATCATCCTTGATCATCATCATCATCAAGGATCCAAGATGATCTATCGCTTTACACCACTCTTGAAGAAGTCAATCTAAGAGGGAGCCTCTACTACTATCTATATCATCATCAACAAGGAAGTTGATTGTAGAAGAAAGGCATCTATTCAAGTAAGTATATTTATGACTTTATCTGAATTTGTCAAAACTTCTTTTTGCTACGAAAGCAACAAACGGGTTGGGGTTTCAAACTTTCTTGCATGGAAGAAAAGGACAGATCTAAATCTTATTGAGAATGAAGACATATCAAAAGTTCAACAACTAGACTTTCAAAAGAAGATACTCAAGCACATGCCAAATACATGAAGGGAGACATAAGAGCCCAGAGGATTCATATAGAATCCATAAAGGACTCTCTCATCCCCTATGTATCAAAACTAGAATCTTCAAAAGAAATATATGACAAAACTGGTGGAGCTATTCTCGGTGAGTACTACAAGAGAAGGAATAACTTCATACTTTATGAAGTATGAGATCAACTGTAGGAATTGGGAGAGGTAATGTCTGATAGAGAAATGACTACAGTGGTGCCGAATGCTCTACTGGAGGGATGGGGAAACTTCACTTCAAGTATCTATGAGAAGAAAGAAGCAACACCATTCCAGGATCTATGGTCTCTATGTAAGATAGGAGAGACGAGGTTAAAAGCTAAAGTTGATATTGGATCAAATGAAGAAAACCAAGCCTATGCTGCCATGACAAGAAGAAAGGAAAGATTTGGTAAGTTTGGTCCTCTGAAGTAAAGAAGAAACATGGATAAGATACGATGCTATTGGGCATTATAAGAAGGATTTTCCCAAATCTAATGAGGACAAGAGGAAAAAGGAAGAAGCCCATGTCGTCGAAGAAATGAAAGAACTAGATTCAAAGAAACCTAAGAAAGGAGAAGTGAAATATCTCTATTATGATCATCTTCCTCTTTAAGAGGTATCTATCAGGTTGTAAAATAGTATGTGAAGAAGCATTGTATATTAGATAGATACATCACTTTAGAATTGGCATCATGATGAAAGCATTAAGTAAGGAGTATTGTTCATAGGAGGATGTCTGAAAACATTTATGTAACAAATATGCTATGAGATAAAAGTGGCTCCTGTGAACCTCAATGAAAACAACATTTATGGAAGATAATCATCTAGATCAAGGGTCATCATTCAATAATCAATGTGGAAAAAGAAGCTAACATTTTCTAATGGAGTCCTCTTTGAACTCACTAGTTAGAAAGAAAGCAATAGGTTTCCTTGAGAATTCGAACTTGTAGAATTTTGGGATTAGAAATGATGACATATTGATGAAGCAGGTCAAGGGAATGAAACTCTTCACTCCACGGAAATCTACTACAAGATGACTCAAAGAAGTTATCCCCAAGCCCCCTGGAGCTCCAAGAGCTCATAGTCCAACTCAAGCAGGACCCTCAAAATAGGGTATTTCCAAGATTCCAAGCTTCTCACAGAAGGTTAGGAACATGACCTTCCCCAGGGGCTTTGTGAGAATATCTATGACCTGCTCATCAGTTCCTATGTGATCGAGCCTTACAGCGCCTCGCTGTATCATGTCTCGAACAAAATGGTACTTAATATCAATATGCTTGGATCGATCATGGAACACGGGATTCTCAGAAAGTCGAATCCCACTCTGGTTGTCACAAAGGATAACAGTGGTATCTAGCACATGTCCGAACAGCTCGCTGAATATCTTTCTCAACCACACAGCTTCACAACAGGCCATACTCGCTGCAATGTATTCGGCCTCAGCAGTGCTCAAAGCCACCGACTTCTGCTTCCTGCTCATCCAAGATATTGAAGCAGAACCCAAGGTGAAGCAACAGCCAGATGTGCTCTTGCGATCCACCACACTGCCAGCCCAATCGGCATTAGTGTATCCATGGAGTCTAAAACTCCTGGCAATGTATCTCAGCCCATGGTTGATTGTGCCCCGAAGATATCTCAATAGATTCTTGGCACCAATCCAGTGAATGTGATGAGACTCAACCATATGTTGACTCAAAGTGTTCACTGCAAAACATACGTCCAGACGAGAGTTCAATGAGAACATTAGGGCCCCCACGAGTTGTCGATACTCGGTGGGATTTCCCAGCTCGGGCCCAGCAGCGTTTCCACACAACTTCTTAAAGTTGAGTTCCATCGGTGTTGACACAGACTTACAGTCCACCATATCAAATCTCTCCAGCAGCGTCACGACATATTTTCCTTGAGAAAGGAAAATCTCGCCTGTCCTTTGCCGAACCTCCAAGCCTAGGAAGTAATGCATCAGTCCTAGGTCTTTCATCTCAAACTCGGAAGCTAGCTCCCTCTTACATTGATGAATGAGAGGGTCAGCACCTGTTAGGAAGAGATCGTCCACATAGAGAACTAGAATGAGAGGCCTTTCTCTATCAATTTAAAATAAAGGTTTGGATCAGCGTTACTTCGAGTAAAGCCCAGCTTCATCAAGTAGCTACATATCCTCTCATACCAAGCCCTAGGGGCTTGCTTCAACCCATAGAGGGCTTTCTTCAACCTGCATACATAGGTGTCTCTATCTTGGACTTCGAACCCCAGAGGTTACTCCACATAAACCTCTTCCTTTATTGAACCATTCAGAAAGGCAGTCTTCACATCCATCTGATGGAGACTCCATCCTTGCGTTGCAGCAAGGGCAATGATAGATCAGATGGTGGTATAGCGAGCAACAAGTGCAAATATATCATCATAATCTATGCCTTCTTTTTGAGAGAAGCCTCGGGCAACAAATCTTGCCTTGTACTTTTCAGCACTACCATCAGATCCATGCTTGATCTTACAGAGCCATTTTGAGGTGACAACAAATTTGTCCTCCGGTCTCGAGACCTCCTCCCAGACATCATTTTTCATAATGAACTCATATTCTTTGTGCATAGCATCCTTGATGCATTACAGCTTCTTCAAATGATCCAAGCTCAGATTGTAAAATTGTACTCATGGCTACTAGATACCTTTGGTATCTATTCGGCTTCTTGCTTTCACGGAATGTCCCCCTTGGGGGAATATGTTTATCGGCATCTTCAAGAGTATCTCTAAGCCATGAGGGCCTTCTCTTATTTGAAGGAGGTGGATCAACAGGATCCATGGGTCTGTCAACATTGGGCATCGGTTCTTCCTGCTTCCCTGCTTCTTCATCTTCTTTATCTTCCTTGGAGCTAGGAAGATTTCTTACTTTCTTGAGGGCAGCATCTTCATCGAAGGTGACATTGTGGCATATCTCCACTTCTCTTTGACCAGGCACATAGATTCTATACGCCTTCGAAGTTTCACTGTAGCCCACAAACATTCCCTTCTTTCCAGAAGCATCTAGCTTGCTTCTCTTTTCTTTCGGCACATGAAAGTAAACAGGACAACCAAAAACTCTAAAATGAGAAACATCAGGTTTCTTGCCCGAGAAGACTTCTTTGGGAGTCTTGGAGTCCAGAGCAGAATGTGGGCATCTATTTTGAATGCACACAGTAGTGTTCGCAGCTTCTCCCCATAGAAACTTCGAAAGACCTTGGTCACATAGCATGGCGTGGGCAGCTTCCACAATGGTCATGTTCTTTCTTTCAGCAACACCATTTTGCACAGGAGTATACACAATTGTGGTCTCCCTCTTAATGTCAGCTTCACTGCAAAAGTCATTGAATTCATTTGACTCATACTCGGACCCATTGTCGGTCCTCAAAACTTTGATTCTCTTCTCAGCTTGATTTTCCACCAAGGCCTTGGAGGTATGAAACCATTTGAATGCTTTGTCCTTCTTCTTCAACAAATATATCCAGGTCTTTAGGGAGAAGTCATCTGTAAAAGTCAAATAATAGGAACATCTTCCCAAGGATGTCATGGGCAGCATACCAGATAAATCAGAATGTATCAACTGCAAGATATTAGTTGTCTTTGTGACACTTGAGAGGAATGGTTCCCTTGTATGCTTCCCTTCGACGCAACCCTGACATATACCTTCATGATCATCTTTAAATTCAGGCATCCCTGTCACCACCTTCCTTGCTTCGAGAAGGGCTTTGTAATGAAGGTGTGCAAGCCTCCAGTGCCATAACTCTGTTTGAAGAGTTGTATCACGTGACATAGCCCCCAATGGACTTCCTCCAACCTGGTAGAGTGTATCAACTCTAAAACCAATAATAAGAGCTTCTTTGAAGTTCTTCTTCCAGATGCGTACCTTTCCATCAACGAATGCCACCTTGAACCCTTTGTCTTCCCTTTCTGAAATAGACACAAGGTTCTTCTTCAAATCAAGTACGTACAACACATCTTCTAAACGGAGGACTTGACATTAAGATAGATAAAGGGTCACAGTCCCTGTCCCTTTCACGGGATATGTGGCATTATCTCCAAGGATAATGTCTAAATTAGTATCCTTCTCAATCAAATCAGAGAGGGCTTCTTTATAATCAGTGAGGTGCCTTGAAGCACCACTAGCAATCAACCAGACATCCAAGGTGTCGGGAGGATATGCAACAAAGAGGGAAGATACAAGAATACATTCATTTTTCTTATTATCAACAACATTAGACTCATCGTACCTGGAATTTCTTGACCTCTTGAAAGGTCGCCCATTTCCACTACGAGCAGAGGGAGCCTTCCTTTTTCCTTTGAACCGGTTGTTCCTTTAATTGCCATTCCCCCTAAAGTTGTTGTCATCATCCCTGGGAGAGTCCCTTCTATTAGGGCACTCTCTTGCATAGTGACCAGACTTGTTACAAGTGTAACATCTTCCCTTCCTTCCTTTGGGCCCCGCTCTACCATGGTTTTGATTTCTCGGGCCACCATAGTTCTTCTTCTTGATTTCTGTGAGCCTCATAAAATATGATGGAAGCTCATGAATCTTCCCCTGCACATAGTCCATGACATATTGATCTTCTAATGCCAAATCCAAGGACATCTTCCATGCATGATAATCAGACTTGTCAGTCAACTTATCATCAGACCATTAGTCCTTGACAAGACTTCTTCTTCGGTGATTTCTTTTCACACTATCTTGGGCTTTGTCTTCACCTCAGCTCTGATACCATGTTAATTTTAGATAACCATGGTATGTTCTATGCTTAATACAGTTTTACTTCAATCCTTCTTATAGGCCCAATACAATTTAGCAATCACATAAACATGAAAGTAAAATGTTGATAGAACATAATAATAGATCAACAAAAGGCAAGCCAAATAATGTAGATCAGATTACAATTCTTATTGTCCAGCAAAGATAGAGAGTGATGTGCGTTATGGCAGTCAACAGGATGCATCAGCCAGCAAAGTATTTCTCAACATCAGATCAACCAACCTTCCAAGTGTCACACACACCCCTCAAAGACAGCTCCAAAATTCAACGCAAGTCAACAAAATAATCCCTCATCTAGATTTCCGGCATCCATTTCTGGCATCATTTCCAGCATCTATATTTCTAGCATCCAAATTTTTTCCGTCATCCATATTTCTAACATCCATTTCCGGCATCCATATTTCCGACATCCACATCCGACATCATCCATATTTCTGGCATCCAGATTTTCGGCATCCATACTGACACGTGGGAGAGAGAGAAGCCTCTTCTAGGTTGTACGTACCAATCAGATCATGAGGAATGTGTCTGATGACGTGATGAAATGGACATCATCTCTCTCTAATTTATATCAGTCAGTGAGGGTGTGTGACACATCTATTAGGCTTGTGAGCCTACATCTGGTCGACCTTGCAAATGTGTAGAAATAAAATCAAAATATATGCTCATCCAAACAAGATGATCTTTAGATCAATCTTGCACCTCTCCGAAAGAGGAATCCAAAAAAAATATAATCATCATCATATGAGCAGTGCAACCTGTAGTTGGACCTAGTTGCCCAAAATTAACAATATACGAAGGATGTCGATGCCTACAAAAAGGATGTCATGGTGAAAGATCATCATTGAGGTAACTTAAGTAATCATATTTATAATTGAATAACATCTGATGAGCTTATGTAGGTCTGCCAAATGGAAGTAGATTTCTTCCACAAGTTGATAACCATATGGTAGGATGAAAGATCCTTGGAAGATATATGGTTTGAAATTAAGCAGCATAACATGAAGCTAGACCAGATGAGAACACTGATGGATCATTTTCTGATAGAATACATGGCTCTTGGATGAAAGTGATGCATAATTTGTGCCCTAAGAAGAGATTCCAAAAGTTGAAGGCTTCTCAATTCATGACATCAACGGAAGAAATTCTTCATGAGCAGCTGGATGTTTTTCATCGTTAATGTTGCAAGTCCCTGATTAAGAGGGAGCCTAATAATAAGTTTCTTACTTAGAAGAAACTTCGTAATTCCTAAGCCAAGAGGGAACCTTAGGTACATTTTTTTTTTGTAATATATGTCCTCCCTAGTTGAGAGGGAGAAATAGACACATCATTTTGGAAGACAGAATGTGGGATTGGGTAATCATCTGGCATCTGATACTCTCTGAGAATGTGATAAGACATTCTGATAAGAGTAGTCGAGGACAGATTTTCTTTGAGGATTAACTATCCTGATAAGAATAGTCCTAACAGGTCATACTTGATGAACATTCGGGTGGAGTATGTACCTTGGAGATAATGATGAAGGTGTCTATAATCATTGGTTTCGCAAATACTGTAGTTAATGATCTCGTGGAAAGATGGAGTTGCTAGTCAAGGCCTTGCACAGTAACAATGTTGGTTAATACGATGCTATAACAGATGATTACCAATCAAATTCTTCTTATGAGATTCTTCAGATTGAAAGTGACCATGTACCATTATGAATACCACCCTAGTTAAGAGGAAGTGTTGGAAAGTGCAACTAGGTTCAGTGATCCAAGTGGATATCAGTGGCCGCCCACCTATTCCATTTGGACCCACAATATCAATTCTTGCAGCATTTCACTTCCAGCAGCTTACTATTTTTAGCAGGTTTCCGGGTCCTGCACGCCTGAAGCCATTTTGGGGCATTAATGGTCCAAGTGGATATTGGTGGACACCCACCTATTCCATTTGAACCCCCGCCATCAGTTCTTTCCATTTGAAAGTTTTAGCACAACTTACTATTTTTAGCAGTTTTTCAGGTCCTAAACTTCCGAAGCTATTTTGAGGCCCTAAACGACGTTTTTTGGGAAAACCGAAAGCGACATGGACTATCTTTCTCACACCAAAAGTAGTAGTCCTCAGACAGATCTTTCCAACGAGCTACTAAGCGCATCAAACGGAGATCGGATTGCAAAGTTACATCCCCGGAAAGTTGAAACACTAATTTACCCAAACGGGGCCCACAGTTTTGGCGCTTCATCTCCTAGGGTTAAATTTTTGGATGTTTCGAGTTTTACATTGTTTCTCAACAATAAATAGGCCTTCAAGCCTCATTGTAACATAGTTTAGGGGCTGGTAGCTGTCACATCTCTTCTCAGGGATACGCTGTCAGTACCCTAGCTCATCTATTTCCATTATGTCTGTAATAGGCCTTCATGCCTCAATGTAACACAGTTCAAAGGCCTGTGTATGCCACATCTCTTCTCAGAAATACACTACCAGTGCCCTAGCTTGTTTCCATTCTGTTTGTAAGCCTATTTCAGTCATTCTTTTATGAATAAAATGAAGCATTATTTCCGCTGCATCTCTATGTTTATGGTTATATCTGTATTCTATTGCGTTCCTGCATAAATTCGAATCAGTGGTATCAGAGCGGGTCTGCTCTTTCTCTGTTTTTCTTTGCATGTCCCCAACGCGGTCAGGGTATAAGGAGTTCAAGCTCAATTTGGTTGACCCGTCGCAATATCAGCCTCGCAAACCCCGACAACCCCCCATGGCAGAAGGAAAGAAAGACGAGGGAGCAGAAGATCCTATCAAAATCTTGTTCGAGGAGGCCCTCGAGAAACAGAGGAACGCGATGATGGATAACTTTTCCCAGATCCTTCAACGGCTGCCCACCGGCGGCACATCTACATCTAGCACGTCTGCCAACAAGTCTGTGACATCCTGGACAAATCCAATACTAAGTTCAGTAGAAAGCCCCCCTCCCCTCCCCCCATGGAGGAACTTAACGAAATGGAGACCATTGCTTCCTAAGGAGGGAGGAATGATCCAGGTGGATATCGGTGGCTGCCCACCTATTCCATTTGTGTAAAGACCTTAATTTTCACAATTAAACATGATCAACAAAATTGATATTGCAAAATCCAGAGTGAGATTTTTTGACGCAGAATATATATCAATTGACTATTTAATACTTACCTGGAACCGTGTTTGAAGATGTTCCTGATCCGCCATGGCTCCAGCTCCTGTTACCAAACCGTCGTTTTCCTCCCAGCCTATCTGAGGTCAACTTCTCCGGTCCCCAAATCCAGAAGACAAGTCTTTTGGCCTCTGTGCCCAAAACTCCAATAACAATCAAGATCACTCCATGACTCTGTTAGAACCCACAGCTCATGTCTCACGCAGTTAGAACTCCTCTAACAGCATCCGAGTCAGTTTTCCCACCTCACTGACCATGCCCATTAAGTTCCCCCCCTTCTCCTTTTATACACAAACTCCTTTCAAGATATTTATTAAAATATCATTTTTTTAATAAATATCTTGGATTTCTAAAATATCTTAGTTTTATTAAAAAATTATTATTTAATAAATATCTTGGATTTCTAAAATATCTTAGATTTATTAAAATATTATTATTTAATAAATATCTGGGATTTATTAAAATATCATCATTTATTTGCATAAGTCAATGCTTTTAATTTTCTTTGAACAAATTATTAGTTTATATTATGATAGTGGTAGGTATAGCTAATACATTCATTATATTCTGGTGAACTAGGTATTTACTCAATACTTCAATAATTCACTCATTACTCTACACTGAGATTTTTCATAATTGATTAGTGCATGTACTAGTGCAGTACACGTGATACATGCATATGTAGCTATCATATGCAGGGCTCATTTGCATGCTGATATTTCTATGTTCCCTATAACTCGAGTTGGATCATTACATACACCCATCCTTCAGAAAACTTCGTCCTGAAGTTAAATTTTATGTCGTATATCATTAATTATATAAGTGATTAGTATAATCATATAAGGGTATTGTACCATAATTGAATTTCGTTTAATGTGTGAGAACACTTTAACATTTATGTTTTGATCATTTATTGGTTTACAAATTTTAGTAGTCACGTCTTGCCCCAACAAAGTTCCCAAGCTATTCTAGAATCATCCTATCCTCCCTAATCTCTTTCGCTCCCATCCTATCCGTCCTCTACAGGAATATGCCATGGCATCAGTTTTACTGATCCAACCATTCATAGACCTTAAGAGTATCAGCATCGATTGCATCGACCTGATTGACCAGTAGGCATCCGGTAGTCATCATCACACGTCTAGGGGAGCGTGACTCGCACAACCCTCCTATGACTCCAGGTTTTGGAGGATAAACAGTGGGCAACACCTCCACCCTTCCTAGTAGGACCAGGGTTAACACCATAACATGGAATCTCAATGCATCTCAATTGTTCTTAGAGTTTTGTCATCACACGGTCGGTTTGGTAACGATATCATCTGCGATGTAAAAACATTTGTTCACAAATTATAACATATGTATCAATATGTTCAAAGCAAATTGTTACCCATCTAACAATTTCTACACATTCCAAATATGTTACTATCTACGATATTGATCCTTGAGTTCATATAACATACTTGGTTATGTTTATCCAATAGGTCTGTAAATTCATTTTTACCTTGAATAGTCAAGTGCAATCACTCTTTTATTTCTATCTCATCATTTATATTGATATGTAAAATTATAGATACCATATCCATAACATAATTCATAATTTATATTAGTATCACTGTATCAACAATGTTTAAGCAAAATTTTCTTTATATTAGTATCCATGTACCAACAATGTTTAAGCAATTAATATATTTTCTCATGTCATAGTACAAAATGACAGTGTTAAGTACCCATCCCAAATAAGTTAAGGTTATACAAAATAAGTTTTTAAATGTTTATAAATATAACCCACAATTATAAATGTCACATAGAATAATCGAACGCGGATATACAATTAAGGATGTAGACACTATTTTCTATACTATATTAACCGATTAACCTTATAAAAGTCACAGGTTGAGACTCTAAATCTAAATGGAGGGATGCTCCAACCTTTATGATTGCATATATAGAAACGAAATGAATTGAAACAAGAGCACAAAACACTTACTGTTTAGTCGAAGCATGATCTAATTTCTTGATACAGGTTGATTAAGAACTCTAAAACACAAAACTACATATGGATCTAGCCAATCTTTTAATTTTTTGTTATTTATTTGTCTTTTAAGTCTATAATTATCTTTGATCTGTAATATGTATCCCAATAGATAATAATAACATTAACTTTTTTATCATGTTATTTTAGCTCATCTTCAGCCTATAAGTCTAGAAGCCATGGAGTAGGGTGTTGCAGGGCTAATCATTAGGGTTATGCTGGAGATGAGGGAAGAGTTAATTGACTACTCTAAAGATCCCTTAGTGAGAGGTTTATTTTCATAGAAGAAATTTGTCACTGCTTGAAAATGCATTATTCACTTTGCATTATACTTGGTCTACTAAGAGTGTCTTGTTTTCAACAAGATGTTAATTGTTGACAAACATATAATTTCCTCATTTAATAAGAAATTCACAATTTATAAGATATGCATAGTCATATTATTAGTGTGTTACAGTTTTGATATAGTCTTTTTACTTGCAAGGTTCACCATTTAGAGTCTTAACTCTAGCTAGGATATTACTAGCTTTGTCATTATTCCTTAACCCATTGTTTCATTTCTATTATATTGACTCATTTAATCCAAACACATAACACATCACTGGTATACTCTCTCCTTATTCTTCACATTAATCGTTTTGTCATTAGTCATTAGGCCTCATCTTATCACCAAATGTATCTTCTTTTCTAAAGGTGTATAATTATTATCCTTAATATTTACATTTAAACATTTTCTCAGTTTATCACTTGTTACTTTTAACAAATTAGGAGTGTTCACAACTCCTTATAGGTCATTGCTTTGACCCTTACCAATCATGTTGCTTATATCCTTAAGAAAATTCTTCTTGATAGAAAATACCCCTTCACTTCCTTATACCAAATATTCCTAATATTCCATGTTTACTTCAATTTGAAAAAGAACATATTATCAAATTGACTTTGTTTGCTCACCTCTAGTCATCATGGTTTTCTTTTCTTCTCTTAATGCATACAATTATTACACTTGGAAATCTCGTTACTATTTCCAACTTGGGTAAGACACTATAAATAAATTCAATAACGTGGATATTGAATGTAATCTGCTTATCATTTCAAGTTTTGAGGCATCACGGGATAGAATTTCCTAATCATACTCCACGATGTCCATAATCCATGGATATAGTTAGTCACTTGAGGAAAAATTTATAATGTCACTCTCCCATTAGAGGAAGAAACTATTATAGATGTCGCCTATGCACATAAATTATCCTATAATTGATCAACGTTATTGTAGATTCACTCTTTAATCTAATTTCATTGACTTCTTATATTGTTTTGTGAAACTTCCACTCACTCACCTTTGGTGCTATTTTGTCGATCTCAATATTCTAAGTTGATTACAATAACTAACATTTATTATCATCATTAGAATTTCGCAATTTCGTTCTTTTCCCGTCCTCCCTAGGTACTCTATTGATTATATTATGGTAACAATGGAGATCAAACTTTGAAATTTTCCGCTGCACTCTCTTGGTAACTATATCGTCTTGTTTTAATAGTGTGTTTACTACCTTACAGGGTGGTTTCTTACCATCTTAACATATGTTTCATCCATTGTGCCTTCGATTGAAGTGTACCTTTAGTGAACTATACTTGTACTCTCAAGTTGATTACTCATGATTTCTCCCAACATTTCTTGAATAGTTAATGTCCTCTTTCATCCATTAATTTACCTCAAACTAGCTTACCCTTTTATGTGGTTGCAGCTTCACATCTAATGGTCTTGCCCTAATGTCTATAGTCATGCTTTCATTACCATTCTTCCTTTCTTCAAGAGTTAACTTCTTTGGGGCAACGTCAGCCAGATAATCTTTATATATGCCTAAATAATCACCATGAATCATCTTATATAGCTTCGACCGTTCATATCAACGATAAATTTCCCCTTCTTAATTCACACTGTTATCCTTAAGGGGTATTTAAATTCCATGAACAATGCTATGTTGCCATATTATTTTGCTCCGGATATCAATATATCCTTACGGTTGCAAATAGGCTAATTATCCATCTCAATAATGACATAATGGTTGAATATCAAAATGTTCAGTTCGGTGTATATTAAACTATAAAAATTTAAACCTTCACTCTACTCCTTAAACCACTTATACAAATACTTGGATAGTAATTAAAGTATTAACATAATAAAACGGTATAAAAGATATTTGCATAAATTCATATCATCAATGGTTATAATTATCAGCTAGCAAGATATATACATGGAAATCTCAACTTCACTTGAAGAATGGAATGTTTCAATTGCATAAAAACAAACAAGATAGTTTCCATTCTAACATTCAAAAGTTTACAAAAAAATTTGATGTCTAAAGTGATGTTAATGTGCCAATTTTAATATAATAATTTGAATGTACTTCAAACTCTACTTGCATGATATACAAATCTTAAACTTCTTTGTGAAAAAATTTGCAGCTGATATCCATGAGTTATCTCAACTCCTTTGTCGAATGGAATGTAATGTAAAAGTAATGGATTTAGGAATCAAGTGGAATTGAGTTCGATATATGTCTTCGACACATACATTAGCATTAAATATTCCATCTCTTCTAATAAAATGTATCATCCTAGGGTTCATAGCTTTCAAATATCGAATCATATAAAATTTCATTTTATCATGATCGTTACAAGCTTTAATTTCTTCCAAAAGTCGAAAAACCACTTTTCTTGTCATTGAATACTACATAACGTTGAATACTTTGGGTAAATTATCAAGGATGACTCGAAGTAATACATCTCGGGTTAAATTAGGATTGTTGCTATAATTATGAAAACAAGGCGGTGATATCAAGAATCAACACAAGATCTCGGGAAATAGTTGGAAACTAAGTTATTTCCCATCGTGATTATTCGTCCTAGTACTTTTAATCGAACAGATCCCTAGATCAACTTTGCATTCCTCAACACTTAAATATATGAACTGAAGTTCTCCTCAAGCAATTTCTATTTGTCTGAAATTGTTTTGTTTGTAAGCTGCCAACCCACATCTATTTAATGCATAAAATGAAATAAAACTATTAGTAACACCAATATCAATTAAAACTCTAAGTTTTATTCCATTGATAGAACCTGAAGATTCCACCACAGTGGATTGATGCACTACCTGATCATTGTTGACTACAGCATGGATTCTATGGTTGCCTTGAGTATTTGATGACGGTTCTTTTCCTGCCCTATGTATTATATTTGACGAGACTTTCGGACAATTACGCTGAAAATGTGGTCCTCTATATCCCCATTAAATTACTTTGGATGGTCCCCTTGAGTATAGTTAATATATAAATAATAAATAAATAAGTGATACTATAGTTAATTAATAAATAAATAAAGTGATAAATATAATATTAATTAAACTGGACTATTACATAACGAGGAGATAAACTTATGAGTCTGACAAATCGGAGATGATAATTTGTTGCGTTTTCATCCTTTCAAATGTACTTCACATCATCATAGGAGGATGGCGATTGTCTTTGATTTTAATTTTAACACAAGAAGGGAAGAATTGTTATTATTATTTTTAATTATTATCCAATTTTAAGGTCGCAGCCAAGCAAGACACCAAATTGGTGTATGAGACCCCCTTGTTTGTGGGACAAGGGACACACCTCCGTGCAGCGATTTGACTGCTAAATCTACGAAGGCATACATACTCTACCCTCCTCTGGTTTTGAACCTGTGACCTCTTAGGAGGAAACACATGCTCTTAATCATTAGGCCCACTCAAGCTGTATAAGGTAAGCTATATACATAACATATATATGTATAACCCTACATAGATATATATTGATTCAACTAGCGTTATTATGTAAAAAGTGTCAATTAATACCCTTTGATTGTGTCGCAACATGTAACATGTAGTTAAGGAAAATTTCATGATGCTTCAAATATATTAGACGAAGACCGAATATACAGGATGGTGCACCCACATATGTCTTGTGGCTCATATGAGTTTTTAGCAGCATCAATTATATATAATATTTAATACATCATGCGTGTTATTAATCACCTACCTTATTTCTATATTGATAATTATCTTAAATTTTCTTATTTATAACTTTAATTTACATCCATCCATCCACCATCCATTCACCTATATATATATATATATATATATATATATATATATATATATATCCTCATTTATAATATAATAATATTAAATATAATAAATGAATCCCTTATAGTAAAATTATAAATACATATTTATATTTATAATGACTTTAGTAGAGCACTAAATGAAAGAGACAAAACTCTTTTCGAGGACATCAATGGATGCTTATCTAGCTGTATCATTTAAATGATATACTTTAAGACTAACCTGGGCTCATTAAAGTTCCAATATGAGTGTCGAGAGAAGCAATGCTTACATTTAGATGCAAAAGCATCATTGATTTAAAATATATATATTCTCAAAATGCATAAAGAGTTTAATGATGAACTGAACCCAACCTCAACAAGTATCTTGATTTAAGCATATATATTAATTTAATAACATCTTTTTAGAAGTTTTAATGTTTAACTACAACCTCACAAGTATCTTAATTTAAAGTAAATATATTAATTTTAAATAACAAATATATGACAAAATCATTGTTCTATGTCATTGTTCTAATCCAGGCTTCAATATCAAAGGTTGATCGCCCTTGGCTTCGTAGTTGTTTTTTTTTTTTTTCTTTTTAAATTCAATTTAATCAGACATATATTTATATATATTCATCATTTTCTAATAAACTTTACTCATATATATATATATATATATATATATATATATATATATATATTTTCTAGGAGCTGCCACTACAATTTAATAAGTTTTGTTGTCTAATATTTTGAACATATAGGTTGGGAATAGAGAAAATAACATTTATTTTCTGAATCATCCAAAATATAAATCCAATTGACCAAATATATATCTATTTATATTCATTATTTCCAAATAAAATTTCTCCAACAGAATAATGTATTTATTTATTTATATTTTTTTTAACAGTCGGCCAGCGAAAAGTTATAGATGGGCATCAAATCTGCACTACACACGGGTTTTTCCAAAGGGTAAGGTAGTAAGGGTCAAACTGCAAACCCACCCACCAACCCGCACAGGGAATAATCCCCACTTTCTCTTCAGACAACGTGGGCACCAATTAACACCAGCAGGCAAACGTGAAACCGCTTGTTCCGACCCGTCAACCCACGAGAGGCGGCCTGACCCACCTATCCGGAATTCAACTATCTTCTTGTGTTAATGTTTTCCATGCACACATTTGTTCAAAGTTCGCTACAATCAATCAATCAATCCAGCAGACCGCAAAAATATTACAGGGCCTGGCAGGGCAATCGAGTGCGGCAAGCAATTATCATGGCATGATGACTTATTCTCCCTATTCACATTGCCACGAGAATTGTAACCCTTCTTCATCACACATCGAAGTGATGCCCACGAATACGAGAGATCTCTTCAGCCATCATCAACGAAACCCATCTACCCAGCTGGCTTCGTCCACTTGCTTTGGATAATGGTGTCGCAGACATAGTTTTTTTTTTTGGATTCGTGACCTATTTGACAACTAAAACTTCTCGAGTGTAACTCCCCCACGAGAACTGTAACCCTTCTTCATCACAGGCACCATGGAAGCGAAAGCTTTCAAAAATTCTAGCGAACCACTCGAATTCACATCAAATATCACTGTACAATTCTCATCTACCACGTCGGACATACCCGCAGTCACGACCTCAAGCCGGACCCTCGAAGGAACCCAAAATCTTAGAACAAATTGCCGACCGGAAATGCGCTTGTGTTACTGCAGGCCCAATTTGAACTTGACCCTATGAGGACAAGGAAAACACGGCTTCGAATTTGCCATAGACCCACGCTGAGGGCGAAACCAGCTCGAGGGTTTTATGAAGAAATTGAGATGGCAATGACATGGTCGCTTGGGGCAATGGTAACGAGGTAAAGGCATGGGACATCATGGATAAAATCCCTCCTGATAGACTAAGTTCAAATACTTATTTTCTTTCTCTCTTCAAAACCCCTCGTAACCTGGCGAAATGTGCTACCTCAGTGTTTGTCCCGCTTGGTCTGAGGTCTGAAAGTTGTAAAGGCTTTGTTCAAAATCCTCCGAAATTCAGTAGAGTTTCATGAGCCACTACAAATGGATGCCTGACGTCTTGCAATCGCACTACTTTTACGCTAACTCGGCATGGATGCTCAGCGGGCCTCGATCCTTCTAAATTAGCACTTGATTTCAGCGTGAGAAGGGTTTCATGGTTTCAAACCAAACCAAGTGTTTTGTGAGAAGCATATTTTATCAAGTTTCCTAACATAGAATGAACAAAATAAACCACGCACACCTATCATGGTTTATGTGAATTTAGGAAATACAAATAATAAATTAAACAATTTACTATAATAGCAGCGATATGTTGAAGGCCCTATTTTTAAAATTTTAATGCCCTAAGGTCCTGAAGGTTCAACCGTGCTCTAATACCATGTGTAAAGACCTTAATTTTCACAATTAACCATGATCAACAAAATTGATACTACAAAATCCAGAGTAAGATTTTTTTGAAGCAGAATATATATCAAATGACTATTTAATACTTACCTGGAACCATGTTTGAAAATGTTCCTGATCCGCCATGGCTCCAGCTCCTGTTACCAAACCGTCATTTTCCTCCCAGCCTATCTAAGGTCAACCTCTCCGGTCCCCAGATCCAAAAGACAAGTCTTCTGGCCCCCGTGCCCAAAACTCCAATAACAATTGAGATCACTCCATGACTCTGTTAGAACTCACAGCTCATGTCTCACGCAGTTAGAACTCCTCTAACAGCATCCGGGTCAGTTTTCCCACCTCACTGACCATGCCCATCAAGTTCCCCCCCTTCTCCTTTTATATACAAACTCCTTTCAAGATATTTATTAAAATATCATTTTTTTAATAAATATCTTGAATTTCTAAAATATCTTAGTTTTATTAAAATATTATTATTTAATAAATATCTTGGATTTCTAAGATATCTTAGATTTATTAAAATATTATTATTTAATAAATATCTTGGATTTATTAAAATATCATCATTTATTTGCATAAGTCAATGCTTTTAATTTTCTTTGAACAAAGTATTAGTTTATGTTATAATAGTAGTAGGCATAACTAATACATTCATTATATTCTGGTGAACTAGGTATTTACTCAATACTTCAATAATTCACTCATTACTCTACACTAAGATTTTTCATAATTGATTAGTGCATGTACTAGTGCAGTACACGTGATACATGCATATGTAACTATGATATGCAGTCTCATATGCATGCTAATATTTCTATGTTCCCTATAACTTGAGTTGGGTCATTACAATTTGGACCCGCAACATCAATTCTTGCAGCTTTTCACTTACAGCAGCTTCGTATTTTTAACAAGTTTCCGAGTCCTGCACGCCCGAAGCCATTTTGGGGCATTAATGATCCAGGTGGATATTGGTGGCCACCCACCTATTCCATTTGAACCCCCGCCATCAGTTCTTTCCGTTTGAAAGTTTCAGCACAACTTACTATTTTTAGCAGTTTTTCGAGTCCTGAACTTCCGTAGCTGTTTTGAGGCCCTAAACAATTTCGGATCAAGTTCTATAATAGAAAGTGTGAGAAAAGGACTGAGATTGCAGCAAAGTTTGGAGGGTGATATAGGAAGGAGAAATAGGGTATACTTACCCTTAGTTCTGGGCTATCCTACCTCACAGTTCTCAGGTAGACCGAGAGTCACTACAGCAAAGCAAGGGATCAATCTACAAGGAGTGTGGATCTCAGTGCGAAGGAAGATAAGGGTGTGACAGCAAGACATGAAAGGGCTCTAAGGTGTATGAAGGTGTAAATATCTCTCTCTATTTTCGGTCTAGGTCTGCACCTATAATCTCTTCATCTCAGCAAGGACCGAGGGTTATCTCTGGGTAAACACAGTTCGGTCTCAAGGCTATCCAAAGGTAGAGAGGTGTTGGAAGGAGGCCAGAAGGAGGAGATTCTTGGGGACCAAGATCACATCAAAGGAGAACGTAGGGAAGCATATCAGCAAGGGTTACTAGACTAGGGACCGAGGCTCCGTAGAGCGAATGCAGCACAGTGCAGGAAGAAAGATCAATGTAAGGAGTCGAGATGAGCAAGTGACAAGGGTCTTGCAGGCATAGTGGTGTCAAGGGTCTATGTCATGGTCGTGGTACTTGTCAAATGAAGATCTAGAAGAAGAATTACTTTCAAGTTTTCCTCTCCAAGAGGGAGAGGTTTTGGCCCTAGCTTGAATATCCAAAATTTTTTCTCTTTTGTTTTGATAATTGACTTGATTAAAGACATAATAAGCGAATGAAGATAAGATCTAAGTACTAGAAGCATAACAAGTATAACACAAGCAGTTATCAAGTAAGAGAATTGAAATAAACTCTGCCTTACCAAATTCTCAACATATCTTGAGAGTATTTTTGTTGAATATCTTTTAATGATTATTGCATGCAATATATTTGCTAAGCTTTTCTATGTTCTTGTTAAATTGCATGTGTTTATATGTAATTTTTGTGAAAAATTGTATGTTTTAATTGGAGAATCTTGAACATTCGTTGAGAACCTCCTAGAGAGCTTTTCTCTTGATTTTATCCCCTAATAGATTGATAGCTAAGGTTTTCCCCCCTTACACCCTTCTAGGGTTTAATATAACCATAGTAATTTTTCACATAGACTCCATCACCCAAGAAGCAAGCACTAGCTTCCACATAGATGATCAAACATCATTATATCTCAACTTAATTTCTCTCTTTCTATCAATTTTGGCCCTTCAAAGCAAGCCACTAGGGCTAGGACATAGGGTCGAGTTCAACAAGGGCTAATTCGTTGGCCTATTTTGAGGCTTTTCATATGGATTGAACTTCATAGCATCAAAATCTACCCTTTTCCATGGTTGGAATAGCCTCCCTAGGGTTGATGTCACTAACCCTAGGCAATTTTTCCATGGGAAACCCTAATTTAGCATTAAGGGTTCAGCTTCAAGCTTTTTGAAGGCTTATGGTTCCTTTTGTTGATCAAACCTATTTTTCGCAAGCCTTTTCTTGGTCTTATATGCCTATGTGAGCCACTCTTGTTGCATATTCCTCAAACCCTAAGCTATAAGTACCCTTGATAGATTTCACGGAGAGCACGATATTCATTATTTCGGTTGATTGAGCCTTGTCATCTAAGAAATCGGATTCGACCATATGGAGCCATGTGTCCCAAATCCGTCGTGTTTGACACGACATGTACGGATTCGAAACCAATTTGTTGGATTCGATCGTGTTCGTACAGGATACGTCGAATCCCAATCGTGTCATGTACGAACACAATCGAATCCGATTCTACCAGACATGAAAACCGAGAAATTGCATCTGGCAAGTTATAAAAGTGCGGTTTGGCTCATTCTTTCTCACCATTGTTTGTATGTGAGTTGAGCATAGAGCAAGGATTAGCAAGGAGAAAGAGAGTGTTTTCAAAGAGATTCGAGCATCTGGTAAGTGCATTGTCTCTCTATGTTTTTGCATTTAGTTTCTTGTTAGTGTTTGCATGTGCATATGTTTTACATATTTGGTTATTTTTGTTTATTTTTTACATTTTCATGGCTCAATCAAGGGCATCAAGGCAAAGGCAAAGAAAGGGGAAGAATGTCCCCATTAGAGATGCCCCTCCTGTCCCTCGGATCTGCAAGTATTTCATCTATTGGAAGTGGGGCTGCAACAGTAGCTTCAAATGTTCAGGGAAAACAAACTCAAGTCCCCCAATACCCATTGTGGAAATATGTGACAAGGGAGGCAGGGCCAAGCAGCAAGGCAAAGGGAGGAGGCAATGTTGCATGGAAATGCAATTTTTGCCACAGCCATTTCATGAGCACATATTACCGTGTGAAAGCTCATTTGTTGGCTTTGCCAAGTTGTGGCATTTCAGCTTGTACAACAATTCAATCGGCAAAGAGGAAGGAATTGGAGAAAGATGCATTTGTTGGTGCGGCAACTGTGGCATCAAAATCAAAACAAAACAAGAATGATGACCCCCTTCCATTCTTGAGGAAAAGCAGCAACAAGTTCCCTTTTGAGAGTTTTAGTGGGGGACAATCAGAAAAAAGAAAGGCAACTGCACTTGGTCCAATGGACAAGATTTTCCAAAAAGAGAAGAGAGAAGAACTTGATCTCACCATTGCATTTTTTTTCTATCAGAACTTCATATCCTTTAATGTTGCACGTTCGCCACTATTTATTGAGATGTATCGAGCTCTAAGTCAAGGGGCTCCATAAGGATATGTGCCTCCTGGGTCAGAGAAGCTTAGAACCACATTGTTGACAAAGGCAAAGAAAGAGGTGGACAAAATGCTTGAGCCTATTAAATCAACATGGCCAACATTTGGGGTTAGCATTGTTTATAATGGATGGACAGATCCAGCACGCCACCCACTCATCAACTTCATGGTGTCATCCTTGAATGGTCCAGTTTTCTTGAAATCAATGGATGCACTTGGACAGTACAAGGATGCACAATATATGGGTGAGTTATTTATTAAAATTATTGAAGATGTAGGTGTTGATTCTTGTGTGCAAATCATTACAGATAATGCACTTGTTTGCAAGGTTGCTGGCATGATTGTGGAAGCAAAATATCCACAAATAATTTGGACACTTTGCATTGTCCATTCATTGAACTTAGCACTGAAATCTATTGCCTCTGATGAGCTTTGGATTGGAGGCATTATTGAGGATGCACGGCATATCCGCAACTTTGTACAAAACCATACAAATGCCCTTACTATCTACAAGGAGTACACCAATCTATCATTGTTGAAGATTGCGGATACACGGTTTGCCTCTTCATTCATCATGTTGAAGAGGTTGAGGGAGGTCAAAACCGCTCTTGGGGCCATGGTTATTTCAGATTTTTCTTCTTTTTGGAGAAAGACGGATCAAACGGCCTCAAAGAAAGTGAAGGACACAGTGTTGGATGAATGTCTGGTGGGAGAAGGTAGATCTACTTATTCAGATCATGGACCCTATCATTTCCTTGCTTCGATTTGCAGATACATACCAACCCAGCCTAGGAGAGGTTTATGAAGGATGGGATTCCCTGATTGAGGTTGTGAGGATCATTGTTTTATAGAGTCAGTGCCCAGAGTATGAGACATCACCAGAGACCTTCTTCACCAGCATGCAGGATATTCTTGTCAGTAGATGGGACAAGAATTGCACACCTTTACATAGTTTGGCTCACTCCTTGAACCCAAAATACTATAGCCATGAGTGGCTGAATGGTGGACCTTCCCGCAGATTCCCTCCTCACATGGATGGTGAAATCTCACAGGGGAGGAAAGATGCATTCAGGAGTATTTTTCAAGATAGAGCATCCCTTGATGAGGTGGAGGATGCCTTTGCAGAGTTTTCCACTGGCACTAGGCGATTTACAAGCTATGATGTGATTCGAGACAGAGGGGCTAAGACCCCCTATTTTTGGTGGGAAACTCATGGGGCAACAAGCCCTCCTCTACAGCAGTTAGCCATGAGGCTCCTCTCTCAGGTGACTTCATCCTCTTGTTGCGAGAGGAATTGGAGCACATATGGGAATTTGTATAGTGTGAAGAAGAGCATGCTTGAGCAGTCCAGGGCAGAGACAATGGTGTATGTGCACACCAACATTCGTCTCATCTACACGCAGAGGGAGGATTGGTTGAAGGAAAAGACAAAGATGTGGGATGTTTTTCCTGATGATATGGGTCTGGACTGCAGTGTTGAGTTGGCATTGGCCAACTTGGATCTCAATGAGCCAGTGCTAGAGCCTGTCACATTTGACGATGGCGATACAATAGAGGCATCATCCTCCACACCAGCAGATGTAAAGATGACAGAGGAAGAGGATGCAGCAGAGGAGAGCAGTGGTGAGCATGATGATCAGGATGAGGACAATGATGTTGATTATGATGATGAGGATTGATGACTCATTGAGGCTAGTAGTCTTGTAGACTTGTAGTTGTTTTATATTTTCTATTTGTATTTGCCATTGCCAGTTTACTACCTAGAGCCTAAAGGCTAGTACTTATGTAACACATTTTGATTTTGATGACTTAATGAGAAAACTACAGTATCTTGTCTTTCTCCTATTGGATCATTCATGAATATGTCTATTACTTTGTAATATGTATGATTGTAGGATGTATCAATGTATCAATGTATCATGTATCTTAAATCTTTGTAAAACTTACATTTAGATGAAGATCTATGTTTGAATCAATGAATTTGTATGAATTTGTGTCAAAAATATCTAATTTTTAATATATATATATATATATATATAACGTGTCCGGACGTGTCCTGTTCCGAGGGGTCATCGTGTTCGAATCTGACACTCGAATCCGCGTATCCATCGTGTACCCGTGTCAGGTGACTTAGCTTGTCATTAGTCTAAGTGCCCTTCTTGAGCTTATGCCAATTGTCACCTTTGAATTATTGCCTTAGAATACCTATTAGGTGACCAATATCGGGAAGCCTCCCTTGTGGTGAAAATCCACTATAGAGCAGGGGGTGGAGTGCTATGGTGATAGTGGGACTCCACCTAATTCTTGTCCCTTGGTCTAGTTCTCATCTTGTGAGCCCTCTCACAAGAGCTGCTAGATTTTGAGGCAACAGTTACTAAGCCAACAACTTTGTGGTTGACAATATTGAGTGTCATGCTCCTAGACTAAGAGACTTACCACTATAACCTTATGGATAGGAAAAAAATCTTATCAAGGTTTCAATTGCTTGTCGATATCCTAATATCTAATGGTTGGTCACCGAAGTATTTGTTTTGTGCAGTTTATAGATGTCAATCTATGCAATCGTATAGTGTGTTTTCTATGGCACCTCCACACTAGAGATCCCTCACATGCAAATACCTTTGATGTCTAATACATGAAATTTTTTGAAACACATTGACCACCTTTTATCATTCTCAACATTGATGTAATTCTTCCTCACTTTCTCTGATGTTTGGATTCTCTATGAATAAGTCATTTTCTTTTATTAATTATCCCTTAAAAGTTAAAATCCAATTGATACCAGAAAATAGATATTTACAATGTTGCATAAAAATTAGAGCCAATGAGTGTTTTCTGCTTTGAATATGATAATAAATGGAGTATATAAAACATATCCAAGCAAAATCTTGTATTTACAGCAAATGCAAAACCCCAAAAAGTCTTAATCGCATGTTCATAGAGATTTTTTCAAGTTTAGACCTGAATTTTGCAAGCAAACTGATCACTAAAAACTTGAGCAAAGAATGGACCTGGCATTTCCCTCCAAAAGAAGCCAAAATAAAGAAATAGAGCTATAATGTTTAAATTGGCTTACCGTATTGGGGGGAGCCCTACTTGAATCTCCTCCATGGGCACATACAAGAGGAGGATTTTGTAGCCAACCACAATTTTTAGATTGTGCCTGCAGGTGAACAACCAAACAGAAGAAAGTTGGACAATCTATTGCAAAAACATAAGCATCACCATATATTAAAACTTGATGAAGTCTATATGTTTTGCACCAGAATTCTCAATGAGCAAATAAGTTCTTTATGATAACTCGTGAGTATGCTAAAAAATAATATTAGTATTAACTGAAAGAGCAAATGAATGATGAACGATTTCTACAAAAAAAAAGTTTGGTATCCATGTCATTCAGAAATGGGAAGACCAAGCACATCATAAAGTGTGATAGGTTAAGATAAGATTATTTATGTCCAAGAAATGACCAAAATGCAGGACAATGGGACTGCAAAGCACAATCAGTGATTCCAATCCGTAGGTGGTGCACTGAAAATATAAAACAAGATAAAAGCAAGATAAAGCGTGAAAACATGAACTTAATATTACATCAAAGATGGAAAAATGAATGCCAAAGATCAACAATGGTGTGCTAGAGATAAACTATATGCCAATAGAATGTGAAGAGGAGGGGTAAAGGAGGACGAGAAAGTATATATTGCGGTCTAGGTGATTGAATGAGATCTGGTGCTCATCTATGATGTCATGTAGAGAATGTTCAGGGCTAAGAGGCCCTAGTTGGGTGATTTGGGGAGGCATACAATAACCGTAAGCAAATATTTGATCATTTTCACTGTCACCTACAATCTTCATTGTAAATTTATGTCGAAGCTGGATTGAAAGACAAATTCTTATGAGCTTGCTTATTTATAGTATGTTAATTTAATTTATAAACTATATCAAACGAGCTATAATCTTAATGCAGTCTTACTGTTGTCCTTGTTTGACATTAGCTTTGCTACCAAAATCACCTCATCTAGTTGTGCCACTATAAATTAACCAAGACATTTGATTGTGGGTAATATGTGTTCACAAGATAACTCATGTAATGATTTCATATATTTCTTAGTCTCAGATTGCATTTTCGTGAACAAGGCCTCTAGACGAAAACTAGTCTAGATACAACTACCAAATATGTGAGACATCTATATTGTATATATCCTAACATCTTTTTAAAAATGCATATTATATTACATAATTTCATATTAAAAAATCATCATGGCATACAATGATACAAATCAACAAGTCAAGCTGCAATTTGAGATGCACAACATGCGAAAATTTCTGAATCCTTATTATAGAAACCTTGCTGCAGTATTCTGATTTACTTCTCCTACTTGTTTGATTTAATTAACAAGTTATTTTTCTGAATTATTCAGTAAAACATCAAACTAAATACTAATGCAGCCTACACATACATACAGATCAAGAATTGAAGAATGAAACACACATGAAAAAGGACACACAATATTTTTTGGGCAATGTCCCCGGAAAAACCCAATGCGGGAAAACCGGTGCAGCAGCTCTTAGAGGGTTTTCTTATCATGCAGAATGTTTGAATACAATCAACGCACTAGTAGTGGTTTTCCCAACAGAGAAATCACGGCAGATGTACCTCTATCACTCGGAGACAAAATATGGTTGATTCAGCCGAAGATGAAGAACCCCAACGAGTGCCTACGCAATCACTGCGTCACCCTTCAGTGTGGCTGCTTCAGTCTTTCTGGAACACTGAAAACGAGCCCTTTCGGGCCCACTGGAACCCCAGCGCTGCCTCTCCCAGCCTCTGCGTCAGCCTTTCCTACCCAACATTGCTCCTGCGTCACCCCTCTGGGCTCAGTACTGCCTCTACGTCACCCTGAAGGGCCTGCATTAGCCTTTGTGTTGCCTTTGCGTGAGCTTGGCTGGGCTGCGTCCCTCCTACTGGGTCTTTGTGCTGCCTGGTACAGATTTGCCTCTTTGCCTATGTATTCTCGACCTCGGATCGGAATAATCCCTCGCCTATCTTCCCCTCACCATCACTGCAAGCTCACTCGAAAAATTCTCAGCAACCCACACCCCTGAATTTCGACTGAGCTCAAGTACTACCGCTTTGTGTGTGTTCTCCAACTAACCCCAAACCTTCTTATAATACTTTTCTCATTGAACATTCAATGGTCATGATCTAATCTCTAATCAACGGCTAAGATTAGAAAAGACTTCATCCTCCTCACTCAGAACATTCTCACCCACATGTTTAAATTAATTCTCTTTAATTATTTAATTTCCCTAAGTTAGATTTAGGGTCTCCATTAAAATAATTAATTATTGGAATAACTTAGGCTCCGAGTGGAATTTCTCCAAACAATTTCTGGGTCATGGAGATCTCATGTGTTCTAGCCCCTCCACAAATTTTCGGAGCTAGAGCACACACGATAATACCCAAAATCTCAACACTCCCTCTTAGCAAGGAATGTGCTCTGAGAACACTTCATCCTGAATCATCACCTTGATCCATGGCATCGATGCCCTACATTGTTGATGTTTAGCCTGCTGCCCTTCATCCACTGCGTTGCTGCTTTCTATACTGTTGCCCATGACTCTGCCACAGTCACTGCCTCATCTGTACTGCAGCTCCCTCTCAAATGCTGCGGCATGCTGCCCATAGGACTGCCACTGCTAACTGTTGTGTTGCAAATCAGTTGCTGAGAAGTAAGCAACTGAAGGACATCACCCAAAGCACTGACAGACAAGTCAATCTGGCTGCAACTCGATCTAAAACACCCTTTGTTGCTACTCTGTGCTGCCCCTCTGAAGCTCTGCACTGCGTAAGCACTGCCTCTACATTGTTGCTTCCAAGTTGTTGTTGCCTCTCCTTTGCGCTGCTCCAGTGTTCAGTGTCCTAGCATTTCCAATGTGCCTCCATGATCCTACCAACTAACTCTAGTCATCCTGCTATTGTCTTTAAGGGCTCTCGTAGCTCGTATGTGATCCAAGAGTTTGGGCACCTCAAGGATCCTACCCCCCATCTGAAGTTTAAGAGAACTACAGATCTATGTTGCCCCACCTCTTCTCTCAAGGCACATGAGCACTCATAGCCACATCATCATGACTCATCACTGCCATCATCCCCTTTGGCTGTTGCGGCCTTGCAATCTGAATCCTTGCCCTTCTTCTTCTGAGGACAAGTATTGGCGAAATGTCCCAATTCACCACATCTTAAGCACCGGACCTTTGAGAGGTCCTTCTTCTTCTTCCCTTGCTGTTGTCGTTGTCCCTTAGATGCAAGGGCAACATCTTCCTCCTCCTTCTTTAGCTTGGCTCCTCCGCTGATGCTGCCCATCTTGGTCAATCTCCTGATCTCCTCTTGACGAAGAGTTGCCCACATGTCCTCCCAGTTTGGAAGTTGTGCTTTGCCCAAAATGCTTTGGATAAAGGTCTCCCAAATTTCGGTGACTGCATTCAGGGCAGTCCTCACCATGAGACCATCATCAGGAGGTGCCCCCATAGCAACCAGTTGATCTCGAATTTCCTACAATCAAAGGAGGAAGGGATTGATTTCCTCTCCCTTGTTCATCTGAAATAGTCACAGCTGATTTTCCAGAAGCATCTTCCTCTGGACAGAGGTGCCTTGATACATCCTTGTCAATATTGTCGACATGTCATTTGTTGTGTTCTTCTCGACAATATGTGGGACCACATGATCCTTCACCCCGTCCATAATTAAGCTCTTAGCCTTTGCTTGCGCTTCCTCATACTTCTTCAACGGATCAGCATCGATCGGGACAACCACAGCCTTCTCGGCATAATCTTTGATGCGATACTCATCTAGGACAGATAGGATCCTGGCCTTCCAGATGACAAAGTTAGATGCACCATATAACCTGTTCTGATCCCTCGGTTCTATTGACCACTTTAGTGGCACCTGATGATGACATGAAGACTCCATGCCAAAGGATGAACCAGAGGACACTTGTACCATCATATATCATGAGATATCATCAATTCAACAAAGTTTTTAAACTCTACTTCTACTTCTTATCATTTTCTCTTTTACCCAGATCCCACGCCCTATGGGGAATTGTAATAAGCGATGCTAGTAATGATGAGTTTTGAGTCAGTATTGAGTCTGTAACAGACCTAGGTAACCTGGGACCTTGCCAACAAGTGAGTATTACTCTGGGAGGTTTTTTTTACTCGGTTAATTATCATCTCCCTATCATGACTTAATAATTAATTGAGTTTTTTTCCTCCAATTTTACCTCAAAACCAGAGTACGACTTGATGGTGAGGCCTTGGGTGAGTCCTAGTGTCTAGAGTCAATGTATATTACCATATTAGATCACACAAAAAAAAATTGTGGAATTTGGTTAGGTCTAAGTAGTCATTTTTTAATTTTTTAAATTTCCCGCAGGTCAAAAATTGTAATTGAATTGTAATAAGTGTTGTCTAGAGAAGTTGTATGGGGTATGAGTTATCAAAATTACATCTCTCACCCTCAAATTTCTATTATGACACACTTTGAGGAGTTAAAATGTGTTTGAACCCTCAAAACCCACTTTTCCTAAATTTAGTGGGAAATCTGGCAATTAATTAAGCCAGAAATTAAATAAATGGAGAAAAATAAATATCCACACATGTTAAATGTTGTGGAAATGAGGTGGAAAATTATGGAGGAGTTAAAGTGAAGTCCCAAGGTGATGTGAACTCCTAAAATCAAGGAAATGACATGTGTTCAAATAAAATCGAATTTCTGGCATTAAATGAGAGCTGCTTACTTGAAAATCCGAATTTGTGAAGTTAATGCACATTTGAGAGGATTTGGCAAAATATTTGGTGGAGATTTTTGTAGGAAATTTTCCCCACATGGGTTACCACCCATATACACTTGTCATTCCATCATAAAATTTGAATTTGGCACATAAGGGAAGAAGAAAATGATGTCCACTTGCCAGAATTTGATTTTTACACTTGGCATTGGAGCTCCACTTATCAAATTCGAATTTGTCTTGTGATCTCCTCCCTCACAACACTTGGCATTTGGTTCTTCATTGAGATTTGCTCCCATTCTCTTATATAAGTGAGCCTTGGGCTCTCATTTGTAATTATATAATACAAGCTATTGGGTTTGAGGACACGTTGTTGGATTGTACACGTACTTGTAATATAATACAAAAGTCTTTGGGGTAACTTGTGATGGTGTTCTTCTCCTTGCGTATATGGTAAATTCTTGACTTGTTGTTATGCTTCTATTTATTTCTTCATGCTATTGTTTCCTTCATGCTTGTTTCAAGTTATGTTAGTATGCAACTATCTCATATTAGCATAAGAGTTGCTTGATTGCTTTAGGATAAGAAATCTTCTATTTGATGTAAAATATATCTATAGGAGTTCTCCCATTGCTTTTATTTAATTTCATGTGGATTTAATATGTTGTGGTGAGATTGTGTAGAAGGATCTGTCTTTGGTCAAGCTTTTTCAAACGTGAGGGGAAGTTCTCGGAGGAACCAACCCATTCTTGAAAATATTCAAGGAGAACCAACATGTGTTGACTACCAAAGTCTAATCTATATTTTATTTTGTCCTGCTAAGGTTCTTTCAAGTTTCTCAAAGCTCTTATTTCTTGCATCAAAAAAATCAAACTTAAAATAATTTATTTTTCAAGTATTGCACTTCATTTCTTTAATCTATGACTATTTCAAAGAGCCAAGCTATGGCTATTCAAAGAGGAGAGTTTGCTCATACTCTTTGACCTAGCCTCATGTAGATTATTTTTGTAATATTACTTTGTGATTTTCTTGAGCTAACATTTGTTGTTGTAGATTTGCTCTAACTTGTTGTCTTGCAGCTACTTGCAGGTTTCATCTTCAGAAAACTACTTATAAGTTTGGCTGCAGGACCTTGGGGCTGCAACTTCTAGATCATTTCCTTCCCTTAGTCGTGAGCATTAGAGGACATTTATTGGACGAAACCAAGTTCTTCTTAAGGGAGACCGAGTTCATTTTGGGTCTCTATTTCTCTCTCTTGGTCGTGTAACTCAAAGAGGCTTTGTCTTGCTTCTTCTTCCTCAAAAAATCAGCATTTTGTTGGGCTTTTGTGGACCTCAAATTGCATAAATTTTCAGTAAGGAAAGATCTATGGCTCAAACCAAAATTGTGAAGACTTTCCTTGGATTTTAGAAGACTTCATAGTTTTCTCCTTCTTGTAATAACTAATAAAATTCTTGGTTTTGAGAGCGTGGGTTTTACCCATTGGTATCCCTATCTCTCCACCTTTTTAGAGAGGCTTTGTGGCTTGATCTTTGATCTTTTTTTCACTTGCATGCACATCGTTTAATTGGGGAATTAACACAATCATGCATTACACTCATTTTTCATGCATCTTAATCTAATTTGCTACAGATTTCTAGTCTTTATACTTTCATAGCAAGTTCAAACTTTTGCATGCATGCACTTTTAACTTGAATCTAATTTGTCATGAATTTTGTTCCAAGACCACTTATGCTTCACCTTTAATTACATCTTACATGCAATAAGTATTTTTTCTCCATAAAGTAGCATTCTACTTCATGACATGCAAGTACATCTCAAGTTTGAATGTTAATTTTCATTGTTTGATTAATTTACTTACATGGCCCAAGCAATCACTAAAATTTTACCTCCAACATAAGTTGGTTGAATAGACATTTTAGGGACCCTCTACTCCTCTACCGACTCCTCACTGTGGGATCCATATCTTTGGACGAGGGTGAGGTCTGAGGATTAAAGAGTTGAATTGTAACCTTACATTAGAACTAATTAATAAAATAACCCAGGAGCATTTTTCATCACATTTAACTTACTTGCAAGTTCTTAAATTTTGCTTTCTTGATGGTTTAGAGTCTCACATGCAATATCATTTCCCATTTTCAAGAAGCATTTTCTTTCGTGCAAGTATTGTAATCTCTTTTGCAACAAGTTTAGCTTGATTTTCTTGTACTTGGACATTATCTACTTTATCAAGCTCCATTTCATGTTTTAATGTTCATCATGTTCATGGATGGTTGATGAATCTCATTTCCTTTCCAGTACTCTTATTTCATGTTGCAAGACTAAATGCATGTTGGTTTAACTTTGAGTTTTTCTATCATCTCATTTACATTCTAACAAATAGATCACTAATTGTTTCCTTTTGAACAAAATAGTTTCACATGCTTGGATTCATAAATTTGTTTACCTTGAAGGCACTTATAATACCTTGTGCTAACATTTTCTTGTTTCAACTTTTTATAATTACTTTTGCTTTCCATTTGAAATCATTTTACTTCATTTAAGCAAACAAAATTTCATTTTAAAGAGAAATACTTTGAAGGCACTCGTTTCATATGTTTTACGCTTATTTTATGTATTGATGGTTATTGCTCATATCACTTTTTGATTATAAATCTTAAGAAGTAATCTATTTAACTCTAACATTCTCCTAGAAACTCAAATTTTTAACTTAGTTTTCCATTTAGGGATCACCCCCCTTAGCTAGCCTAGGAGATAGCTTAAACAAAGAGAGTTGGGATTAGTGTGACAGCCCCTTCTCTGAGATACTTGCCACCAACCACACCTTGTGGGGTTGAAGGCTTTTTCCACTGACTTGTAGGTAGGTTTAGGCGGCAAGGAGAGTTAACAAGCCCATGAGAAGCCATTTCTACTCAAAAATGTCGAAATGGATGCTCTTCTCCCTTCTTCTGCTGCTACTCTTAGCAAGAGACCAGATCTAGGTTTCTTGGCGATAGAAACCCTCTAGAGAATACGCTCCCTCTGACCAGTGATTTCCTTCTCGAAAATCCTCTACCAATTCAGTCGAATCATCCCTCTTCAATCACTCCGCTGATTGGATCTCAGACTTCTTGGCTAGATATTCTGTTGAGGAATTGTATCCCCTTACTTTGTCAACCCTACTAGACACTGTTCTGCACCAGCAAAGGCAATGCCCCACCAGCAACTTCGAAGATCAAAAACTCCACTTCCATCCACGACAAGTGGCACAGTTTCACCTCCACTCGGACTGCGTCACTTTCTTGGGCCTGTGTCAGCCTCTGCGTTAGCTCTGCATGAGTAGACAGGCTCTGCGTCACCCCTGCATGGTCTGCGTTGTCCCTCTGGTGTTGCGCTGCCTCTTTCTAGATATTTGCAACTTCAGCCGCCTTCTTACAGCAAAATGCTTCGTCGCTTTGCTGATGGCTTCAGCTCCCCCTAACCTGCAATAGTTTTGATACCATGTGAACATTTCTAAATCCTTATTACAGAAACCTACTGCAGTATTCTGATTTACTTCTCCTAATTGTTTGATTTAATTAACAAGTTATTTTTCTAAATTATTCAGTAAAACATCAAACTAAATACCAATGTTGCAAACATCACGATCGGGATTAAATCGGCGAGGGAAAAAAATCGGAAAAAATCGTAAAAATCGGGAAAAAATCGGTAAAAATAGAGAAAAAATCGACACATACAAAAATATTCATTTTTTTCAATTTTTTTAATATCTAAAGCACCCACAACATAAAATAAATGCATTGACACATAAATATGAAAAAAAAAAACTAATATATAAGACGTGTAATATCATGTCTAGTGCTACATCACACATAATAGTGAATCATGTCCTGAATACTAAGTCCTGAGTCTCAACTCAACCTCAAAATATCAACAAAAAATATAATAATGTATCTCATATCATGAGTCATAATGTTATATACAAAGGAATGCACCAAATAACCTATACTACTGATTTCCTCCGCCCCTCTTGCGAGAAAATGTAACAGCTTTCCCTCTAGACGAAGAAGCTGGCGGGGCTAGCAATGGACTCTGTTGTGCTCTAGATCCTGAAGCACCAGGAGCTAAAGGAGGCAGACCACGTCTTCTACCAGTAGCAGGGGTAGGTGGTGTCACCTCCTCCCCCTGTTGTTGCTCCTCCTCCTCCTCCTCATGAAACTCATCATTGATTCATCGCTACTAGAAATGGGATCATCAACAAGAGATACATAAACATCATCTAGCTCAAAGTCTTCAGACTTGGATTGCTCGACCTTATAACATGATAGAAATTGAAAAAGTTTAACATGCCTAACCAATGATTTTGGTTTGAGTGAAGAGTTCATCTCCTCAACCTTAAAATGCGGTAGAAAAAGATTAACATGCCTAACTAGTTGTTTTCCTTTGAGTGAAGGGTACATTCTTGTTAAGGCCACAGTAGGGGAGTTCAACAATCAATACCACCAACATCAACAAAGTTCAACAATCAATGCCACCAACATCAAGGTTCTTAAAGGACTTCATACTCTTGATCAAATGTCAATCTCATACCCTTACACATAATAGAATAATGGAAACAATGAAAATCCCCAAACCATGAAACCATGAAAACCATTAAGTCTGCTGAATTTTGAGTGAAATCTAAAATTCTAGTTTCTCCATATGAAATCCAATGAGGTCGAAACCACTCTTAAACATCCTGAGTCATTTCATGGTAATGTTAAAAATTTAAGTAAAAGGAAAATGAGAGGGCTGCAAAAATGACCAAAAAAAAAAAAATCGATTTTTGAACTTATAGGGTTGTTGTTTGATGGGCCCACGATTTTTACCAAAAAATCGCGATTTTTTCCCAATTAGCGATTTTTTCAAAAAATCGTGCAAAACATCGCCGATTTAATCGTTTTGTCGAAAAAATCGCGATGTTTGCTTCACTGCTAAATACTAATGCAGCCTACAAATACATACAGATCAAGAACTGAAGAATGAAGCACATATGACAAAGGACACACAATTTTTTTTGGACAATGTCCTCGGAAAAACCCAATGCGGGAAAACCGGTGCAGCAGCTCTTAGAGGGTTTTCTTATTATGCAGAATGTTTGAATACAATCAGGGCACCAGTAGTGGTTTGCCCAACAGAGAAATCATGGAAGATGTACCTCTATCACTCAAAGACAGAAAACATGGTTGATTCAGCCGAAGATGAAAAACTCCAACAGATGCCTACGCAGTCACTGCGTCACCCTTCAGTGTGGTTGCTTCAGTCTTTCTGGAACGTTGAAAACAAGCCCTTTCTGGCCCTATGAATTTGTCTGATCCTATCAATAAGAGATTGTCCACATAAAGTACCAATATGAGCAGCTCACCCTCAACAAGTACATAGTACAAGTTGGGATCTGCCTCACTCTTAGTGAAGCCCAAACCAAGAACATATCCATCGATCCTAACATACCATGTGCGCGGAGCCTAGTTCAGCGCATAAAGGGCCTTCTTCAATCGGCATACATGGGAATCTATTCCATATACCTCAAATCCCTAAGGTTTCTCAATATATACCTCCTCCTCTATCACCCCATTGAGGAAAGCAGTCTTCACATCAAGGTGGGAACAGGGTTGCGAGGAAGCACCCTCCCCCCCCCTCGACCCCGCTCCCAAAACATGCTTTGCGCGGGATCAAATAGGGAGCACTTTAGGGACCACAGAGTTGCGGGGGAGCAACCCCCCCCCCCCCCCGGGGCCCCGCTCCCAAAATGCGCTACGCGCGGGATCGAATAGGGAGAGCTCGAGAGCGAATGCTCCCCAAGAGCTCACTCCTTAAAAAATACGCTCCGAGAGCGATTTTTTTGAGGGAGCATTCGCTCCCGAGCGCTCCTCCCTATGCAAAAACACTCTCGCTCAGAGAAGGGGTCGACAGCCATGTAGAGAAGGGGAAGCCAACGCGATTTTTTTGGAGTGAAAGGGGGGGGGGGGGGAATGAAAAGCCCTCCCTCTCCCTCATTATCATCATTCTCAAGAGAAAGCAAGAGAGGAGAGGAGAGAAAAAGAGAGCAAGGGAAAGGAAAGCTTAGAGAGAGCAAGTAGCTTGGAGCTTGGAGAGTATATTAGAGCTTGGGATTTAAGGCCAAAGAGGTAGGATCTACACTCTAGAGTCTAATCTAGATTTTTTGTTTCTATGTTGCATTTTAATTTTTTGAAAAATGAAAAATTGAAAATGTTTTATTCTCTTTTTCCCATTCCCATTTGGCATTCCTCCATTTTTTTGCAGGCTTAAAACTTGAATCATCATGGCTATATGGCTTGGCATTTTCTTCTTGTTGGTTCCTTTTCTTGTTATTATGGTGTTGGAAAGTAGAAGAAAGAGGGTTATTCAAGAGGAGGAGGATGAAGAAGTAGGTTATAGTGGATTTGATGAAAATCCTGAAGAGGAGTACCATGGTGAGTTGGAAGGGGAGAGTGGAGATAATGAGACCACAGTGACACCAACTAAAATTGACCAAACACCATTGTGGAAATATGTTACTAGGCCTGAAGCAAAGAAAGGGGGTGGAACCACTAAATTTGTTTGCCCCCATTGCAATACACAATACACAAGTTCATACACCCGTGCCAGAAGGCACCTTTGTGGGAAAAGGCCATGGGATGGAGATAAAAATGTAGGAATCAAAGCTTGTGTAAGTGTGTCAGCAACAGATAGGGCCAAATACATAAGGGAAGAGGAGGAAGCCCAATACAAATCTAAAAAATCTAAGGGTTTCTTCGAATCTTATCCACCATCACATCATGCACAAAGAAGTCCATCAACTTCCACGCATGGCAGTGGATATGGAGGCACACCTGGCACGGGAGCAAACATCTCTTTAAGGTGTAGAACCATATCAGATTTCCTTGACAAAGGGTCTAGGAATGATGTGGATTCAGATATTTTTCGGTTTCTCTATGCATGTGGGGTACCATTCAATGTTCTTCGCTCACCTTATTGGCATGAAATGGTTTCTGCCACTAATGATGCCCCCAAAGGATACAAGAGCCCTGGGTATGACAACGCTAGCACTGTGGGACTTGATCATGAAAAAGCAAAAATAACTCATTCTTTGAGTAGAATGACAAGTTCTTGGAAAGAGCATGGGGGGTCCATTATATCTGATGGATGGAAAAATGTAAAAGGCAAGCCATTCATAAGTGTTCTTGCTATGTCTGTTAGTGGTGCAATCTTCCTTTCATAATATGATTACTCAGATAAGTTCAAGACCGGCATCAACATTGCAGAACCATTACTTGACACAATTGAACGTATTGGGCCATACAATGTCGTCCAAGTCATCACTGATAATGTTGCTAATTGTAAGGCAGCGGGAGCAATTACTGAGGATAAATACCCCAACATATTTTGGTCTGGGTGTTTGGTTCACACAATGAACCTTTTGATGCATGATATAATTAAAAATAAACAACCTCAATACAGATGGATTGGTGATTTGTACAAGAGGGGCAAAAAAATGATGAGATTTATTACAAATCATAGCAACGCCCATGGGTTCTTCCGCAGTCACTCAAGATTGGAGTTGTTGAAGATTGCAAAGACTAGATTTGCTAGCTATTACCTCACCTTGAGGCGCCTTTTGAAGGTAAGAGAGTCATTAGCTAGCATGGTATCAAGTCCACACTGGCAGGTATTAAAGGACAGGGCAACAACATCAATTGATAGGCAAGGTTTTGAACAGGTGGAGGAGACCACTCTTGATGGTCTGTTTGGGCACGTGGGAGAGAAATTTTGAATTTTATCAAGCCCATTGATAGCATGATTCGCTTTGCAGATATAGATAAACCAGTGAATGGGGAGGTGTATGAGCACATGGATAGCATGTTGGGGCAAATAAAAGATCTTGTTAAGGAAAATGATCCCAACTTTTATTCAATGATTCACAATTGTGTGTGTACACGATGGAATAAACTTAATGTTCCACTACATGCCTTGGCATTTATCCTTATGCCAAAATACTACTCTCCATACTGGTTGGGCCAACCTGCACCTAGGGGTGGGATTAGGATCAAACCTCATACAGATCCAGAGGTACAAGAGGGATATATGAAAGCATTAGACAAATTGGTCCCTGACAAGGAGTGTGCTAATCTGCGCCTTGAATTAGGCAGATACTTCAGTTGCACTGGTTTGTTTGGTTCTTTGCATGCAATGGAAGATAGAGACAGATTTGGTGCTCTCACATGGTGGGAAGCATATGGCGGCATGGGAGTTTTGCCAAAATTGGCAAAAACAATTTCCTCACAGATTGTAAAAACTTCTTCTGCAGAGAGGTGTTGGAGCACCTACAGCTTCGTCCATAATGTGAGAAGAAATAGACTCAATGAAAATCGAGCAGAAATCTTGGTTTATGTGCCCTACTATTGGAAACATTGAGAGGGGGGGTGAATCAGTATTTCTTTTCAATTGTTAATTTTTGCCAGTTAGATTCTTCACAATTAAAAATAGAGAGGTGTATAATAATAGTATTGTTAAGGATCAATAATAACTTCAATCCTTTTTCAAATAATTGAGTACAATAGATGTGTGAGGGCACCAACCCTTCAATGAATCAGGCACCAACCTGTTGCCAAGCACCAACTTGGACTTTGATGAGGCTCCCACCTCTAGGGCTTCAACCCTATCTTCTCAAGGCACCAACCTTGACTTTTAGAGGCTCCAACCTCTAGGACACCAATCCTTTAGTCTTGATAAAATGAGTAATGTACTTACTTGGTTATTTAAATATCTTCACAAGATTCTGCACTATTCAACGCTTCACATGTCCTATAGCTTCATAACTCTTAATGCCTCATTGCTCACTGATTTTTACGTCATTGTTCAGAGTTATGCCATCAAGTTCATCACTGTACCAACATCCAAATCTTCTTATTCATCACACAGGTCTGAGGCTACAATAGGTAGAGTCCTAAAAGTGTAAACACTCCACAGATCAAAAGCTTCACCGAGACTGTTATACCAAGGTTGGTTGAACGAGTTTTAAGACTATAATTTTGCACCAAACTTAACGCCAATCAAGCCATTGTACCAGGTCCAAGGGTATACTAATAATCTGCAGTTCTGTGATGCCTGTGGTGATGACTATAGCTTGAACTGAAGGTGTCTGTTGGTTCGAGGCACAGAGATACTGAACCTGTCCATAGAGAATATACCGCATATCTGTTGTAAGTGACCGAGCTCCCAACTGTGACACAATTCTGGGGTGCTAAAGGTGTCTGAGTTCTGTGATTAAGTGTGGGATAGTCCGAGCTGTAGCTACCATGCCTGTCACAAAGATCTCTTCTGAAGGTTGCAAGACCTTATATCCCTGTGTTGGTCTGAATGTTTTGTGGCACTAAATCAAGATGTTGTGATAGAAGTCCGAACATCAAGATTATTCCCAAATCAAAGTTTCCAAGACCATCTGTAACCCTTTTTCCTTAGCTCCTTCTCTTTGGTGTCTTTAAGTTCAAGAGTTGTGAATTGTGATCTTCTGCTCTATGGATTCTCACCGAATTGCCTTGAAAAGAAATGAGATCTGAGGTCTTATTTATACGTATTTTGATGTGAAATGAGGGGACGGGGCCCTTGGAGGGAGGCCAACATTAGGGATAGGGAATAGGTCAGTTATATGTCAAAAATAAGATATATAATATTCAAAAATCAATTTCTCCTAGAATACTTGGAGTTTCGGGCCAAGTAATAGCTCATTGGAAAGGGAAAATTATGCTCTAGATGATGGTGAAGGTTTCATAGAAAAATTTTGCCTTCAAGGTAGTGAATAATAATTTTCAATGTGACTGGTCATGTATTGGTGCAGAAATGGGGGTAGAACAGAGTGTCTTGGACTTCTTTGATTCTTCATCATAAGGTTACCGTGCCATAGTGATATATGTCTTCATGTAGTCTTCCATCATCATCTAGCATCATATTGCCATATTTACATCAATGACAACCTAGATTACTATTGCCATATTTACAGTTTACTAGTCTTTTCTATTTTCCTGTAGTTTTTAACTTTTTATAACTGTTGAAACTTGACTCTTTCATATTTATTATGATATTTTTTGTAAACAATATATGACAATTAAAGTTTGAAGTTTGAAACTTTGAAGTTGGTAATTATAAGTTTATAAGTCATTATGAATTATGAATATGATGCTTCATGAAAGTTGAAAGTTGTTTCATTCTGTTTCATTTTATAACATTTCATTTCATGTTAAATATTCTTTGTTGTAATGGTTACACTTACAAGTATGGTGATCAATGAATCAATGATGATAAATGTTAGATATTAAATTTTGAAAGCTTGAAACTTTAGATTGATGAATCATGAGACTCAAGAGTCAATATGTTGTATGTTTCTAACTTGTGGACATGGTTGATGAAGATTATAACTTCTAGATGATTGATGTTATATGGTTCAACCTATGTTTTTATGTTTTTTATGTCTAATTCATCATTCTACATGCTTTTGTTGATATATACGCATCAAAATATATATTATAAAAAAAACGCTCCCCAAAACGCTCCCGGACCGAAAGCTTCTAAAAATGGCACTCCTGCTCCCGCTCCCAAGTAACCTTGGGTGGAAAGATCAGGATTCCGCAAACAATGGGATGGATGTGATCCTTATCTCTAATGGTAAGTTGTACCTCGCCCATTGTCATTGGATGATAGGATGGATGTGATCCTTATCTTTCATGGCAAGTGGGATGATGGGATGGATGTGAAACCTAACCTGGAAACCTATAGGGTTTAGAGGATCTAATCGATCTCCATTTCTATGAGACGAGTCCAGAAGCAATGAAAATATTGTTGCTTGTCTTCTTATATTAAGACGTCATCCGAGATGATTCTTATGATGTGAATGGAAATTCATCCCTAACTGAGAGGGAGTGTTGCAAATTAGGCAGATTTGGGATGAATTTCTCTTGGGAAACCCTATTGCCCCAAAGGGAATCTAGTATATACCAAACAAGATTTAAATTCGGTCAAAAGAAGAATTCAATTTGGACAAGAGGATTATTATTTAATATGGTCAAAGAAAATATTATTATCAGTAATTTGAATTAAAATATTTCTCTACAATATTATATGTCGATCCTCAAATAGAACAAGTCAGCTCATCCACAAGAGGTGACCCTTTCATATGATCATTCAACTATATATTGGCACCTCCCTCCATCATTTGGTATGAGACATGGGTAGCATTAATTCGGTGGTCTCTGAGGTTATGGTCTGAGGTTCGCATTCTGAGCATGTATATCTATGATATCTTTGTAATGTCTCACGCATTGGAGGACAAGGAGTATGGCTCGTAATCTAGCTTACATGTATCTGAGGTTTGAAAATATGGCTCATCTTTCGTAGTAGCTCGCGACAATTATCTCGCTATATATCAGTGACAAATGGTTTCGTTATTCCTCTGTGATCTCGTTATTTCTCTGTGGCATATGATTTTGTTGTAGCATATGGTCACGCTTTGTAGTCTTGCCCTGTATTTTCTCTCGCATCTATCTCATAGCCTTGCAATACTTCAGAGAATGATCTTGCTATACTACTTGTAGTTGCTCTCATGTATGTTGCATAGTCTCACTATACGTCTAAGGTCGGTCTAGCATACTCTATGACTGTATTTGTCTCACATCGCTATAATGGTTGTTATGGTTTCATATCTTTGTTTCGTCTCGGATCTGTATATGGTCACCATGACATCTTTGTATGCCTTTGTATCTTTTTATGGTCTCGTATCTCTATTTGGCCTCACATCTTTGTATGGTCACCATGACATCTTTGTATGCCTTTGTATCTTTGCATGGTCTTGTGTCTCCGTGGTATATCTATTGTGACACTTTGCTTACACTGTATCGTGACAAAGATACTTGTAATGACAATATGTCTCACTTAATAAATAATCTCTATGACCTTGACCAATGTTTGTAATCCTACTATGTGAAAGCACCTCTAATTCATATATGACCTTAATGCCAATGATCTAATGTTATCTTGATGACAGCGATACACAGATATAATACTTACATAGTGTCATTATTAAAAGTTGATCAGTGATGGTATATAGTGACACAGATAACATTATTATACAATGTCAAGGATAATAATGTTATAAAGTAACATGAAGAATGGACTAATGCTTGATGACAATGAACCATGATATGGCAGTAATTATGTTTGACTATGATCTATGACAATGATATGGTCAGTGACTCTTTAATATGTTAGTATGTTGATGTTCATAATAATTCCTCTGCGTTGTGATAGAGTTCTACATGATTGTGATATACTCAATAGTGATAGTGATAGTGACCCAATGTGTCAATGATAGATATGACAATAACCTTGCTTATGATCCATGATGACAGTAACAAAATTGCAGTTGCTTGATAATTGGTTTGCAGTGATCTATGGTACATGTACAAAGATATCATAGCATCCCTCTTAGACTTTTTTTATTGTCGGAGATTAGATCGTTCAGTTCACAAACGAGGTTTTGAACTGACTTGGGTTGGCCACAGGAGGCTTGATGTAATAGATGTATCTCTTTATGGATGTACTTTGTATCTCAGTTGAACAATTGATGAATATTTAATAAAAGAAGAATTTGCTTGGTTTTTGCCCCTTGTGAGGTTTTGCCCTACTCTCTGACATAAATCATGTTGATTTTTGTAGCATTCGAAAGTGTTCCAAGTCTCAAAATTTGCAGGGAGGCTTGGACAGTAGCATGCCAAAGAACCCAGAAACAGTTTGTGGAAATTCCACTCGGTTCAAGACTTATTAAAATAATAAATTATTTTAATGGAGACCCCAAGTCCAAACTTAGGAAAATGAAATAATTTAAGGGTATTAATAAGTCAGAGTGTGAATCTTCTAGAAAACATGGATCAAGTCAAGATTTAATCTTAGCCATTGATTAATATTTTAATCTGGGCCATTGGTTCTTCAACAGGAATATTATAAAAGAAGGCTTGAGATTGACTTGGAAAATAAGTCGGGGCACATACTCAATACCTGAAGGAGATCCATTCTGATGTAGAATTTGATCTCAGTGAGAGAGTTGCAGGGCGAGAAGTTGCAAGAGCAAAAGGAGGTCAGGGGTGATCGAGATCAGGGTCGAAGAGCAGCAGTGGGTCACTGGAGGCAGCTTGAGGCTACAGCGTAGAAACCCCACGCAGTCTCCACATAGATTCACGCACTCTAGCGCTGGGACTGCGTAGAGAATCACACAGACTGATGCAGGGGCTGTTCTGGGTATCAGAAAATTGTCCAAGTAAGCTAGATATTCAGTCTCAGGTGGTTCAGAATTTATCTGCTGAATATTTTCCCTGTAAAGATATCATTTGCAGAAGAATTAATAAAACCCTCATCTGCTGCACCAGTTTTCCCGCATTGGGTTTTTCTGGGGACAATTGTCCAAAAATAACTATGTACATGTGATTGATTCTTGTGCTTATGTTCTCTACTGTTTATTTCTCTGCATATATAATTGTGAATGTTGCAGTAGTATTTATTTCGATATTTGACGGAAGATTTCTGAATAATAACTTATTGAAATAATAAGTAGGAGAAATAAATCTATCACTGCAACTGTTTGTAAATTTTCACATGGTATTAGATCCAGAGATGAATAACAAAGAGGGGGCATCTATCTACCGTTGCAACAACAGCGCAGAAGGGTTCACGCAGTTCTCCAGGAGGGGGAAGAAGCACGATAGAACAAATGGATCACGATGTATCTGTATTGGCATCCAGACTAGAGGAAGACTTTGTTTGTGTATCAAGCACTACGTCCTCAGATGTCTGGTATATTGACAGCGGAGCCTCTGCTCACATGACAGGAGTATGGGAATGTTTTTCCGACTACCAAGAAGAGCAGATGAATTTCAAAATAACCATGGGTAATAAAGCAAAGTGCACTCTCATTGGGAGAGGTACCATAGTTTTCTAGACTTAGGCAGGGAACAGAATCCCAGCCACTAATGTACTGCATGTGCCGGGTTTGGGGATGAATCTACTCTCAGTGTCACAGCTTCAAAACCGAGGATATGACATCTACTTTATTGGCAATAGAGTCTACGTCAAACACCCCAATTGGAAGAATAAGGCACAAATCGGGGTAAGAAGCAATAAGTTGTACAAGCTGCAGCTTGATTCCCCAATGGCACTAGTTGGCAGCGCACATGAAACGGATCTAAATGAGCTATAGCACAGAAGAATGGGGCACTTGCATCATGGAGCGTGGAGAACTCTCCAGAAGATTGTCATAGGTGTTCCAGAACTGAGCACCAAACAGGATGATGTCTGCAAGGGGTGCGTATTGGGGAAATATGCCAAGACAACATATCAGAGAAGCAACAATAGGGCCAAGGGTGTGTTGGATCTAATACACTCAAATATCTGCGTGTCGATGTCCACTAGAGCTCTTAGTGGTGCCGAATATTTCGTCACCTTCATTGATAACCATCCCAGGAAAACCTGGATCTACTTCTTGAAGACCAAGGATGAAGTCTTTATTCGATTTAAAGATTTTAAGGCTTTGGTAGAAAATCTAACAGTGAAGTGGATCAAGGTATTGCGATCAGATAATGGAGGTGAATACATAGTTAACAAATTCACCGGATTGTGCACAAGGGCAGGCATCAAAAGAGAATGGACAGCTCCATACAATCCGAAACAGAATGGAATGGCAGAATGGAAGAACCGAACTATTGTTGAAGCAACCAGAGCTATGTTATATGACCAAGACATGCCCAAATTTCTATGGGTTGAAGCGTGTAATACAGTTGTCTACATTCAGAACAGAACTCATCACACTGCACTGGGAAAGATCATGCCAGAAAATGTCTTCACTGGCAGCAAGCCCGAAGTGAGTCACTTTAGGATCTTCGACAGTACAGCTTACTGTCATGTACCCAATGAGAAGAGGAAGAAGTTGGAGATGACTGTTGAAAAGGGGTATTTAGTAGGATACAGCGAGAATGCAAGGCTTATCGCATCTACATTCCTGAGAGCAGGAAAGTAGTGGTGCGAAGAGATGTGAAATTCATGGAGGAGAAAGCCTTCAAAAGATCACGAGAACTGCCTTCTACTACGCAGTCAGAGGAAGAGCCTCTGGTCCAGCCCCAACAACTAGCAGCAGAAAATTCAGTTGCCTCTCCAAGGCATAGTGATCCAAAGGATGGGACTCTCGAGGATTTGCAAGAAGGAGAGTCGATAAATCCACCCACCACCAGTGGAAGAACAAGCAGGGAACTTCGACAGATTCAAAAGGATGCAGAGGATTTTGTCGAAAATCCCCGGAATGAGAAGAGACAACGTAAGCAGCCTGAGAGGTATCAAGCCTAGGTTGCTCAAATCGAAGAACCTTCTAGTTTTCGAGAAGTAGCTCAACACCAGGTGTGGGTTGATGCAATGGTGGAAGAGTACAGTTCCATCATGACAAATGATGTCTGGGAAGTGGTACCTAGACCGCAGGAGAGATCTGTTGTAGGATCTAGGTGGATCTACAAGATCAAGTATGTTGCAGACGACAGCATCGAGAAATTTAAAGCCAGGTTTGTGGCTAAGAGGTATGCTCAAAAGGAAGGAATAGACTATGAAGAAACCTTCGCCCCAGTAGCCAGATACACATCTATCAGATCCATGATATCCCTTGTTGCGCAGATGGGATGGGAAATTCACCAGATGGACGTCAAAACGACATTCTTGAATGGTGTGATAGAAAAAGAAGTGTATATAGAACAACCGGAGGGCTTTGAGACACATGATCAGAAAACTCATGTGTGCAGATGGGTGAAAGCATTATTGTAATATCCCAAAAGGGAAAATTCAGCAATATTGACCATAAAAACGTTATTTTCAGAAAATTATGCTATAACAGGCAAAAATAACAGTTGGATCCCTTAGAATATGTATTATGGCCCTTAAATACAAAAGGGAATTAGAAATAAATCCCTTTTGCTAAGTTAAACGGATCTCCTGGCCTCAAAATGTCTTAAAAGCACCCAAACCCCATGACTTACACCATGCAGAATTTCTGAAGCATATGACTGCGTGATTTACTAAAGGCTTCTGCAACATTATGATATAAAACCATAGATCTGGAGTTTTATTAAGCAATATGTTGAGAAAACAGAGATCTAGCCTCTTCAATACATTATTGAGATAACCCGACAAGGGTTTCTTGAAAGCACGAGTACAAAAGAGCAGATCTATACAACCAGCTACGAAATAACACAGTCTTACTACAGCTTTACGTACATATAGCTGAATGATACAAAAAATAGATGGGAATCCCCTTTGCTAGCTTTTCGGAAGAAGGATTGACCCTTTCCTCAAGGAACTAGCCCAAATCCAAGGGGTTTCACCCTGAATACAAAAAATGTCGGAGTTGCAGTCCAAGACTGAATAGCAGTTGCAACTCAAGAACTGGATGGAGATGGTTGAAGATAATGCCCAAGCTAAATAGACCTCCTCTAATGGATCTTTCAAGTGGAAGGCTAATCCTATCACTAAAGATCTTACCCTCCAATCAACCTGCAAACCCTCACTGCAGATACACACTGAAAATAATGCAGTCAAGGAGAGGGACTGCATTGTAGGAGACAGAAAATAGGTTGGCCAAGTGCCAAGATCTGAAATGTGCTCCAAAGGCTTCCTCACTGATCTCCCAAAGGAAAGAAAGCTTCCTCCTCTGAAAGATAAGCCCCAAAAGTGGTGTTGTGGACCCCCACTGCAACACCCTGCAACACAATGTTATACTGCTGCAGAAATAACGTTGTAGCTGAAGGAAGATGCTTGGCCTCAAGCCTGGATGTGGATAATTTCAGTACAAGCTCCCTCAAGAGGCCTCTCAAGAAGGGAGAAGGAATTCCTAAACAGGAATGCCTTGTGCTAAGCAGCACAGCAATCTCAACTAAATAGCTGGAGAAAGCACAAAGTCATACAGACCATAAAATCAGATCAATAACATAGATGTTTTGCTATGGCTGCCTTGCCCTCCTTTTATACAAATGGAAGCCCTCTCATCTTGGGTTCCACTCATTAGGGTTTCCTCCACCAAGGAATCTTCCTCCCACTATCTCTGCGTTGTCTCACAAGATGATCTCCACCTCTTCTCCCAACGCTGTTGACTTGGTCAAACTTGACCCTGTCCACATGCAAAAGCCCCTGTTTACACATGAGGGTGTGAAATCCAGCTCCTATGATGATCCTTTTTCGCACTATGAGGGATTTTATTCATATTTGTAATATGCATGGGCCTCCTTACCCATTTATTCAACTCCTAAGTGATAAAAACAAAAATCAATATTCCAATTAGCTGCATGCTAATTTTGAAATATTACAGTCCTCCCCTCCCAAATGTTGCTTGTCCTCAAGCAACTGCAAGGATAGCACTGAGAAGTCTCCTCTCCTCTTGCTGTAGCATCCATATCTGATAAGCTCCTCCAAGGAATGAGATGTTGTCTAATCAATAAATCTCCATATTGCCCCTCCCAAGCATGCAAGTTAGCTAAATAGCTATCATCATGAAAAAGTAGAGTACTCAAGAAGGCAATAAGGTGCTGTCCAGAGGTCCTTTTGAGGTATGGGATCTGAAATGTATTGGGAAACATCATTCCCATGTGGATCCTCCATCCCCAAGCAATCATCCATACAAAATGAGTTACCTCCCAACATGGCAACTCCTGAAAATCCTCCTCCACCTTTGGCTCATGCAAAGTAGGTGGGCTGAAAATCTGATAATGGTAGACAAAGTAGCCTACCCCACGTTGTCCTCCTCTCCACTCATGATAAGTGTAGAGTATTTGTTGATCTTGGGCTGCAATAATGTTGCCCTAAAGTGGCAAGAAGAAAACTAGATCCCCAAGGACCTCCTCTCCAACGTTATGAAGCATGCTAGCCCAAACCATCCCATATATGATGAGTTGGAAATCACCATCATATGGCATCCAATCAATCCCATGGCTCTCCTCATAAAGAAACAAGTGTTTTGCTGTGGTGGCCATATCACCTTCCATGCTCCCATTAGAACATGTGATGCAAAAAGTGTGGGAATCCTCTTCCCCAAAGGACACATCCAACCAATGTGTCTTTCTCCCAATCATGCTCCCAATAAAAATAAGAACAGCAGTAACATAGGGAACCATAATGAGAACCATACTTGCTGCCATATGTAGCAAGGGAGAAGGACAATGGTCCCTCAAATGCAGCAAACGTAGTTTGACTCTCAACTGCAATAGAGAATGACATAAAGTGTGGCTTCTCAACCACTTCCTTGCTACCCCAATCTCCTCACAAGTTTGGAGAAAGTGTATGATGTATGGTGCAAAGTAAGCATGTTCTCCATAAGATATCTCCTCCCTAAGTCCTCCAACGGAGTGGCCACCAATACTATTCATGGCCTCAAGTAGACCAAGAGGTCTAGAAAGAATGCTCCTCCTTGGAGCAATATCCAGCACATATATGGTTAAGGGATGCACATATACATTATACAAATCATTATGCAAACAAACAATACCCTTACCATATGTTTTGCTCATGCAAATGGAGTGGCTCATAGATGAATCCCCTCTCATCCTCAAAGAGAAAAGACGTGGTTGCGTTAACTCTTCCAAAGAGTTATGTATCTCCTCCATCTCCACATGATCCATGCATCTCCTCATATGTTGATATATCTCCTCCTCAAATCCTTCCCAAAAGATGGTGTGGTATGCTCTCATAGAATAAATGTCGCTGAAAAGGAAATCAGCATGAGCTCCTTGAGCTTGGAAGATCTAGATAAGAAGATCCTACCATGATAGTAGATGACCCCATCTCTGACTGAATATCTTTCCTCATGCAACTGGTCATCCAATATCATACAAGTGAAAAGATCCTTGGAATACTCCACCAATAACTGGGAATTCCAATATGGATCTATCCTCCATAGTGACAACGCTGATGATCTATCATGAAGAACATCTGTCATATGGCTGTCCTCTTCTTTGACATCTCCCATGCCAAAGATACAAATTGGAAGGTAGCTATACTTCCTATGCTGCTTCTGCCACAGCACAGAATCTGAAATGAGAGTGGGTAATGATGATGTTGAGAGAATGTCTCTCATCTCCTTGAGTCTACCCAAGACTCTCAATGTTGTACCAAGCTCTCCCAAGGTCTCCACTCTTCTGAAATCAATGAGTAGTGTTCCCAAATGTGAAGCATCCCTCATCATCTGTTGATCTAGTGGTCTCCCCGGTGAAATGCCTCCATGTAATGAGACATCATCATCAAAAGTAGACTGCATATATGAATGGACAGACTTGTCTTTGCCCTCACTGCGTAATCCAGTCTCGCTCTTAGGTGCATCAACCTCCTGAAATAGATAGGGGTGTGTGCTCCTCATGACATGATGTTGGCCATCCTCCCTATCTCCTCCTTTTATCTCCATAGTTTCACACCCTATCATCAATGGCACATGTAGATCATGAGTTGTGCCTTGATCTCCACATATGAGATCATGGGGAATTCCTTGCAATGATACAAGAATCCCTCTTGTCGGAGCAAGAGCTCCCTCTTCCTCTATATGAGGTGCTAGATAAACTCTAGACATGACAGCGCTGCTGCCCTCATCCTCATCAATATGTATGGGCAACCTCCCAATGATTGGATCCTCTTTTGAAAAAGGGATCTCCATACCCTCTTGCTCAAGAATATGAGATAGAGGTCTTGCCTCTAGCAAGGTATGATGCAAGATATCAGCCTCCTCAATGGTTTTCTGAAGTGAAGTTGAGTTTATAGTTTCCTCCATCACATGCAAGGTTTTTGTTTTCTTAAGTTTGTTTGGCTCCACCACATGTGTTTCAGAAATTTTTCCATCAAATCTTTCCACTAATGTCTTAGTGAACCTTGCATAAGAAGAAGTATTTGCATTTTTCAAAGAAAAAGACTCAAATATCCACCATGCATAGGCCTTACCTCCAAAATGCAGCGCTGCAATTTTGATGGCTTCATCTTCAAAAATTTGGTGTTGCTGCAAATAGAAGTCTAGCTCCTCCACCCAAGCTCTGGCTGAACATGTAAGTGAACTATCAAAAGTAGATAGAAGAAATCTATCCATATCATGCAGCTTGCTTCTCTTCACCTTGATCTTGCAAAACTCTAGAAAAGTGAGATGATCTCTAATCTTCTGAGTTTGAGATTCATATTCTTGCAGAAAATCACTAAGAGTTTCCCTCCTAGTTATTCCTTCTTCTTCCCTTTCTCTCATGGAAAATCTGGGCATGTGACTGCGCTGTGCATCATAGTGTGTGGCTGCATGCTCACACTCATCATATGAAAATCTAGAGTTTGATTCAAACTCAAACTCTCTTGGAGATTCTACACACATCTCCCTTCTCATCTTCTTGAGATCTTCATGAATGCTCTACAAAGTTTGAGACAAAAACTTTGGAAGTTTCTCCTCTTTTCTTCCTCCAAAGAATGGAGCCTTCTTTCTGTTCATCCTTTCTTCTTCTTGTCTTCTTGATAGCATATTGGCTGAGATCCACAGGTTGAGCCAAGATTATGCTCTGATACCACTGTAATATCCCAAATGGGAAAATTCAGCAATATTGACCATAAAAATGTTATTTTCAAAAAATTATGCTATAACAGGCAAAAATAACAGTTGGATCCCTAAAAATATGTATTATGGCCCTTAAATACAAACGGGAATTAGAAACAAATCCCTTTTGCTAAGTTAAACAGATCTCCCGGCTTCAAAATGGTTTAAAAGCACCCAAACCCCATGACTTACACCATGCAGAATTTCTGAAGCATATGATTGCGTGATTTACTGAAGGTTTCTGCAACATTATGATATAAAACCATAGATCTAGAGTTTTATTAAGCAATATGCTGAGAAAACAAAGATCTAGCCTCTTCAATACATTATTGAGATAACCCGACAAGGGTTTCTTGAAAGCATGAGTACAAAAGAGCATATCTATACAACCAGCTATGAAATAACGCAGTCTTACTGCAGTTTTATATACATATAGCTTAATGATACAAGAAATAGATGGGAATCCCCTTTGCTAGCTTTCCGGAAGAAGGATTGACCCTTTCCTCAAGGAACTAGCCCAAATCCAAGGGGTTTCACCCTGAATACAAAAATGTCGAAGTTGCAGTCCAAGACTGAATAGCAGCTGCAACTCAAGAACTGGATGGAGATGGCTGAAGATAATGCCCAAGCTGAATAGACCTCCTCCAATGGATCTTTCAAGTGGAAGGCTGATCCTATTACTGAAGATCTTACCCTCCAATCAACCTGCAAACCCTCACTGCAGATACACATTGAAAATAACGCAGTCAAGGGGAGGGACTACGTTGTAGGAGACAAAAAATAGGTTGGCCAAGTGCCAAGATCTGAAATGTGCTCCAAAGGCTTCCTCACTGATCTCCCAAAGGAAAGAAAGCTTCCTCCTCTGAAAGATAAGCCCCAGAAGTGGTGCTGTGGACCCCCACTGCAACACCCTACAACACAACGTTATACTGCTACAGAAATAACACTGTAGCTGAAGGAGGATGCTTGGCCTCAAGCCTGGATGTGGAGAATTTCAGTACAAACTCCCTCAAGAGGCCTCTCAAGAAGGCAGAAGGAATTCCTAAACAGGAATGCCTTGTGCTAAGCAGCACAGCAATCTCAACTAAACAGTTGGAGAAAGCACAAAGTCATACAGACCATAAAATCAGATCAATAACATAGATGTCTTGCTATGGCTGCCTTGTCCTCCTTTTATACAAATGGAACCCCTCTCATCTTGGGTCCCACTCATTAGGGTTTCCTCCACCAAGGAATCTTCCTCCCACTTTCTCTGCACTGTCTCACAAGATGATCTCCACCTCTTATCCCAACGTTGTTGACTTGGTCAAACTTGACCCTATCCACATGCAAATGCCCCTATTCACACGAGGGTGTGAAATCTAGCTCCTATGATGATCCCTTTTCACACTATGAGAGATTTTATTCATATTTGTAATATGCATGGGCCTCCTTACCCATTTATTCAACTCCTAGGTGATAAAAACAAAAATCAATATTCCAATTAGCTGCATGCTAATTTTGGAATATTACAATTATATGGACTGAAGCAAGCTCCTAGAGCCTAGTATGGTCGGATTGAAAGCTACCTGCAGAAGATCGGATTCGTCAAGAGTGATGCAGATCTCAATCTCTACCATCTGAGAGTAGGGAGTGAGCCATCGATACTGGTATTGTATGTGGATGATCTATTCTTGACAGGATCATCAAGGCTCATCACAGATTGCAAGAAGAATTTAGATGAAGTGTTTGACATGAAGGATTTGGGACGGATGCACTATTTTCTGGGGTTGGAAGTTTGGCAGCAGAATGGGGAGATATTCCTTGGTCAAGGAAGATACACTACAAAGATTCTGAAAAGATTTCAGATGGAGGATTGTAGGCCCATGACCACTTCAATGATTACCAACTGGAGGAAAATCGACACGTCCGAAGATGATGAAGCTGATCCTACGTTGTACAAACAGCTCATAGGGTCATTGATGTATCTGGTAAATACAAGGCCAGACATCTGTTATGCTGTTAATACCCTAAGTCAATTCATGGTGGAACTGAAGAGGGCACATTGGGCAGCAGCCAAACATGTTCTCAGATACCTTCGAGGGACAGTCAAGCTTAGATTGAAGTACACCTGTGACAATGATGTCAGGTTGAGTGGCTTTACTAATGCAAATTGGGTTGGAAGTTCAGTTGATCGGAAGAGTACCAGTGGGTAATGTTTCAGTCTGGGATCAGGAATGACTTCCTAGTGCAGTAGGAAACAGAAGTCTGTGGCACTAAGTTCAGTAGAGGTAGAGTATATGGCAGCTAGCACAGCTTCGTGCGAAGCCATATGGCTTAGGAAACTGTTAGTAAATCTACTCAAGGAGAAAATGGAAGCGACCAGCATTTTATGTGATAATCAGAGTTGTATAAAGCTCTTTGAGAATCCTGTGTTTCATGATAGGTCGAAACATATTGACAACCGGTGTCACTTCATCAGGGACTGTGTACAACGTGGAGTTGTTCAGTTGCAGTACATTCCAATAGGAGAACAAGTGGCAGACATCCTCACCAAGGCTCTGGGAAAGACAAAGTTTGTCTATTTCAAAGAGAAGAAGGGGATAATGAAGAATCCCTTCCAGTAGCAGGAATAGAGGGTTTAGTATTCAGAGGGAGCTGTGGTACAGATGCAGCAAGTGACAGTGGCAGTGTCAAAGGCAGTGGTATAGGGGGCAGCAGCGCAGCAGATGGGGGAGCAGAATCCTGAGATCAGCAGCGCAAAAATGAGGTGCTTCGGAATCAGAGCAACATGCAGCCGGTATATTGTTGGAACACTTTCCTCGCAAAGAGGGAGTGTCGATTTCTGTAGCATCCGAAAGTGTTCCAAGGGTATTAATAAGTCAGAGTGTGAATCTTCTAGAAAACATGGATCAAGTCAAGATTTAATCTTAGCCATTGATTAATCTTTTAATCTGGGTCGTTGGTTCTCCAACAGGAAGATTATAAAAGAAGGCTTGAGGGTCACTAGGAAAATAAGTCAGGGCACATACTCAGTTCCCGAAGAAATTCCATTCTGATGTAGAATTCAAACTCAGTGGGAGAGTTGCAGGGCGAGAAGTTTGCAAGAGCAGAAGGAGGTTAGGGGTGATCAAGATCAAGGTCGGAGAGCAGCAGTGGGTCACTGGAGGCAGCTTGAGGCTGCAGTGCAGAGACCCCACGTAGTCTCTGAAGCGAACAAAGTTCCTTCTCAAGTTAAAATACTCCAAAAGATTTGGAATATGAAAATATCCATGAGGATACAAATATTATTATATAAAAGGTATGAAGAATGAGATGAGATGATTGATAATTACAAATGAGGCCTGCTTATATACCTAGACAGGTGCCTCTTCACGAAAGGTCATGTCTTATCAGACATGCCCTTTCAGCCTAATTACTTATTAACTAATTAATCATTATTTACATTATTTTATTCATTACATTGCATTCCTCCTCAAAAAGCTTTGTCCTCAAAGCTTGTTGATTAAAGGCCTGGATTTCTCTTCTTGTGACGAATGTCTTCTCGTCTCGGGGCAGTCATCCTTGTCGATACAAGTTGATATGATCCTCTAAGTGACAAACAAAACTGTCGCACTGAGAATGGATCAGACCATCCTAAATCAATCTTCTGTGGATTCTTGCGGTGACTGGGAACTTGTGACGACTTGTTATCACCTAAGTGGATTGCACCGACATTAGTATTCTTTGGAATATCAGCTTGTTGATTTTGTTTTGAACACGTAGCTTGGTCGAGTTGTTTGCTCCCGTGATTTGGATGTCGATAGGGAATTCTAGTGATTTGAGTTTCCCTTATCTTGTTTGTGTCGTTTTCTGGATTTGTGTTACTGGCTAGATCATTATTTGATGTCTTTTCATCAACTTGAATTTCTATATTTGATGGTTTTGACGATTCCTTTTCGACAAGTTGTTGCGCCTTATTTTCTAATGACTTCTTGTCCTTCTTCAATTTCTTAATTTGCGTTAGTAATTTTTCGTTGTGGTCTTTTAAACGCGAAACTTTTTCATTTTTTTCAACAGTGATTTTGTCAATTCCCTTTTGCATATTTTGTATCACCTTTTTATCTTCTTGAAAAATTATTTTTGAAATTTCTTGAATGTCTTCAGGCGTCACTGAATTTGGCTTTAAGTTAACGTCCTATAGTGTTATTTTCCTCTTTTTGTAGGAGAATGTTACAAATCTCTTTTTTGTATTTAAGATAAATGAACCTAGCATTTCCGGTGAACCCAACACAATATCACTATTATCCAAAAGTAAGGTTTTCACGGTAAATTCAGAGATAAAAGTATAATCCCCAATATTTAGTTGTAGACTTTTTATGTCGTATTTTTTCTTGTAAAAAAAGTCTAATTTTTTTATTATATTTGACTCAGGAATCCCCAGCCGGTTGGCAATTTTAGGATTTATAGAATTTTTCTCTTCGACAGGTGATATAGCAATAGTGACATCTTTTCCTGAGAGCTCCTTGCTCCTTTAATTTTAAATAGCACTTTAGCGTCGATGGGTATGGTTTCTAAAAACCTCTTTTGTTTCATTTCTGACTTAGACTCCATTTTGCTTTTTTGTTAAGATAACTTATGTTTTTTAACTTTTTTAAGTCACCATCCTTAATCTTTATAATAAAATATTACTCCCTTTTTTTTTCCTTTAATAAACCTCCAGAATTTTATTATTCCTAAATAATTTTTTTCCTTCTCCAAATTAATTCTTATAATACTTTTCTTCATTTTTCCTTTTTAATGGCCCTTTTTTTTCACTAATTAAATTAATTAATTATATTAATTAATTTAATTATTTATATATACATATATTGTAATTTTAATATATATATGTGTGTGTGTGTGTGTGTGTGTGTGTGTGTGTGAATTAATTAATTAATTATATATATATATATATATATATATATATATATATATATATTTCATTCAATATTTCATTCAATATATATTTAATTTAGTTTATTGAAAAGTTGTGACCGTACGGATTGGATATGAATGGAATAATACACCGAATTGTTTTAACTGGTAGTGTGATGGCAGGTCTCAAGTGTTGGTAGGTTATGCAACGATTGCAGCGATGACGGGGGTTAGTGGTGGTGAGAGATAGGGTGAGACGACGACAGGGAAGATAGCAGAAGGGAAGGACAGTGGAAGGGAGGATAACGTGGTCGGAAGCAGCAGCGGTGGATGGTATTGGTGGACGCGAGGAACACATTCAAGGGATCGGACGACGTTAAACCAAGGCAGGGTCAAACGCAAACATGGACACGGAGATTGAGGACACCGAGAGGAATAGATTACGCACGTTGCAGGGGAATTGTGAACGACAGATGTCGGTGCAGTGATGGGTATGGGGCTGCGATGTTGGAAGACGAATGGGTCTCGGAAACAACGATGCGCAGATCTGAGGATTGTTTGACTCACGACGACTTCCAGAGGTTTCAACAGTCGGTGCCTGTGTGGTGGAGTGGGATATAGATAGCTAGTCTTCGACCAATGAAAATGATTTGCTGTGGTGGTCGATAAGCATCGACGAACAAAGACGACGATCAGGCTTGTTGGGAACAACATTCTGTCGGCAACTGTGTTGACGGTGTATGGCGCCTGGTGGATGTCACTCTGGTGCATAATAGTCGAAGGCAGCTGGAAGTTCAGTCGGGCGGCCTGCTTTGACGCTGATGCAATCCTTAGTGTTGCTTTTTATATGTAAGTTTTTTGAAATTTTATTTAACTTTAATTTTATTTTTATTTTTTTCCAATTTTTAATTTTTTATCACTTTTTTCTTTTTTTAATATACTTTGAATTCTGCTTCTTTTTCTTCCTTTTTAAATATATATTTCTTCCTTTTTATTTTTATTTTTCAAAAAAAATCCCTTTTTTCCTTTCTTCAAATTTTTAATTCTTTAAAAATGGCCAAGGGCCTCTGATGAACTCAATAGCAGCAACGGAGAAACTCCCAAGTTTTAGCGAAAAGCTTCAACGACAACAATGTTGACGAATTTTTGATGGCCAAGGGCTTGGATCGGAGAGCGTGGCTCTGTGCAGCGTGAACGGCCAGAAGATCGAACTGCTCTGATACCAAGTGAAGCAAACAAAGTTCCTTCTCAAGTTAAAATACTCCAGAAGATTTGGAATATGAAAATATCCATGAGGATACAAATATTATCATATAAAAGGTATGAAGAATGAGATGAGATGATTGATAATTACAAATGAGGCCTGCTTATATACCTAGACAGGTGCCTCTTCACGAAAGGTCATGTCTTATCAAACATGCCCTTTCAACCTAATTACTTATTAACTAATTAATCATTATTTACATTATTTTATTCATTACAATCTCCACGCAGATTCACGCAATCCAACGTTGGGACTGCGCAAAGAATCACATAGACTGACGCAAGGGCTTGCAAGGGATGTTCTGGGTGTCAGAAAATTGTCCGAGTAAGCTAGATATTCAGTGTTAGGTGGTTCAGAATTTATCTGCCGAATATTTTCCCTATAAAGATATCATTTGCCGAAGAATTAATAAAACCCTCATCTGTTGTACCAGTTTTCCTGCATTGGGTTTTTCCGAGGACAATTGTCCAAAAATAACTGTGTACATGTGATTGATGATTGTGCTTATGTTCTCTATTGTTTATTTCTCTGCATATATAATTGTGAATGTTGCAGTAGTATTTATTTCAATATTTGCCGGAAGATTTATGAATAATAACTTATTGAAATAATAAGTAGGAGAAATAAATCTATCACTGCAACTGCTTGTAAATTTTCACAAATCATTATGTCTCGATTTGTGCATGCTTTTCTTTTGTTGTTCTTTATTATTTCACTGCATTGTTAATGGTATCAAAGTTGGGCTGAAGAAAATTCATTGAGAAGACCCCCTTGAAGACACCGATGATGGGAGCAAATGAAGATAGTAGAGACCTAAAAGAATTCTAGGGTTTGAAGTAAACCCTAGGAAGCCTTGTTCTTACAAGAGATTGTTAGGGTTTGGTAGAAACCCTTGAAATGGCCTGGGATATGAACCCTAGTGTGATGCAGAATCTTCATGATCAGTGAGAATCCAATGAGTTCTTCAAGTACCTGTGATAGACTTAGAGAAACCCTAGTTGCATTAGTCTCCTACCCAATACGAGATGATGTGTTGCAGTGATTATCTTGTATGTTGATAACAAGGCTTGAAAGGATCTGGAAGAATACAAGTGATGCTCAAGAGGATGCATTTCTTTTGAAGACAATATTGACATAAGATCAATGGACAGTGATGCCTCCTAGCTAAGAGGGAAACAATGTTGAGATTTTGGGTAGCATCGGATGTGCTTTAGCTCTGAAACTTTGTGGAGGGGCTAGAACACATGAGATCTCCAAGACCTAGAAAGCGTTTGGAGAAATTCCCTCTTAGTGTAAAATATATTCAAAAAATTAAATTTTTTAATGGGGACCCTAAGTCTAACTTAAGGAAATTGAAAAATTAAAGTGAATTAATTTACATGTGATGAGAACATTCTAAGTGACGTGGATCAAGCTTCTTTTAATCTTAGTCGTTGCTTAGAGATTAGATCACAGTCGTTGATTTGTCAACGAGAAAAGTATAAAGGAAAGGCTTGGGGTCAGTTGGAGAACACACAGTGAGTCTAAGAGATTGAATTCTTCAGACGAAGCAGTTCTCAGACGAAGATCAGATCTGAGTGATTCAGAGAAGCAGTGAGGGGCGAATGTAGTGATTGGTTGGAGGACCAAGAGTACAACACAGAGCAAGGGCAGCAGAGACGCGGTGGAGGCAGCGCAGCCATCAGAGGGTGTGACTCCGACCCTAGAGAGGGTGACGCGGGCCCATGTAGTGGCAGCGCAGAGTCTCCAAGGAAAAGTCTAAAATTAGCTGGAGACTAGGGTTTGTAATGTTGAGATTTTGGGGTAGCATCGGATGTGCTCTAGCTCCCAAATTTTGTGGAGGAGATCTCCAAGGCCCAAAAAGAGTTTGGAAGAATTCCATCAGGTTTAAGAGATATTCAAATAATTAATCTTTTTAATTAAGGACCCTAAATCTAACTTATGAAAACTAAAAGATTAAAGTGAATTAAATTAAACATGTGATGAGAATGACTTAAGTGACGTGGATCAAGCGACTTCTAATCTTAGCAGTCGATTAGAGATTAGATCACGGTTGTTGATGTTTCAACGAGAAAAGTATAAGAGAAGGGCTTGGGGTCAGTTGGAGAACACACACATTGGTGGAGCACTGAAGCTAAGCTGAAATTCTAGGGCGTGGTTTGCTAAGAATTTCAGAAGTGTTTGCAGTGCAGCGAGGGGTAGTATTGGCAAGGGGATGATCTGATCCCAGGCCAAGAGTACAATAGAGGCAAAGAGGAAACATATCAAGCAGCACAGAGGCAAGCCAGAGCCACACAGTCCAGCAGAGGCAGCAAGAGCCACACAAGGCTGACACAACCCCTGTCAAGGCAGTGTAGGGACAATGTAAGCAGCACTATGAGCATATTATCACTTTGAAGATCTACTGAAGATCTAAAGCACTGCTTCCAGAACTTTGCTGAATTCTTCTGCAACAAGAGAAGTGACTAGACAGCGTCCTCCTGGCTGGCCCATTACAGTCCCAGCATGACTCAGAAGGGGACTGCGTAACCCCAGACTGGGTGACGCAATCCTTACGCTGCCCTGGGAAGGGTCTGCGTAAGCCCAGAGGCCTTCTGCAGCTTCAGCATTGTCTCCTGGATCTGCTTTCTCTTGTTGTCAAGATGCCCTTTCCGGATCTGTTGCTTCTTCTACCACCCTGCAGAAAAAATATTTCTTCAGCCGATTTGCTGGAGATTCAGCTTGATTTACTATCACTCTGATACCATGTGAAAATTCCACTGCAGTGTATTGGTTTATTTTCTACTACTTGATTTAATTTATATAAGTTATTTTCAGAAATTAGATTCAGAAAAAACCGAAAATAAACACAACTACAACCTACATATGCAGATCATTTACTGAATAATTCACTCATGCAACAAAGTGACACATGGATTTTTGGACACAAGTCCCCGAAAAAACCCAAAGCAGGGAAATCGGTTCAGCAAATATGAGGGTTTTATTATTAAGTAGTTCTCAGTACAGCAAATCTGGGTTCCAACCATGGAAAACCCGACAGAGAATAAAAGATATAAAATCTACAGCTAACTTGAAGATCTAGTGTCAAATATCTGACTGATCCACACCCTCAAACGGGATTTACAGGACTCAGCCCAGATCTAACCCTAGAACCCCTCAGCACTGCCCCTGAAGCCTCAACGTCAACCTTGCTAGCCTCAAATGCCACTGCACTGCACCAGAAGGGACTGCGTCACCCCTGGAAGGGTCTCACAGCCTCACGCTGGCCATAAAAGCCCCTTCTGCGTGATTTCTGAAGCCTCCCAATGCCTCTGCGTTGTCCTGCGTAGCGGCTGCACAACACCTACGTAGTTGCTGCCTTGCTTCTCTGCGTTGTCCTTGAGCTGCTCCTCTTGCCTCTTGCTGTCGCTTGGCCCTTGGAATCAAATTATTCCCTCAGCCAATACTACCCCTCACTGCAGGAAATTCCTCTGGAAATTCTTAGCAAACCTGCTCTAGAATTCCAGAACTATTCCTCAGTTCTACAGAAATTGTGTGTCTTCAACTGACCCTCAAGCCTTTCTCTTATACTTTTTCGTTGAACCCTTCAACGGCCGAGATTAAATCATCCATCAACGGCTGAGATAAAAAGACTGCTTGATCCATGTGACTTAAGACAATTTCAGCACATGTGTTAATTAATTCACTTTAATTATTTTATTTTCCTAAGTTAGACTTAGGAAATCCATTAAAAATAATTAATAATTTTAATAACTTGAACACAACTTGAAATTTCTCAAATCCATTTATGGGTCTTGTAGATCAAGTGTACTATAGTCCCTCCACAAAAATTGGGACCTAGAGCACAACTGATGCTACCCCAAATACACAAAATCTCAACACCCATGACTCTGTCACTGTCACTGCTACATCCATACTACAGCTCCCTCTCAAATTGTTGCATCGTGCTACCAACTGTTGCACTACAACTCAGTTGCTGAGAGTAAGCAACTGAAGGACCCCTGCCCCATGACAGACAAGTCAATCGGGCTACATCTCATCACTAAAGCTCCATAGGCTGTTACTCTGCGTTGTCTTCCTAAAGCCACTACATTGTTGCAGCTCTGCACTGCGTAAGCATGCCTACTCTGCGTTGTTGAAGTCCCATCAACCCCTTTGCGCTGCTACTGCCCTTTGGACTGCACTGCTCCCTCTACAGCATCCCAGCCTCTACCTTTGCCTCATCCGTGATCTTTGCACCCACTGCTCCAGTCATTCCTTGCTACTCTCTTAAGGCTCCCGTAGCATGGATGTGATCGAAGAGTTGGGCTACTCAAGGATCCCAACACCACTTTGTAGCTGCTCTACAGATCAATATCGCCCCACCTCCGTGGTTCATGAGCACTCATGGCTACGTCATCGTCTACTACCGCAGCCTTGGAACTAGAAGCTTCCTTGTCCTTCTTCCTTTGAGGGCAATTATTGGCGAAGTGTCCAAGTTCGCCACACTAGAAACATTTGATCTTAGATAGATCACGTTTCTTTTTCCCTTGCTGCTTCTTAGATTCCAGGGTTGCATCTTCCTCTTCCTCCTTTACCTTGCTTGAACTGGTGTTGGTCTGCCACTTGGTCATTCGGCAAATCTCCTCTTGTCGGAGGATAGACCACATATCGTCCCAGTTTGGAAGGTCCACTCTGCCCAAAATGCTTTGGACAAATGTTTCCCAGTCCTCTGTGATTGCATTTAGAGCAGTCCTTACCATGACATCATCCTCCACCTTGACCCCCATGGCAGTCAGCTAATCCCGAATCGACTGCAACCTAGAGAGGAAAGGATCGATTTCCTCTCCCTTAGACATCATAAATAACCTCAGCTGGTTCTCCAGAAGCATCTTTCTCTCGACGGATTTCCCTTCATACAATGTGGTTAAAGTTTTCCACATCTCATGAGCCGTATTCTTCTCGGCTATGTGTGGTACCACATGATCTTTAATCCGGTCCATGATGAAGCGCTTGGCATGTGCCACTGCTTCATTATGCTTCGCCAGGAGAAGAGCATCGGTTGGTGTAGCCAAGACTTTTTCTACATGCTCCCTCAAGTCGTATGCCTCCAGGACTACCAAGATTCTGGCCTTCTAGATAGTAAAGTTGGACAAGCCGTCCAACCTATCCTGATCACACAGTCCATGTGACGCCATCTGCTTAGATATCTGTCAGAACAGTTCTTCCTCTCCCCACTTCTCAACAGAATCTTGGCTCTAAGATCCTTAGCGAGAAAAAAAGGCACCCTCTGCTCCCTCTGACAATTGAATTCCTCCTTGGAAATCTGCCAAATACAACAAATCAGCTCTCTTCGATCACCCTACGATCGATCCTCAGATTTCTTTTGGTGAGAAATTTGCTTAGCAATTGTTCTCCTCCCACTCTTTGTCAACTTAGCTTAGGCACGATTCTGCACCGGCAGAATCTCCACCCCGCCAGCAACTGCTAAAGATCTAAAGCCCCGCTTCCGGTCCACGGCAAATCTGCATAGCACTCGAAACTGGACTGCATCACCATGGCTGGCCTCTGCGTGAGCAGACTGGCTCAGCGCAGGCTACTCCTGCATCCCTCTGGATGGCACTGCGCTGTCTCTGTGTCACCCAGCTGGGACTGCGCGTCCCTCTGCATGGCTCTTGCTGCCCCTACGTCCTTCTGGTGTTGCGCTGCCCTCTCCGGATTCTCTGTCGCTTCAACTACTCTCTATAACACAAATTTCTTCAGTCGATTTGCTGGAGATCCAGCTTGATCTACAATCGTTCTGATACCATGTGAAAATTTCTTAATCTAAGAAATCCTACTGTTAAATCTCGATTTACTTCTCCCACTTGATTAAATCCACAAGTTATTATTCTGAATATTCAGAAACAACATTGAAGTAAATACATATAACAACCTACACATACAGATCAAATACTGAATAACATGCTCATAGACAAAGCGACACACAGATTTTCAGGACAAATGTCCCCGGAAAAACCCAAAGCGAGAAAACCAGTGCAACTAGCTCTGGAGGGTTTTCATTATTATGCAGAATCTAAGTACAACAATACTGGGCACCAAAACTAGTTCACCCGACAAAGAAATAAAATGGCAGCAATACGTCTATCCTCGGAGACAGAAAATATGGTTGATTCACACCCTCAAACGGGATTTACAGAACTCGAGCCCTTTCTGGCCCACCGGAAACCCCAACACTGCTCTGAAGCCCTCTGCGTCAGACTCTGCGCTACTCCAGAAGGGCCTGCGTCAGCATCTGCGCTGCCCAGGAAGGGCTTGCGTCACCCCTAAAGGGCTTACGTTGCCCCTGCGCTGCCCTGATTGGGCCTGCGTCATCCCTGTGTGGCTCCTGCTGCCTCTGCTATACTACGTAGCACCTGGCTGCCTCTGCACTAGTCTGGAATGCTGCTTCTCTGCCTTCATTGTACTCTTGGCCTGGGATCAAACCATCCCCTTGCCAATACTGCCCCTCACTACAGCTGAAACACTTTTGAAATTCTTAGCAAATCACACCCTAAAATCTCAGCTTAGATTGGTTGCTCCGCCAATGTGGGTGTTCTCCAACTGACCCCAAGCCTTCTCTTATACTTTTCTCGTTGGGAAACCAACAGCCATGATCTAATCTCTAATCGACGGCTAAGATTAGAAGTTGTTTGATTTGCGTCACTTAAGTCATTCTCATCACATGTTTAATTTAATCTTTTAATTTTCCTAAGTTAGGCTTAGGGTCCTTAATTAAAAAGATTAATTAATTAAATATCTCTTAAACCTGATGGAATTTCTTCAAACGCTTTTTGGGACTTGGAGATCTCATGTACTCCAGCTCCTCCACAAAATTTGGGAGCTAGAGCACATCCGATGCTACCCCAAAATCTCAACAGAGTTGAGTGTGTGCAAGAGAAGTGTGAGAGCAAGTGAACAGTAAGAGTAAGGGAAGAGTTGAAGTGTGAAGGACAAGATCTAATCAAGAGAAGGAGGAGATCTTCAAGCAAAGAGCAAGAGCATTTCAGCTGCAAGTTGATCAAACATTGGTGACTTTATCCATTCTCATTCTCTCTCTCTATACTCTACTAAACAATTGAAAAAATCTAATAGAAGAAGAAACATTTGGGTTTTCCCCTTGTGGGTCTCTGGTCATTGGATCTAACTTTCAATGTCTCATATTTGTGCTTGGTTGTCTTCATATGATCCTTAAGTTTATGTTCTATCTACAATTGTTGATATGAAAAGTTGTGAAGAATAAATCTGCATTTGAAGTAATTGTAATAGCATAGTACATTCAGTTTTCTGCAAAGTAAATTCAGTTCCATTCAGTTTTCTGCAAGTACATTCAGTTTGCTACATGGAACTTTCAAGTTTCTGCAAATAATTTTTAAATTTCTGCATAGAACTTTCAGATATTAACATTGTGTACAAAAATTATGATTTCCTGTGCCTTCGTCCTCCTCTTTATAAACCCAATTCAAGCATGCAAGGGCCTAGCTCAATTTAGAAACTCAAGTTTGATTGACAAGTTATCTGAGAATCCAACTTATTCTCTCTCCAATCAACACTTGAAGTATTAACTTGTTCTCCCTTCAATCAAGACTGAAGACTAACTCACTCTAACTGAACTTGTAACCGCCACCTCATACTGTAGTCAAACTGATGAAGACTCCACTTAACTGAAGCTCAAACTTTACGCATGCCATCTTGATGACTATTCAATAAACTAGAAATAAACTCATCCTAACTGAAGTCTAACTCATGAGTTTGCACTCATACCAAGAAAACGACAAATCGAGGTCTTCACTAGCTAACGCACAAGCTAGAAGACCTTTACTCGCTACATTTTCAACAAATACTATGAGTATCATTGTATTGGATGCGTTTTGGATTCTATTGTCTTGTAGCAAGCATGGCTTGTGGAGTGATTCCTTTCATAAGAGCATTTGTCATTTGAATGTTATCCTACCTTAAGATTTCTTCTCTCCATATTCTCGAAGTTGTTCATGGTGAACGTTTTGGTATCATGAATGTTCAAGGGTTTATTTCTGAACTTTTATGGAGAATTCTCTCTTATTTCTTTGAGGTTTTACTACATTCAATGGGTTAGAGACTCTAACAGGCATAATGAGTACTACAACAAAAGTCAACTCTTTCATGCTTAATAATCAAATGATGTTCCTTCTTGCACACCTCAAGGAGGACTGCCAATGTGGCTATAATATTCCAAATAGAAATAGCCAGCAATATAAAGCACATAAACAAAGAACTACAGCAACTAGAGAGACATCACATGAACAAGAGACAATATGGAGAACGCTAAGCCAATTTATTAAATACTCAAAGATGAAATAAGTACAAGGGTGATCAGAATGATGGCACCTTGGCTTGCACTAGGCAAGCGTAGAAATACTCTCAGAATATATCATTGAATGGTTGCTCCCTCAATGACTGCGTAATCTCCAAAGTTGTTGGTGCTACTATTGTGCTGGAATGAATTGACTATTTGGGGCTGCTCCCCACCTCAAAAAATTATGAAACTTTGGGAATGGCCTCTCCACCCAATACCCGGAAAAGCCCAGAAAGCTTTTCAGAAATGGTTGACCTCCAAAAATGACCACCCTTGAGGCTCCACGTTGTCCCAATGATAAACGTTGGCCCTGAATAATCTGTTGCAAACAATGGCCTCCAACTCTACCAAAATGATGGAATAGGGAAGGGCTGACCCCTTTCCAACTCTCTCGGGCTGAATCCCCTGATAGACCCTCAATCCAGAATCACCTCCTCCAAAGACTGTGTCCTCCCTCTCACTGACTGCACTGTATCTGCAAGTGAATGCTCCCAACTGTGGTTGCTGCAACTCTCTCCCGCAAAATAAGGATGGAACTCCTTACCCGAGTAGGCACTCGAAGTCCCTCGGAGCTAAGGTTGGGATCTCCGCACAGAGACACCCAATGTGTTGAACAGCACGTGCAGACTTTGCTAAACAGCAAGAGCGTGCTCAATGTCAAGAGATAAATAACATAGATGCATAATCGAATGATCCAAATGAGGAGCCTCTCTCCCTTTTTATGCTTGGAGAGCCTTGCTCTCACCTACGCCCCACCATCAACTATGCTGTCTCCTTGGGCCACGTTGTCCCTCTAGCTCTGCGCTAACTTGGGCCCACGCTGCCCATACTAACATCTCCTCCACGTTGCCACTTCGTCCTCTAGGCCCCACGCTGCCAAGTAATCATGTCTCCAAGTGACTTCAGGGAATGTTTTTATCCTAAGTGTGATTTAAGTGTCCCTCTTCACCCACTTTATTTCTAACTTAACTTTATTAAAGTGAAATAGTCAAAAATTAATATTTCCAATTAGCTATTGCTAATTGGGAATATTACAGCCCTCCCCGGCAAAATGTTGCTTGTCCTCAAGCAACTGCAACGATGGATGCTGTAGAATTTTCTCACTCTCCCAAGTGGCTTCCTCATCCAATAGATTCCTCCATCTTACTAGATATTCCTTGACTGTCCTGCTCCATAGCTGCCTCTCCCTAGTGTCAATAATGGCCTCCGACTGTAGCACCAAATGCCCCTCATCATCTGTGGGCAGGAGCTCCTCAGCTGCAGTCACCTGCTGTCCTAGTGCCTTCTTCAGGCATGACACATGGAAAATATTATGAATCTTGCTACCAGTGGGCAGCTCCAACTCAAATGCAACCTCCCCAATCCTACATGTCACCCGGTATGGTCCATAAAAGCGGGGCTTGAGCTTTTCAGCCCCCTTCTGCTTCAGCGTGGATTGCCGATATGGCTGCAATCGTAGGTTGACCAAGTCCCCTACCTCAAACTGTCTCTCAACACGTCCCCTATCGGCATACAGCTTCTGTTGATTTTGTGTTGTAGCTATGTTATCCTTAAGAGCTTGGAGTGTATCCTGACTCTCTTGGATCCAATCCTTGGCCCTAGGGGCCTTGCTAGCACCAAAAATCACGTCAGCAAAAGATAAAGCATGATACCCATATAAAGCATAAAATGGAGACATACTGATAGACATATGATGCGTGGTGTTATAACAGTACTCCCCCAAGTGCAACCATCGTAACCATGCCTTTTGCTGCTCGCTGACGTAGTTTCGCAAGTAGCCTTCCAGCCACTTGTTCACTATCTCTGTCTGCCTGTCCGTCCGTGGGTGATAACTAGTGCTCGGGGTCAACTCAGTGCCCACCAAACAGAAAAGTTCCTGCTATCCCTGTCACTGACAATGGTCTTTGGGAGACCATGCAATCTGAAAACATCCCTGAAAAATAACTCTGCCACCTGTGCTGCAGTGTAACGTGCTGATATAGCGAAGAAATGTGCATACTTTGTCAGCCGATCAACGACTACAAATATGCAATCCTTGCCCTGTACAGTGGGCAACCCTGTGATGAAATCCATCAAAATACTCTCCCATTTCCCCTCTGGAATGGGAAGAGGCTACAGTAAACCCGTCGGATGGTTCATCTGTCCCTTTTTGCACTGGCAAACTTCACACTCCCTGACATGTCGGAGTACGTCCTCCTTGAGGCACTTCCATGAGAACCTCTCTCTAATGGCCCTATAGGTCTTGGTGAACCCCTAGTGGTCTGATAGCGGTGAATCATGTGAGGCGCACAATATCTTCCCCTTGAGCTTGGAGCCCTCGGTTAAGAATATCCTATCCCTAAAGTAGATCACCTCATCCATCACCCTGTACCTATCATCCATAACCTATCCATCCAACACCTCACAAGCAAAACGGTCCTTGGAGTACTCGACCAATAGCTGAGCCCTCCAATCTGTATCTAAACTCATCAAAGACAACGCTGCCGGTCTACGCGAAAGTGCATCGGCCACCACGTTGTTTTTCCCCTTGACATACTCGATGTCAAAATCATATGCCTGGATCTTGCTGACCCACTTCTGTTGCCTCTCTTGCAACTGCTTCTACTCTAGGAAGAATCGGAGGCTGTTGTGGTCAGTCCTCACTCTGAACCTGTTCCCCACCAGGTACTGCCGAAATTTGGCCAATGCATGCATGATGGCCAACATCTCCTTGTCGTATATAGCATACAACCTCTCATGGGGCAATAGCTTTCAACTCTCAAAAGCTATGGGGTGGCCTCCCTGCATCAACACTGCGCCTATCCCCTCCCCTGATGCATCGCACTCTAGGACAAAGGGCTGTAAAATCTGGCAATGCCAAAACCGGACAGCTGCTCATCACCTCCTTGAGCCTGTCGAAAGCCCGCTGCGTTGTGTCAGTCCAACTGAATGCCCCCTTTTTGGTAAAGTCTGTAAGGGGTGCAGCAAGTTGCGAAAATCCCTTGACGAACTTCCGGTAGTAGGTGCAGATATCTACAAACCCCCGAAGCTCCGTCACATTCTTAGACTCTGGCCAATCCCTGATGGACCTGATCTTCTCCTTGTGGACCCTCACTCCATCCACCCCAATGATGTGCCCCAACTAGAGCATCTCTGTCAGCCCAAACTCGCATTTGGAGAGCTTAGCATAAAATTTTTGCTCTTCCAATATGCGCAATACAACCTCAATATGTTGTAAGTGCTCCTCCCATGTCCTGCTGTAAATCAAGATGTCATCGAAAAACACTAACACAAACTTCCTCAAGTGACTGCGGAAGATGTGATTCATGAATGACTGAAAAGTGGTCGGAGCATTGGTCAGCCCAAAGGGCATCACCAAGAACTCAAAGTGACCGTAATGACATCTGAAAGCGGTCTTGGGAACATCCTACTCCCTCACGCGAATCTGATGGTACCCGGAACTCAAGTCAATCTTCGAGAAGAACTTCGATCCCCTCAGCTCATCCATCAACTCATCTATCCGTGGAATGGGGTACCGATTCTTCATGGTCTTCTTGTTGAGGGCCTGGTAGTCAATGCACATCCTCAATGTGTCGTCCTTCTTCTTTACCAATACTACTAAAGAAGCAAAAGGCCTAGTGTTAGGACGGATGTGCCCAAGAGCTAAGAGCTCATGAATGGCCCTCTCAATCTCATCCCGATAGGCCTTAGGATGCCTATAGGGTGTAGTGATGACAGCCTGGATGCCCTGCTCCAACTCAATCATGTGCTCAAATCCCCAATTTGGTGGCTGCCCTGGTGGTATCTCTCCAAAAACCGTGGCATATATGTCTAAAATGGACTGTACATCTGGGTGCACGGCCTACCCTATCGATCCTGCCTCTGAAACATGCAGCTCCACTGCCCACTCTATGTCTCCCTTCCGGAAATCTGCCTCCATCCGGTGTGCTGAAACTGTCTGTGGTGGGTAGGTGTGCATATCCTGAATCTTCTCGTGCTTCCCTGTCTTCTTATCCGTCCACTCCATCTCCAAGGTCTCCCAATCTGTGGTGACCTCCCCCAGCGTGATCAACCACTGCAACCCCAGTATCATGTTGGTATCTGAAATGTCCACCACGAAGAAGTGATCTATCAGGGTGTTAGTCCCCATAGTCACTGCCAAGGCTGGCACATACCTGGCACACTGCATGGTCCTGTCACCTGGAACCAGTACCTAAAACCCATCAAAGGTCTCTGTTGGTATGCTCCTCCGCTCTACCAACTGGGCATCAATAAAATTGTGGGTGGCCCCACTGTCCACTAATACTGAAACGTGTTGTCCCCGCACAGTGCCTCGGACATGTAGTGTCAAGTATTTGGGAACTCCTCGCAAAGAAGCAAGGGCTACCCCGATAGGTGCAAATGTCGCACCTCCCGCTCTTGGTGGTGGAGGTGGCAGATGATCTCCCCTCTGCACTGCACTGCTGCCTCCTGCCTCTATCTCCTCATACTCCTCTTCCTCGCTACTGTCGGAGAAAACCTCGATGTAATGTGCCTTTCCTGTGGCACAACGATGTCCTAGTGCCCATGGCTCCTGGCATGTGAAACATAGCCTCTTCCGCCTCAGATCTCTCCTGGTCTAGTCATCCAAGGGCCCTCTGCTCTGGTTCCCCTTTGGAGGCGAAACCCTCATGTCCTTCCCCTTCGGCTAGAATGTCAGTCTCTGGGGAAAAGGAGCTCTAGTCCGGGGTAATGCATCCTGCAAGTCCCGAGTCCTCCCAACTGCGTCACAGAGTGTAGCTGGCCTCGTCGATTTGACTAACCCCCTAAGAGGCTCTGCCAATCCATCGATGAACATGTAGATCATCCGAGTTACGAATAAATCAGGCACCATCACAGAGAGTCTCAAGAACTCTGAAATGTATGTGTCTGGACTCCCGGTCTGCTTGAGCTTAGTCAACTCAACAAAGTGCTCCTCTAGATCCCTCTGATCAAATCGCTCTATCAGCCTTCGTGTAAACTCGACATATGTTGTCACTACTAAGTGATCCATCGTAGCCATCCCGTGAAACCACCAGTCATGGGCCTTGCCCTCCAGGTGCAGTGTTGCCACCTTAATGGCCTCTGTCTCTGCCATCTGGTTAAGCTGGAAATATATATCCAACTTCTCCACCCAAGCCTTCACTAAACACTTGGTGGACCCATCAAATGTCGGTAGATAAAATCTACCTACCGTGTGTTGTACATCCCATCCTGAGAATGCCTGTTTCCCCTGTGATGGTTGCAGGGTCTGTTGTCCCTCTTGAGCTGTACGAAATCATGGAATGTGAGGGCATCTCTGAACTACTGTCCATAGGACTGATACTCGGCAAAGTAATCTCCCATGTGAGCCGGTTCCTGCTCCTGCTGTGCTCCTGCCCTAGTGTCTGCGGCAAGAAATGTGGGCATCGTGGAATGTGGAGGTGTATGTGATGCCATCTGCTGCGCTGTGAGGTGATCCTGCAAATGATGGGATGTGCCCGATCCCTCTCCGATATGGAAACCCCTTGGGGTTTCACACTGTCTAGATTCTGCAGTGAACCTTTGCCCCATCTATTCTATCTGCCTCGACAAATCCTGCACTGATTTGAGGAGAAGTTCACCGAACTCCTTCCCGACATCTCTTTCCTCCGCCATTGGTTCCTCCTCTTCTGCGTCCACTACCGGAACGCAGTCACCTTCCCCGAAAGTTATCTCTAACCTCTGCTCTTGGTCTTTATACTTCCTCCCTTGGTAACAGATGTATGGTTTTCCTGCTGGTGTCATAGACAATCTACTCCACAGGCTGAGCCAAGTCTATGAGCTCTGATACCACTGTAATATTCCGAATAGAAATAGACAGCAATACAAAGCACATAAACAAAGAACTACAGCAATTAGAGAGACATCACATGAACAAAAGACAATATGGAGAACACTGAGCCATTTTATTAAATACTCAAAGATGAAATAAGTACAAAGGTGATCAGAATGATGGCACCTTGGCTTGCACTGGCAAGCGTAGAAATACTCTCAGAATATATCACTGAATGGCTGCTCCCTCAATGATTGCGTAATCTCCAAAGTTGTTGGTGTTGCTGCTATGTTGTTGCTACTGCTGGAATGAACTGACTATTTGGAGCTACTCCCCACCTCAGAAAATTATGAAACTTTGGGAATGGCCTTTCCCCCCAATACCCAGAAAAGCCCAGAGAGCTTTTCGAAAATGGCTGACCTCCGAAAATGACCACCCTTGAGGCTCCACGTTGTCCCAATGATAAATGCTGGCCCTGAATAATCCACTGCAAACCATGGCCTCCAACTCTACCAAAATGATGGAATAGGGAAGGGCTGACCCCTTTCCAACTCTCCCAGGCTGAATCCCCTGATAGACACTCAATCCGGAATCACCTCCTCCAAAGATTGCGTCCTCCCTCTCACTGACTGCGCTGTCTCTGCAAGTGAATGCTCCCAACTGTGGTTGTTGCACCTCTCTCTGTCAAAATAAGGATGGAACTCTTCACCCGAGCAGGCACTCGAAGTCCCCTGGGGCTGAGGTTGGGATCTCCGCACAGAGACACCCATTGTGCTAAACAGCACGTGCAGACTTTGCTAAATAGCAAAAGCGTGCTCAATGTCAAGAGACAAATAACATAGATGCATAATCGAATGATCCAAATAAGGAGCGTCTCTCCCTTTTTATGCTTGGAGAGCCCTACTCTCACCTAGGGCCCACCATCAACTGCGTTGTCTCCTTGGGCCACGCTGTCCCTCTAGCTCTGCGCTGACTTGGGCCCACGCTGCCCATGCTAACATCTCCTCCACGCTGCCACTTCGTCCTCTAGGCCGACAAATAACATAGATGCATAATCGAATGATCCAAATGAGGAGCCTCTCTCCCTTTTTATGCTTGGAGAGCCTTGCTCTCACCTAGGGCCCACCATCAACTGCGCTGTCTCCTTGGGCCACGCTGTCCCTCTAGCTCTGCGCTGACTTGGGCCCACGCTGCCCATGCTAACATCTCCTCCACGCTGCCACTTTGTCCTCTAGGCCCCACGCTGCCAAGTAATCATGTCTCCAAGTGACTTTAGGAAATGTTTTTATCCTAAGTGTGATTTAAGTGTCCCTCTTCACCCACTTTATTTCTAACTTAACTTTATTAAAGTGAAATAGTCAAAAATTAATATTTCCAATAAGCTATTGCTAATTGGGAATATTATAGTAGCCTTTACTCAAGTTACCTGCAACCTCAAGTACAGGAATTTGAATGCTGTTCTTGACCGTATTTTTGCTCTTAATGACCCTTTAGAACCCCAAATTGGATATCAAAAGTCGTCATCAAACTATAGAAGTATAACAAGGTTCCTTTGTGCAGGACTTTTTTAGCAAATGTCTCCTAGGCGAAGCTTAAAGGACCTCGGTCTCACTAAATACCTGCATAGCCTGCATGTGCAAATGAAGGATCTCGAGCTCAACTGCCAAGTGTTTTGCAGACAGTAGAGGAAAGAAAAGGCCAATGTAGGGGTTGACATAGTCCAAAGTCAAAAACAGCATGTTGAAAGATTGGAACAAACAGTGATCATGTTCTGACCGGAATACTTGTGACAGGTCTAGGCTAATCATAGAAGAGGAGTGACCCACAGACAACAATCCTGTGGAACTAGTAGCTACCAGCCTTGATCTTAGCCATGCATTTTCACATAAAGCCAACATTTCCTGAATATATTTTTGCCCTCCTGACTGCGAGGCCAAAAGGCATGAAATGTCACACTTCTCTGTTTATGGTTTGTTGCTAAAGTCTCCTAAGGTTTACCTTGGAACATTAAAAAATTCTAAAGGAAGTGGGAGGTTTTGGGGTAGAAAAGTCGACAAAGCAACTCTAAAGCTCTGTTTTGTAGATACTATTAGCCTACAGGCATAGACGGGACCTTGTAATTATCGTGCCTGTAATATAATCTTATTTTTGTTTAAAATGGGAAAAAAATCAAAGATAGAACCACTCAAGCAGCAGCTCTCCTCTGTTCATTCTTCCACTGGATGCTCATATGATTTTTGTACTATGACATATGTATCTTTCTTTACTTGGCCAAGCCTGTTCTTAGTCCTTTTCTTTAACTGCTTGCATTAACTTCAAGCTGACCTCGTGCGCTCAATCAAAATTCAAATAGAATTTGCATACTGGTAGCAAAACAATTTTAAGGCAACTTTAGACAGACTGATATACGTGATTAAATAAATTAAGACAGGTTTTACAAAATAAATTAAAAGACATTTCTTAAAAGATGATTTTGAACATGCACATTTCAGAATAAATTAACTTGACATAGCTAGAAGAGAGTAAATTAAAAATAAGGCTAACGAAACTTCTTAAAGTAACTCACATGGTACTGCAAGAAAGCTTTATAATGTGAACCAATTGATCAAACATTAGTTGACCTTGAACTTCTAAAGTAAACAGGAACTGATGCAGTGCTAAATGGCCAAACTTCTTACTTAACTCAACACAAACATAACCTCAGCTTTATAAAATTGGTCAGTTCTTGCCATTAACCTTCACAGAAACCCTTGGACACAACAAGAACTCCATTCAGAGCCCGATATCTAAACTTAATTGGAGTAAAATATATTGTAACACATTAATTTCTTAGAGCTCCTGTGGATGTATGTATGTCAGGTAGTGGTTTACTGGTTGAAATAGGGCTTTCCCCCAAATACGACCCTTATTCAAACCGTTCTACAGTAAACAGGAACTGATGCAGTGCTAAATAGCCAAACTTCTTACTTAACACAAACATGGCCTGAGCTTTCTAAACTTGGTCAGTTCTTGCCGTTAAGCTTAACAAAGACCTTGGATGCAAAAAGAAGCATGTATGTCTGTCGGGTGGTGGTTTACTGGTTGAAATAGGGTATCGCCACAATAACGACCTTGTTCAAACCTCAGTGGGCACAAATTCCTGATCTGATCATATGTAGGAGTTAGCTGAGTTCGGTGGTCCCCACGTTAAAATAGCTTTACCATGATAATGCAGAACTAGGGCTGATAGCTCCCCGCATATCAAAAAGAAAAAATACGTCTACCTCACCAAAGAAATAAGACTGAGCATGAATGTGTTTTCTGAATCACTGAAAATAAAATGAATTTACTAAAGTTGAGTGAATTTACAAAATTTGAATGCTATCCTTCATGGCACTCTACACAAATGAACCAAAACTGGAACTTATTGTATTTTTTATAATTGGCAGTGCTCGATGGTGCTTGGAATAATAAGTCACCGGGCATAAACGCGTTGATCCAATAGCTTTAATTTTCTATTCAAAAAGCCGAAGCAACTGGATAGAAAACTTTGGTGGTGAAAATTTGTCTGATTTTGACGGCAAAAATATTTCAAATCCATGATAAAATGGAAATATGGGTGTACCTGGTCATGCCGCTTTAATCTGAAATGAAAGAAGATCGGTGGCAAGAATGCCATTATCGCTAAAAACGCAAATAATCGCACAAATGTCCTGGATGAGAACCTGCGCCTCCTTCTCCGGAACCACTGTGAAGAGAAGGACGAGGGTTTAGCCATTAAACCCTTTTCCTCCATCCAATTCCGTCACGAACTTTGGTTTTTAATGCAGCAGTACAAACCCCACATTCGCCAAAATATTCAATTCAATTGTTCTCTGAAAAAAATCGCGGTCTTATTTCTCTTAAGTGCAGGTTGTGGGAGATTGTTCTAAATTCAAGGATAAAAAGTCACTATTCCATTCATTTCTGATAGATCAGCGTATCAGACAGATTGTAACCTACCTCTGTCCCTGAACTTGGTTATTCAATAAAAATGGCGATGGCCACTGTAGTTGCAAACAGACGTAGTTATAATGTGTTTAAGATGTCGTTGATTTGAAATTAAAAGTATCCTGTGTCACATTTCCAGAAACTTGGAATTCATCATTATTTTTCAACAAAATTTACTTAAAAATATAAATTTAAATATTTATTATATTTTTCCCTAAACTAAACTACCATGTCTAATGATTTAAGAAAACAATTATTATAATTAAAAAACCAAAAATCAGTCTATAACATAAGTATTAGTCCCAATTATTTCCCTGAAATGCCCTCTCACGTGTTCTTTTCGTTGAAAATTTCTATTCGATCAAATTATTTTCCCATTTACAACGTATTCATGAAACTTCTTCACATCCCATCCCCGAGCAATGTCATTGAAAGTATTAAATGACCTTTTCAAATTGATTACGAAGGTAATCAAAGATTTCATAAGCAGAGTCCAACACTCGATTCCTTGAACTGCGAGTGATGATGAGAAGCCGAAGAATCGTAATAGTTTAACTGCGAGTGATGATGAGAAGTCGAAGAATCGTAATCGTTGCATAAGTCAATGGTTTTACAATTCCCTCCCCAAATCGACAAAACCAACGAATTCATAATTTAAATGAAAAGAGATTTTTTTTTTTATGAAAAATAAGTTTATATGAATAGTATTAATTGTGAATTAAATGTTGACATCATTGTGATGTAGGAGTATAAGGAGTATGGTTCTAAAGAAGTTAAAAAATAATTCAAAATTATGATTAATGATGATGATATATGGAGAATAAAAAGTATAAGCATGAAGACTTATGATGGAACTTTTTTGAAGATTTATGATGGTAAAACAATTGATGGACCATGTACAAGAAAAGGTTTTTTTAGGGAACTGTTGATGAACTTTCATGAAGACCTATGATGGTAAAACAATTGATGGACCATGTACAAGAAAAGGCTTTTTAGGGAACTCTTGATGAACTTTCATGAAGACCTATGATAATAAAACAATTGATGGACCATGTACGAGAAAATGCTTCCTAAAGAACTTGCGAATATAGTCCCTAGCTACCCATGTATTATGATGGGTGGTGACCTTTTTATATGGGCTCCAACATATGTTTGTGTTTGCAGGTACATGATGGAAAGCCAAGATCGTAGACAAATATAGAGAGCAATAAAACCTAAAGGCAAAGATGGAAGATGAATCAATAGGAAAAAATGGAGGATGAACCAATTTCATGAGGAATGTGAACATGAAAGAATAATTCCTGCTTGTAATAATTTAAAAACCATAACCTGGTAGACTATTATAGAAGAAAAATAAGATATATTAGAGATGAATATCTCTTAAAATATAAGAAAACTCAAAAAAATATTTTAGAAGATATTGTGGAGAAAATTATGAAAATAGTTATACATTTAGTTTGAACAAAATATTTAATTTTGATATAGTTATTCTAATCACCTATAATTGCATTAAAAAAAAACCATTTGTACACTAGTTGTAAGACTGCACATGATTGATGAATTAATAAGAATTTCCACTTCGACATCACCAATCAATAAGAATTTCCTTCTCGACATCACCAATCAATAAGAATTTCCTTCTCGACATCACCAATCTAGATATTAGTATCCTTGCCTTGCTTTGAAATTGCAGAAAATGTGTTTATGAGTTAGAATTTGGAACTGCATCATTTTTGGTACCAAAGCTGGTCTGAGCTCTACTCCTTCACGGGAGATCCCAAGACTCTGATCAGAGAAATGTGAACTTTAATTTACTATAAGGGAGTGAATAAATTGATTTTCTGTATCTTGGTTATTTGTCCATCGCCCTTGTGTTGATTGTGGGAAATCTCCAATGCTCCCCCATGCATATTTTGGCTCTGCCGTAGAAACGCGTGGTTCATTCTGACAAGAACGCGACGAACATTGTCGAGCTTGGAGAGAATAGTATAGGATTCGAATACTTGACTCGGATTTAAAAGAAGATACGAGACGAAATGAGGAAGTCATTGAGATGCTTCTCATATGCAACCGACCGACGAAGGATATTGGCAGAGATAGGGTTCGAGGATTTAGGCCAAAAGAACCGCCGAACCAGCATCATTAAGAGTATGATAAAATAATGGAGCGTAGCGCAAAGCAAAAAATATATTCTATTAATCTCGAGTTCAATACCCTAATAAATGTGATGTCAACCGGAGAAGCAACGAAAATGGCCGCAGCAGAGGAAGGAAGCCCTTTTTCACACGAGGAGGAGGTACTGCTCAGGAAGTAGTCATTCTTGAATAAAGAGAAGCCATGGGATGGACCATGGACAGCCTCTGATCGGGAATGAGAATGCCATGCGGTCACCTGTGGCGCGATCTCAGAGGAATTCAAGCCTTCTCGTTTTCTTTGGTAGGAACGATGAATTTCGCACTAGCAATCTTGAAGTTTACTTATGGATGTGAATGGCATGTGCAACGGCGGCACCTATCTTACAACAGGCCAAAGCCTTGACTTGTTTGAAGATTCCAGGGGAGTTGAAATTTCTCATAATTATGAAGCCATTGGTTGCCGATGCGAGTGCGAAGGAATAACTGCAAGCTGTGAAGAAAAATGAAGGAGACGGCACTCACAAAGTTGGAAATTGGATTTCTTTTTATTGAATATTTGCTTACCTTTTATATATAAATTTTGAAATTAAAATAGTGATATACACTGCTACTATATATAGAAAAAATATTGATTTTTCAAAAATATTTTAATTGGAAGCAAATTGCAATCATTTTTGCTATGATTGCAAGTAAAATTGGGCATTGTTAGGAAGAAAAACATTGAAATATCACATTCACCCACTTTAGAAGTTGTTCTTGATGTAGATATTATAGGAAGCTGGTGACAAAGCTTTGAGTATTGAAAAAAGAAAGATGACATATGTTGAGGTGGTGCAAAAATGACCACAAAGATACACATAAGACATAGGTAGTGCTATGAGGATGTGGAAACTTAGGGCATGTGTTGATTGAAGATTGATAGCTAGAAAGAGACATAAATTTGTTGTTTTGAGCCATGATTATGTTAGGGATTTTAAGAAAGTCAACCAACTTAATGAGTGTTCTAAGAATCTTTTATACATAACATTCTCAAAGAAAATTCTTCCCTAGTCTTGTGAAATGTATGACGAGTGGTCCTGCTCTTGCAATGGTATTTGAGAAAGAGTGTCATTGCTCAATGGTGTGCATTGATTGGGCCAACCAATGGAAAAAAAATTGAGGTTGTCACACCCAAAAAACAATATAGCAATGTGTGGGTCTCACTCACCAAACAATTGTGTCCATGGCCCTGATTCATATCAATATGTTGCCCAAGAGGTTGTATTTTTCTTTGCAAGCCATAAATCAGGAGAAGTTATTGTTGGACACGATCAATTCTAGCAATAAAGTTTGAATTTTCCATTAAGGAACTATGACCATGGCAAAATTATGATGGCCTTATTATTCAACCCATGTTTGCAAACATATTGGAGATGAAATCAAAAGTGCATTGGCAACTTATCAGAGAGTCACAGTGATGGGTAAAGTAATATAACTAAAATACAAGTTGAGTTCAATGTAAAAGAAATTCCATGCCAAGTGAAAAGTTTATATAGTCAAGTTCGGGTGAGAAACTTTGATCATGTAATGAAGTCAAGTTTGAAGACAAAGTTGCTTGAAGGGAGTTTTCGATCTCTTAATATTTTAATAAAGGATCATTGCTTCAACGGTGTCAATGACAATGTTAAGAAGGAGGTGAAACTTTTACAAATGAGAAATTAAATGGCTAAAGTAAGTAAAGTTCATATTATGACCTTTTGTGAATTGATGATAAGGGTTATCTCCAATGATATGTTTTGGAGGTCAAAGTCAAAAATATTTTTTTCATGTAATAAGTTAAAGCCAACATTTTACTATTATGTTGTAAGCAACAAGAGAGCCATAAAATTCCATGTGAGTAAAAACAATATTGGTTATAAAATCTTGATTATGTAATAATCATCAAATTAAAGATAGAGAGAAAGTTCAAGTTGAAGTTTAATTTCAAGAGTCATTAAGAAGTGGTTGATGTATAATTTATTGTATGAAAAAGGGTGCATGATCAATGTTACCTGACTGATCAAGGTGGATATTGGTGGCCAACCACCTATTCCACTTGGACCCCCAGCATTGTTTCTTTCAGTTTCCTTAATTGTAGCACAATTTATTATTTTTGGCAGTTTTCAAGCCCTGAACTTCTAGATTCGTTTCTAGGCCCTAAACGATGTTTTATTGGAAAACGGGAAAACCCATAGTTAATAACACAAGTTAGAAATTGAAAATTGTATTCCTCGAATAGATCTTTCTAGCGAGGTATCGTACGCGTCAAACGGAAATCGTATGCCAAAATTACAACCTCAGGAGGTTGATGTACCAATTTACTCTGACAAGGTCCACGAAATTTTAGCTTCATCTCCTAGGGTTATGTTTTTGTATGTTTAGGGTTTTCTATTGTTTCTCAATAATAAATAGGCCCTTGAGCCTCATTGTAACACAGTTCAAAAGGAATGTAGCCGCCACATCTCTTCTCAGAGATAAACTACCATTGCCTGATCTAGTTTATTTCCATTCTGCGTGTAAACAATTTTCAATACTTTGTTATTAATGAATTAAAGTTTAGTTTTCGTTGTATCTCTGTGTTTTTGTTCATATTTTTATTTCATTATGTTCCTTCATAAATATGGATTAGTGACACCCTAATAATTTATGTCATGTCATGTAACAAGTTGAAATCATTTTGAAAGTATAAAGTCAAGGTAAATTGTAAGTCTTGTCATTGATGCATCAATTAAGTTTACGAAACCAATGTCATAGGTGTCTTGTTGGTTTTACGCAACCCAACAAGAACCATATTTTGTAAGCATTTTATTGAAGGTGAATGACGAAAATTGTAGGTGCCTTGTGGATCCATCCAACAAGAAACAACTTTTCTTTAAGTAGAAATGAGTAATTTTTATTATAATTTTTGTGCTCGGTCACAGCGAGCTACCCGGGGGATACAACTTCCATTTCTAATGCATTGAGCTTAAAGACCAGATCCAAGACTAACTGTGACAGTACCTCATAATCAGACTCTAAAGGACTACCATCTCTTCTAAGAGATAAGCTACCATCACCCGAGCTTGTAGAAATTATATGCACTAAGCATGCATATGTCCTTGATTCACTTGATCTCACACTATTTTAACTTCATGAAAAATACTGAATCAATTCCACTTGTTAATCTTTTGCAGAAAAAATTAATTGCAAACACATGTGAAGCATAAACAAAAATATTCAATCGCACATAAGACAGTTTTTATTCGGGAAAGCCTGAAGCTGAAAACCCCAACTATATATTGTGTAACATAGAGATCATATGACAATCTCATACAAACATACAAAGCTTATCACAAACTCTCAGTACAATACAATCGTCATACACTAATCAGGATCAATCTTGCAAATCCATGCACCGATCTTTGCCACTTGCTAGCCTGCCTCCACTACGCAATCCCTGCTGAAGAATAGCTCTGAATGAATTTGAATTACTCTTGGATTGACTGCGCAAATCTCATTGCCAATGTGTGTGTGATGCAATCAATGCATCACTATAGTCACAACAGATAGTCTATCTTTCCCTTTCACCTATCTCTCCACTGGTCTCCACTGAAACTGCCATGCACTGTAATTAACTGATGTATTGTTCAGTTGATTAATGAGTTATTATTTGTGAATTAATTAACTACTTAATTCACTCCACTCTCACTAGTGTATCATTCAGTTAGACTAGATACAACTAGCTCAACTGAGTCTAACTGAGTTAAACTAAATACAACTCCAACAACTACTCTTCCAACTGTGTCATAACTCCGCCACTTGATTTCTAACTAAGTCCTCCATGCATTAGCTCCAGTAAACCCTTAGGAATTGCGTAATTCCTTCTGTCAGCTGTTGTGCCACATCTGTGCACTGAACTGAAGTGCTCCAAGAGAATAAGTTGTTATTTATTGTCGGATAATTATTAAGAGCTAATAATTACCAACATGCATCTATTTTTAGATCAGCGATCTATAAATAGACTTCGCCCAATATTCTAAAAATAGAATTTCATCTATTTTTCCAACTTGACCAACCATCCACAAATAGCATCCTGCAACTTCTGAATTATGATCATCATGTCTAAAAATAGACATAGTCTAAAATAAACTTGTGCCAAAAATATCCTACGGGCCCACTTAGTGAAGGCGACTCTTTTCACTAAGCTCATCATCTTGTGAATCTCAACACTCCCTCTCAACAAGATAGGGATTATCTTTCACCTCGATCCTGCCTCTATGGTATTCGAATTTGCTACTGGTGAGTGCCTTCGTCGGAATATCTACATCCTGATCCTCCGTAGGAATGTACTGAAGCAACATGATCTTCCACTACACACAATCTCTGATATGATGATATTGGATATCAATATGTTTAGATCTATCATGAAACACAGGATTAACCGAGAGTTTAATGCAACTCTGATTATCAGAATGAATCACCGTGGGATCTAAACAAACCAACCAAAATCTTCCTCATCCAGATAGCCTCACATGCAGCTAAACTTGTTGCATGTATTTCGCTTCCGCTGAACTGAGTGCCACGGATCTTTGTTTCCTGTTGTACCAAGAAACTATCGTAGATTCGATACTGAAAATACCTCCTGATGTGCTCTTTCTGTTTGTTGGGCTTCCTGCCCAATCTGCATCCATGAAGCCATGCAACTTCACCTCATCCGTCTGTCTATACCATAAACCATACTCAGATGTGCCTCTAAGATATCTCAAAACATGCTTGCCTGCCCTCCAAAAGAGCTTGGTAGGCTTAACCTCGCTTGTGAAAGTTGGTTCACCGCATAGCACATGTCTGGTCTTGTATTGACTAAATACATGAGCGAACCCACTAACTGTCAATAAACAGTGGCATCCACTACCTCTGCCGATGTAGCATCCTCTTTCTTCCAATTTCCTGGAAGAGGAGTGTCGATAGGCTTGCAGCCTTGCATGTGAAACTTCTCCAATATCTCCCGGGCATACTTGCCTTGAGACACAAATAGTTCACCTTCCCGCTACCATATTTCCAATCCAAGGAAATAATGAAGGAGGCCCAAATCCTTCATCTCAAACTCCTTTGCAAGATCTACCTTGCATGAGTGTATCAACTGCTCATCACCTATTAGTATTAAATCATCTAAATAAAGTACAATGATTAAAAGCTTACCCTCCACCACAATCTGGTACAAGTTTGCATCCGCCTCACTCTTGGTGAAGCCAAGTCCAGTGAAATAGTTGTCGATCCGAGTGTACCAAGCACGGGGTGCTTGTTTCAGCCCATACAACGCTCTTTTGAGCCTGCACACATGCGACTCACTACTGAAGATCTCAAATCCTTCAGGCTTCTCAATGTAAAACTCTTCCTCAATGATCCCATTAAGGAACGCAGTCTTCACATCCATCTGATGAATGTGCCAACCCACTTGCGCTGAGAAAGCAAGGATGGTCTGTATGGAAGAATACCTTGCGACAGGTGCAAAGATTTCTTCATAGTCAATCCCCTCAATATGTGAGAAGCCCCGGGCAACAAATCTTGCCTTATACTTCTCGACGCTCCCATCAGTAGCTTGCTTTACCTTGTAGATCCATCTTTATCCTACAACTAATTTTCCCACCGGCCTTGGAACAATCTCCCAAGCACTGTTTCTGACAATGGAGTCATACTCCTCCACCATGGCATCTACCCTTGTGGGCTCCTACACTACTTTTTCAAAAGAAGATGGCTCTGTCATGATACACTTGCTCATAAGAGCCATGTATCCAGTATAACGGTCAGGTGACTGTCTCTATCTGCATTGTGATGTAGGAACTCCTACATTCTGTGTCGCATCCGCCTTCAGTCTGTCAGCTTTTGTGGTACGCTTTCTGCCTTGTCTGATGTTTGGTTCTGCATGAGTGGACTTCTCCACTCCATGAATCTCCTCTTGTGGTTGATCCACATCCAGATGTTCATCTTTGGGAACAAGAAGTTCCTCTTTCGCATGCAAGTGTAGCTCCCTCTCAAGCGACAACTTCATGGCTTTCACCTCATTGAATTTTATATCCTGTCGCACAACAGTCATCCGACTGTCTGGAAAATACACACAATAGTTATGGGGTGTTTCTGTGTACCCCAAAAATATCCCAACTTCTGCAGTCGGCTCCAGCTTCTTCCTGGCGTCCTTCGTCACATGAATGTAAACAGGTGAGCCAAAAATCTTCAAATGAGAAATATCAGGCTTCTTACCAGAAAAAGCTTCTTCGAGTGTACTCATACCAAGTACTCTATGAGAAAAATAGTTTTGCACATAAACCGCAGTGTTGGATGCTTCCACCCACAAGTGCATCGATAGGCCCTGGTCATGCAACATCGCTCGTGATGTATTCACCACCATTATCGCTCCTTAGAGCTTTCAATTGCTTCCCCGACTCCTTCTCCACCAATGCCTTGAACTCACAGAACTTTGAGAATGTTTCACTCTTCTTCTGCATGAAGAAGATCCAGAATCTACGAGAATAGTCATCAACAAATATCACATAATACCTATGTTTTGTTGTTGAAGCAACTGAGAATGGTCCACACACGTTTGTGTGAATTCTCTCCAGGATTACCGAAGCACGGTTCTCCTTCGCATGAAAGGTGGTCTTCACAAACTTACCCATTGTACATCCTTTGCATTGATCTGACTATGCAAGAGTACCCTTGGGAAGTCCAGTAGAAATTTGCTGCAAATTTTTCAAAGCTCCATGGTGAAGATGGCCCAATCTCTTGTGCCATAATTCGCCCTCATCCCGGCTCACCACTTCTTCTGCTTTGCCCACCATTGCAGCGAAACCATCTACCTCCAGCTTGTAGAGATTCTTAATTCGAACCCCTATCTTCTTGGTTTGACCCGTTGTTTTATGTCGAATGAAGGCTTTTCCCTCACTAAAAACAACATCATAACCTTTGTCTTCCAGCATTGCGACTGAGACCAAGTTCTTCTTCAGACATAGAACATGCATAACATTCTTCAACAAGAATGGATTACCGAACTCCCTCTCAAAGGTAATGGTCCCAATGCTAGTTGCATTGTACCGACCATCATCGCCCATCTCTATATGCATCTGGAGGTCCTTCTCCTCCAAGTCACTAAACAACTCTTTGTCTCCCGTCATATGGAAAGACGCACCACTATCAAGATACCACACCGATCCCATGCAGCTTGAAACCAAGCATGCAATCAAGGAAAAATCCAGCTCAAATTGCGAGGCTAAGGCCTCTCCAGTTGCAGATCCAGCAACCTGCTTATTCTTCTTCTTATGTGGACAGTTAGTGGCGAAATGTCCATGTTCGTGACAGTGAAAACACTTCACTTTGGACAAATCTTGCTTCTTGCCTTTAGCACCAGATTTTGAAGAAGATTTCTTCCCCTTCCCTTTCCTTGCTTTGGAAGCCAAAGCGCAATTCTCTTCATCTTCATTCTTCGATGAAGATCCATCCCTGGTACCCCGCTTTATCTCCTCCCGCACAAGATCCGACCAAAGTCACTCCATCCCGGCAGTTTCTCCGGTCCATTGACGGAGTCTTCGTAGCTATGCCAAATATTCAAAAGCCCAAGGAGAGCCAAGCTCAACAAGTCTTCATCATCAACAGTAACCCCCACACTTCCCAGTTCATCCTTGCAGTGGACAAACTTCGTGAGGTATTTTGGTATACTGTCGCCTTTCTCCATTTTTATTTTTATGAGATTGTCTTTAAGCGCCAACTTCCTCTGGTCACTTCTGCTTTGGAACAAGTCTGTCAAAGCCTTCCACATTAATAATGGAGTGGATTTCCCGTGAAGGCTGGACACAATATGGTCCTTCACACCTTCCAATAGAATCCTCCTTGTCTTTGCAGTCTTCTTTTGCCATGCATCAAGTAATGCAACATCACTAGATCCTGGCTTAGGAACATCGCTATCAATGAGCTCCTTCAACCCATTATCCTCTAGCACCATCCTGTCCTTCCAGGCTATTTAATTTGAGCTCCCTTCAAGGGCATACTCTAATCTCAACCTGTTGAAAGACATTTCAATGTATACTCGATTTCTGCACCAAGAATATTCTGTAGCAAATTTGAAGTGTCCACCAGCACAAACTCACTTCACAATTGCAATCTTCAATAAAAAATGGTCTGATACCATGTAGAAATTATATGCACTAAGCATGCATATGTCCTTGATTCACTTGATCTCACACTATTTTAACTTCATGCAAAATACTGAATCAATTCCACTTGTTAATATTTTGCGGAAAAAATTATTTGCAAACACATGTGAAGCATAAACAAAAATATTCAATCGCACATAACACAATTTTTATCCGGGAAAGCCTGAAGCTAAAAACCTCAACTATATATTATGTAACATGGAGATCATATGACAATCTCATACAAACATACAAAGCTTATCACAAGCTCTCAGTACAATACAATCGTCATACACTAACCAGGATCAATCTTGCAAATCCATGCACCGATCTTTGCCACCTGCTAGCCTGCCTCCACTACGCAATCCCTGCTGAAGAATAGCTCTGAATGAATTCGAATTACTCTTGGATTGACTGCAGAGATCTCATTGGCATCTCCAATGTGTGTGTGATGCAATCAATGCATCGCTATAGTCACAACAGATATTCTATCTTGCCCTTTCACCTATCTCTCCACTGGTCTCCACTGAAGCTGCCATGCACTGTAGTTAACTGATGTATTGTTCAGTTGATTAATGATTTATTATTTGTGAATTAATTAACTAATTAATTCACTCCACTCTCACTAGTGTATCATTCAGTTAGACTAGATACAACTAGCTCAACTGAGTCTAACTGAGTTAAACTAAATACAACTCCATCAACTACTCTTCCAACTATGTCATAACTCCGCCACTTGAGTTCTAATTGAGTCCTCCATGCATTAGCTCCAGTAAACCCTTAGGAATTGCGTAATTCCTTCTATCATTTGTTTTGCCACATCTGTGCACTGAACTGAAGTGCTCCAAGAGAATAAGTTGTTATTTATTGTCGGATAATTATTAAGAGTTAATAATTACCGACATGCATCTATTTTTAGATCAGCGATCTATAAATAGACTTCGCCCAATATTCTAAAAATAGAATTTCATATATTTTTCCAACTTGACCAACCATCCACAAATAGCATCCTGCAACTTCTGAAATATGATCATCATGTCTAAAAATAGACTTGTGCCAAAAATAGCTTGCGGGCCCACTTAGTGAAGGCGACTCTTTTCACTAAGCTCATCATCTTGTTGAATCTCAACAGAGCTAGCTGATTTTCCATTCTATCTGTAAGCATTTTTCAGTGTTTGATATTAATGAAGTGAAGTGTTATTCTTGTTGCATCTCTGCGTTTATATTTATTTCTTTATTTTATTGCATTCTTGCATAAGTCCAGATCAATAAGCAATTAGTAGATGAAGAAAGAAGGAAGAAGCAGGATAAGACATAGAAGTTGAACAAGAGGAGACTAATCAAGAGACATACATTTTTCCTATTGAAAAACAGTTCAGTAGCCAACCTTCACCTCCCCTTACTAGTGGCCACCTCCCATTCAGTGAAATGGGAATATCTCCTCCAGAAGATTATTTGGTCATGGATATTTCCAACCTTATTTTTTATCAGTAAAAGAAAAAAATTGTGTAGGAAAGAAAAAGTACTTTCATAATGACATGGTTCATCTTGTTTCTATCCACACAAAGAGGGTAATTATTCCCAATCTCAAGAAGAATCTAAGAACAATCGCAGTAGAAAATGCAACCTTTGAAGAGGCTACAAAAGTGAACAATGATTTATTGATGGCAAAAGCTAAGCAATTGGTAAAGGATATAGATTCTGCAAGGAAACCGATTGATCATCTTTTCACTGCGAATCAAAGGTTGTCTTCTGTTGATTCTAACATAAAGGAGTGATGATAAATGATATATGAAGAAACCCAATCATTGGATACACTATGAGACAGTTGTATGAGAAAATTATCACCCTCCATAAGGCGGCAGTGCCCTTGCATGCAATGAAAAAGCGGTCACAAGATAATGTCAAAATTTTAAAGATAGTTTATGTAGCCATCGATGCAATCCAAGAATGGGGTACTAAGTATAGAAAATATACCATCAGATTTGGTCATAAAGTTAAGGCAAGAAGCTAAATCGGAAAGGGTTGATGTTAGAATGCTTATACAGGGGAAAAAACAACTCAACACTTATGTGGCCAACATCATAACTGCCTACTCGTGGTTGTATCATAGTTTGAACTCCTTGGTGAGAGTACACAAGGTACCTTTTGTTGGAGCATTTGTGGAGACAAAGGGGAGAAATGTTATCAGGCCATAAATTGAAAAATTCTTGAGCAATTTGAGGCAAGTAACCAACAAAGAATATTTAGAGATCACGAGGTAGAATATTCAACAATTTATAGTCAGACCTTCCAAATTGAATATGAAGTTGTTCTTATTGTGGAATAATGTTCAGACTACATCCAAAATCAACTGTTCGGATGCAATGGAGGCAAGAGTCAAATATAAACTAGATCTTGCATCAAATTTTGAGGATATAACAACATAGTACAAGGCTTGGTACCAATATGTTATGTCATAGCTACAAGTAGAAGCTATCAAGTTACAATCATCAAGCTCAAGCATGATGTATAATTTTTTGTCTTATTACGCTCTATCCACATTTTGTCTTATGTGATTTTGTATTTAGAAAAAATTAATAAATGTAAATGGAAGTGGAATTCCAAGAGTCAAATAGGGAATATGAAGTGTCATTAGATATAATATAGACAAAATAAGTTTAAGAGTCGTGAGGGAGCCCAAAGGTCACCTCATTTATTATAAATAAACCCTCATAACTCAAGCAAAGAGCTTGGAAATTAAGATATGGATCCTTGGCTTCTTTAGTCTAACATAGTAGTGAATATCATTCTTTGGAGAAGCAAGTGGCAGCTTCATGTTCTACTATTGGGGCTAATGTCATATCATTGTATTGTGAATTTGGAACTTTCAGTTAATCATTAGAAGCTCTCAGAGCCAACACATTTTCATGCATGTATCATGGATGTTGTAAGATTATTCTTTAAATGTTTATGGTATATGTTGTTTCATACATGCTAAGGTCAATGAACTATTTCGTTAACTTTAGTATATATCTTATTTAATGTGTGTTGTATTAGATTTCATGATAGTTATTAACTTGTGAACTATTTTGTAGGTTAACTAACAATTCTTTCATAAGTGTATGCATCTCTTTTTGGATAGTACTACTATGATTCTTCTAGAGTCTCACTCTATTTCCAACCTACGTGAAAGGACCTCTTATGCATTACAATTGATATTTAAAAATTTTCACTCATTTGTTGTCCAAAATTTATGTGTATGCTTTCTTATGTGTTCATTGCAACAAGGCACATCTTTAAGATCGCCATTATGGCAATCGAACTGATCTTCTAGTTGGGCCCCCTACTCCAAATGGTGTGTGGTCTAATTGGAACTTCATACAAGGAATCCCCCCTTCTCTGTTGTCAACGTCCAACACCATCAATGGGATTTTGGTGCTAGAAGGAGGGAAAGATGACAAACTAAGCCTGTGAATTCTGGTTTCTATTTTGCATCTTGAATTGATTTAATCACAATCCCAAGATGTTTGTCTAAGATTGCAAATCTAAAATTTCTTGTGTGAATGATTCATAACTTGTCAAATTTCAATTTTGATGGCGAGGATGAAACAATCATTCTTGAGCACACCCTTCGCTTTCTTGAATTGTGTGCCTCCTTTGAAGTTAATTGCAAGGATGTTGCTTATAGGTTGTTCCTTCTCACTCTTGAAGACTGTCTTAAACAATGGTGTTATACATTGTCGACTAATTCTATCCATTCTTTTAAAAAACTTATCCTGGAGCTTCACTAAGATTTTGATAGGTATAGTTATCAAGTGTATATAAAAGATTATTCGACTTAGAATGAAATATGATGAATCTATGAAAGACTTTCTGGACCACTTCCTTCATTTTTTATGATTTTTCTAACACATCAAATGGGATTTTATGAATGAAAACTTTCAATATCTAGTGCATATTTCTTTGGAACTTCTTGAATCTGAAACTCTTACGAGTCTTCCAACTTTTATTGTTCATGGAGAACTAAAAGTTTCAAAGGAAGAATATAATATTTCTTGTGTTTCTTCCCCCTCTTTCATTTCTTTATCAAATGAAGCAGTTCCATGTACTAATGTTGAGGTTGGAAAACTTGGAGATTAGATAGTTGATCCATCTATCTCATGTCTATCTTCCCCTCATAATCAAAATTTGAATGTCTCCTTAAATCTTGAATTTGATTTAATCAATGACATTGATTTTTCAAGATACACTTATTTTTCTCCATTAGCTATCCCTTATGATCCTCTTTGTCTTAACCTACTCGATCAACATGTTTCATCGGTCTCTTTTGAGTTTTGTGGTGATCAAGTACAAGATGATGTTGTTTTTCAAGTAGAGGAACAAGATACTCATGACATTTCTTATGGTGATTATGTGTGGGCCTCAGATTGTGAACAAGAATGTGTTATTATAGATGATATTTCATCTAATATTTCTTTCTCCTCTTCACCATTAACTCACTATTCATCATCTTTTTACATGTTTAATGAATATTATACACTAGTTTTTCATTTAAATGATTTTGATTTTCATATTTATAGTTTTTATCATAGGTAGGAATGGTGTCTTCTTGCTTTTCAACTCAAAGAAGAAAGGGCAGAATCAATTGTTCATGATATGTCTCATTCCTCATATTTAACATGTGGAGAAGCAGGGTTTGTAACTCCATGTACTCAAGCAAGTCCTTCATTTGATTCATCCGACGATGAAGGGTCCCTGGACTTGAATGTGAAACCTGATCAAGCTAGTGGCACTTCCAATGTGTTTATTGAATATTGCATCTTCACCTGTGGATCTTTCCAAGCCACCAATATTTAATGATTCACCAATCGATAGTTTGGAAACTTGCCAAGAAGTTGAGGCTTCAACCCTTGTTGATAGTTATGTCAGGATCTCATGATATTGGTAAGATTTACGAAAAAGGTCAAATCAAAACCCCCTCACAAGATACTCTCCATGACTTGAATGAACATATTGAAAATGCATCTCACTTTCAAAATTGAGATTCTTCTCCTTGTTGTTTTACATATGACGATCTGGTTAATGACTGGTTAGAAGGATCTTACATGGAAAGGTCTGTTTCTAGTAATAAGCTTCAATATTTCTTCGTGTTTGCCAAAATTGAAGGTATGAATGAATGTACTTCCATGAGAATTTTCCGAGATGTGCATGACCATCAAGACACGATGACAGATAGTTTAGATCAAGATTTCTTGTTATATCTTTCTGCTAATATTTTTGGCCTCCGGGTCTTGGAGAAAGTCATATTGGTTTATCTTTCCTCTTTTAAATTTAGAGGATGACCTACCAGACACACAATTATTTCCGGTAACTGTGGTGGATGAATTATTCGTAGATATTACATAGTTTATGAGTATTGGGATGACACCAGGATACCATATCGTGGCACAAAAGAAACAATTAGTGGTTAAATCATCAAATTACCAGTTAATTTCACGAGTGTTGCATAAGTTGGGGGGAAATGGAATTATGCATCGGTGTGTTATGGAGCACAAGCGACCAAAGATATTATCCAAAGCACACATAGGATTCACATGAGGAAATTACGCAGGATGACTTACGATGTAAAAGATTTTGCGTGTTGGATTATGGTGGCCCATAGTGCATGCCGATGCTAAAGAGTTTTGTAGGGATACCGACGTATGTCAAAGAGTGTGGAGGTTGTCCAGATGAGATGAAATTCCCCTAAATCCTTTCCTCACATTGCAGCCATTTGATAATTAGGCCATGGAATTTGTTGGACCAATTGACCTGCCACCAAGAAGAACGGGTGTGCAGTATACCATTACCACCACAGACTATCTGACCAGATGAGATGAGGTTGTGCTAGTGAGGTATTGCAGCACAAAGATAGTTGTGTAGTCCTTTTTTGAAAACGTGGTGACCAAGTTTGGATGTCTAAGGATCTTGATGAGAAACCAAGGGACACATTTCATAAATAATATCATTGCAACGCTAACTGAGGAATTTGAAATCATCACGCCTAAGCAAATGGAATGGTGGAGGCATTCAACAAGATACTAGATATTATGCTTACCAAAGTATGTAATGTGTAGCACAATGATTGGGACCTGAGGATCCATGCGTTCTTGTGGGCCTACAAGACTACATGAAAGAAGATGACTGGAAAAACACCTTTCTGATTGGTATATGGAATTAAATTTTTCATGTCAATGGAATTCTTGGTACTAAACATGTGCATCACACTAGCCACATAAATGATGGAAGTTGGTGTAGTGGAAAAACAATTACAAGACTTAGTATATTTGGAAGAGGATTTGGCACTCGCTAGCTACCACTAGGAGGTACAAAAGGCTATATATAATGATTGGAATGACCATATCATTAAGTAGAAGACATTCCGAGTGGGGGATTTAGTATTGTTATACGATAGTAAGTTTCCAAAGCATTCGAGTAAATTCCAACTGGATGGGACCATTCGTCAATCAACATATGACAGATGAAGGTGTGGTGTAGTTAAGGAACTTAGATGGCACATCACATAAAGGATTTGTTAATGGGAGCAGGTTGAGACTGTATAGGGATGACTGAGCTCCTGCCGCCTCTAGGAATACGAGATGGATGAGTAGTCTTCCAGATGTACATAAATAAGGTAGATTGGTGAGGGGTAGTAAGAAAATTAGAATAGTAGTAGTTCAAGTTAGGAGTTACATATTCAATTATAGTTAGAAAGTGTTAGGTCCCTATAGTACTAGTGTATTACCCTTATTTTTATTTTTAGTGTAGCCCCTTATTGTTATTTTTGTGCCCTTATATCCCCCATGTTTTTATTGTTGTGCCCTTACATTATTATTGTTATGTAGGTTCTGATTATATTGTGACCCCTTAGACTCTTATATATACCAAGGAGGTCTTATCATTTGTATCATCCAAGAATTGTTCATTTATATAATGTAAAGGAGGTTCCCCCCTCAAATAGGACAATTTATAAGTCTTTGATATATCTTTTATTTCATTCTTTGACCTGGTTGCATAACATTTGGTATTAGAGCTTTGGATTCTAGGGTTTCACTTCTTCAAACAAGTCATCTTGGAATTTTCACTATAACATTTTTTATACGAAGCTTCAGAAGCTTAAATTGCAACCACATGGAACCAAATTTTTTTTTAACCTTGTGTACAAATTTTAGATCTTTTTCCTTTATATTTTCGGAGATATGATCCAAGGAAGTTAGGGTTTTTGCATGCTCAAGAATTCCATCTCAATCAAGTGACTTAAGGAAAATCGTCATAAATTTCTCTCTAAGTATTGGATTTGAATTTTGGAAAAAGTGACTAAAATTGGATGAACTATAGTTTTTTGGGTATCCTTTTCAGGGCCGAAGGTCGAAATAGTGACACGTGGCACTTCATACAAGTTTTCTCTACCGAACTAGTCTATAATCAGGTGATCGTGGGAGATTTTTCATAACTCTTGCTTGAAGAATCAAATATCGATCTGACTTATGGGGTTGGAAATATTGCTCAGAGGGATAACACAGGATGAAATTTCATATCTTGAAGATCCAAAATTACATAGATAAAATAGTTTCAATATAGAGCTCCTAAAAAGAAAGAAAAAAGGTGTGTATTTTTTAAAAGTTTGCGTAACTTTTGTTTGGAAAATCAGTTTGAAGTGATTCAAAGGGAATAATGAAGCATAGATATCATTTTTTATTCCAAAATGCCTCAATAAAAAAATGGACACACCTAGTAAGCAACGAAAAATATCTTCTATGACACATGAAGAAGAGGAAGAAATGCAACATGATATATCAAATTTATAAGACTAAGTGTAACAAATTTTGCTCTCGCAAAAAGTAACAAAAAATGAATTGGAAGCCATGATGAATGTTAGGATAGATGGTATAAAAAGGGACATGTGAGTTTTGAATGATTTTTTAAAAGAAAACATGGAAGCAATGATGAATGTCAAGATAGAGGGGTTAAAGAAAGGTTTGGAAAAGTTGCTAGAAGAAAGGCTTCCTAGTGGTGATAAGGTAATTCATGAAATCATAATGAGGAGAAAATAATATGAATTATGATTTTAGAGACTCCAATGTTGGGTTTAAGAACCAATACATTCCAAATATCAATATGAGGAATTTTTATGGCAAGGATTCGATAACATGGATACTACAAATGGAGAAATATTTTGATCTTCGTGATGTGAAACACACACAAAAGGTACACATTGCAACTTTATATTTAGAAATAAATCAATTTGTATGGTATCGATGGCTTTGTTATCATAATACGCTTGTCACTTGGTGAATTTTTATGGAAGAAATGATAACACATTATGAGGATACAAATAGCAACATCTTCTTTAGCCAATTGATAAATCTCAAACAAAAGGGTTCAATGGAGGAGCACATTGAGGACTTCCAAAAATTGAATATCAAGGTAACTGATATTCCATAAGAGCATATGATTGATGTCTTCATAAGGAATCTGAAGGATAATAGCCAACATGAGGTTCACCTTTGGGAACTTGATTAATTCGAGAAGACATTCAAGGTGGCAAGAAAAGTTGAAAGCAAAATTATGGAAACAAGGCATTTTACCACTCACAACTATAAATATGGAAGTGTTTCTACTCCTAGACTTCCACAACCTACAAGGTTGATTCCATAAAAATTAGAGGAAAAAAGAGCAAAAGGGCTTCGTTTACAATTGTGATAGAAAATACACTAAAGGTCATAAGTGTGCTGAGAAGAAATTATTCTACATAGATTGTGAAGAGGGGTAAGAAAAGGAACAAGAAACATCAAAAGAAGAGGATATACACCAGAAACCAACCCCTGAGAAAGAAGAAATGAATGCAACCACATCTTGCAATGCATTGGTAGGAATTACCACTCCTCAAGCACTTAATATAGAAGGATATATCAAGAAGAAAAAGGTAATAACACTGATTGATTCAGGTAGTACTCATAATTTTATTCATTGTAAGATAGCCAAGGAATTGAATTTCTTCCTATATCCAACACCAGAGTGTCAATTGATGGTTGCAAATGCAATAACTATACATTTATCTGGAAAGTGCCATAATCTCAAGCTAACCATGGGGGAATATGTATTGAATATTCCAATTCTTTCCATTCCAATGGGCAGTGTTGATGTTGTAATAAGAGTCCAATGGTCACAATCTTTGGGGATGATAGATTTTAATTTTCAAGAAATTTTCTTGATTTTTTTTGGGAAGAAAATGAATTTAAATTCGAGGGTATCATAGGGAAACTAGGAAATATAATCAACTCTAATGGCATGACAAAAAAATTGAGGAAAGAACAACGGGGCGTAATTGCACAATTATGCTCACTAGGGATTCAAACATCAAATTCATATATTTCTCCAGATCTCCAAAAAGTCTTAGATAATCATTCTAAGTTATTTGAGACACCAAAGGACTCCCACCTATTCGTGATCATGATCATGCTATTAATTTGATGCTAGGAAGTGTTCCTCCAAACATCATAGCTTAAAAATATCATTATGCCCAAAAGAGTGAAATTGAATGTATGGTTCCAGAAATGTTAGAGGTTGGTATAATTCAACATAGTCAAAGTTCTTTCTCTGCTCGAGTAGTATTGGTGCACAAGAATGATGGATCATGGCGTATGTGTCTTAATTATAGGGAGCTCAACAAGCTCACTATTAAAGATAAATTTCCCATTCTTGTCATTGATGAATTAAATGGATCAATTTACTTGACCAAGTTGGATCTTCATTCAGGATATCGTCAAATTAGAATGAATATTGAAGAAACTACGAAAACAACATTCAAAACTCATGAGGTTCATTATGAATTTTTGGTCATGCCTTTTGGCATTACAAATGCACCTTCCACATTTCAAGGTTTGATGAATTTCATTTTCAAGCCCTTCCTTAGAAAATTTGTGTTAGTATATTTTGATGATATACTAATGTACAACAAGTCTTGGAAGGATCATGTTCAACATGTTCACAGGGTGCTCAAACTATTGTAGGAAAAATAATTATATGAAAAAACATCCAAATGTTTCTTTGGAGTATAGGAGGTGGAATATTTGGGTCATATTGTATCTCATGAGGGTGTTGAGGTAGACCCTAACGAAATAAAATCAATGAAGGAATGGAAAATACTTACAACCATAAAGAATCTTCTAAGATTTCTCGGGTTGACAGGGTATTATCACAAGTTTGTTAAGAATTATGGGAGAATAGCAGTGCCTCTAACAACATTGTTGAAGAAAGATGCATTTTCTTAGACTCCAGAAGCAACTAAGGTCTTTGAACATCTTAAAGAGGCAATGTTCCAAGCACCAGTCTTAGCTACGTTTGACTTCATAAAAACCTTTATTGTGGAATGTGTTGCCTCAGGAAATGGAATTGGTGTTTTTTTAATGCAAGAAGGAAGATGAATAATTCTTTTGGATAGAACCGATATTGCACCATTGCAAATCTCTAACAATTGGATCTCCTTTCCATGTTAACGACATTGAACGCAGTAGGGTCGTTGTTACTTATAATTTTTTTTTATATTTTTCGCATTGCTCGAGATACTACAACAACTCTGCACATTTCTGCCTCTATTTCATGGGTTTATCAGCACCTGAAAGATATCACAATCTCTAATATTGCAGGCCTTGGTACCCCTTAGGCCGACACTACGAATTTTCATGAGAAGTTACAGTCAATTTTGAAGGACTCTGGAGGTTGTGGGGCTTAAGCATGCAACCTGATTTGGCACAAGTTTTTTTTGAATCGACCACCTGACCCCTCTTCATCAAATGATGTACTGCGGATGCTACAGAGACTAGGACTTCTCGTAGAACTATCCTCCCCATACATGGATTCCCCTGTTGGTCCTGAATGGTCAAAATGTAGATATGACTCTTCAAAATTTAGATCTGCCTCCTTTTAAGCAAAATCTAAATATTATCCTTCTATTAAGCGATATTATGCTATGATCTATTATTCTGCCTATAAATCAACATCGTCAAGGTATTTAAGATGCAAATCATAGTTTTTTTGGCCTGATTGAAGGACACATCCTGTTGCATCAAACTTGTGGGGGTGGTACTGGTGACATGATTCATGATCTACGATTATTCCCCTTCATTAGTCGCTAGATTTGTTTCTTTGAATCAGATCTAGATGAGAAATAAGTAGAGGGGAGCTTACAATACCCAGATCTAGATCCCAAGCAGTTTTTATAGGTTTTCATCAAAACTCTTAGTGTGAAATTGATCCTACTAGGTATCAAGGGAACAAATCTAACACAAGATTTGAAGCAGTGTGTACAAAACACATTAGGTATCCAAAAATTCTTACAAAGCCTATTTTTTGAAGGAAATGTGTTGCAGAATGACATGCGGCTAGAAGATAATGACATTCAGAGGAACTCAAATATTATCCTAAACTTAAGATTTCAAGGCGGAACCCCTGGAGCGAGCATCCCAACTGGATCTTCTTCGCTAATAAGGGCCCAACTTCATTTAAGGATGCATTGAGAGGGAAAACAGTTACAACAAAAAAACAACCCTCAAATTTAACAATTCCAGGTATGTACCTTGTTGAGAAGATGAATAAAGCCCCAAACCTGACAATAAAAACATCGGAGGTGAGTGTTATTTTCTCTGTGCTACATGAAAAAAACTATCATATGTATTTTTAATGGTTTCTGGCCCAAATTTGAAGAGCTCCATCAATGGATCCAGCTCAGATGGAAAAAAAATTGTGACATTTACCTGTGCTCGAAGGGATTTTTTGTGGTACAATTTTACAACCAGACATATTTGGATTTTGTCATAAATGAAGGACCATTGCTCTGGGGAAGGGCAGACCTTTTTGTAACACCATGGCTCCCTAGTTTTGATGCCAATACAATGGTGGTTACGGAAATTCTAGTATGGGTAAGGTTACATAATCTCCCTCTTCCTTTTTGGCACCACCAATTCTTAGAAGACATTGGAAATTCACTGGGATATTCCTAAATATGGACCAAGAAAGAATGGAGAAAGGTATATTTACTTTTGGTCGCATATGTGTGGAGATAGAATTAAATAAAGGCCTTCCAGATTATCTCCATATTACTCACCAATATTTTAAGTGGACTCAATGGTTAGATTTCGAAAATACTACTTTCAGGTGTCGAATATGATATTCGACAGGGCACTTGCAGACTACATGTCCACAAGCGAAGAAACAAACAAAAAAAGACCACAAAATAAAAAATAATCAAAATTTCTTGAACCAAAATCCTCTAATGATGAAGATGAAGAAATGGACAAGAGAAACCAACAAACAGAGACATAGAATAAACAGTATCCCCAAATGAAGGAGGGAGAAGAGAAACAAAAGGACTCAACCACGTTTACAGAGGAACCAAGTGACTTAATAGCGATCGAGTCTCCTGGAACTCACCATGAGGGAAAGATAAATAGCCAAGATCCAGGTGGATCAAAGAGAACACATGTTTCTGAAAGTTCGGAATCCAACAAGGAAGCGCCAACAACTCTAGAAGGAGAAGTGTTGGAAATTGTAAAGGCCACTCCATATTATGGGGTATGCAAAAAAGTACAAAAGAAAAAACGAGTTTATCTGGGTGTGTGTGTATATATATATATTGGTAGTGAGATTACCATGAGTGCTTCTATCACATTCAAATGGTCTTGAAGGACAATACCTGAATTCACTTGTGCATTTGCTTATGTAACTTTTTTTTTATTAATTGAAAGTTGCAATTTTCCTTGGAATAAAAAATGCAAGAAGGAAGACACATTTCTTTTGAGAATGTTTACACAAACCTACTTATGAGAAGGAAAGGTTGGCAATACTACATGCACTAAAGTAATGGAGACCTTACCTAATGGGAAGACACTTCAAGGTAAAAACAAATCATGATAGTCTTAAATACCTTTTGGAATGAAGATTACCTTCAAAAGAGAAGAAAAAATGGGTCACAAAGATGTTGGGTTATGACTTTGAAATCATATACAAAAAAGGGAAGTAAAATGTTGTTGCAGATGCACCCTCGAGAAAGGATGAGGATGTGGAAGCATTACTTTGTGCCATTTATATTATCCAACCTGATTGGATAGCCGAAGCAAGGGATGAATGTAAGAATGATGAAGAGGTGCAAACACTCATTCAAAATTTGAAAAAATATTCTTGTCTTTCGTGGAGATTACCTTGAAATCCTTTGTGTGAACTGTAAGATAGGACTTTGAAGAACTTGAGCTCGATTGTTCTTCTTCCTTGCACCAAAAATATAAGGCCTTGTAAAGAATCTTATTGTGATGAACTGGAATGTCCTTAATATCTCTTCCATATCATTCTTTTGTAAGGGGAGTTAGTCATGGATCATTTAGATCCCCATCTTTTGGTAAGGCTTGTGCTTCAACTTCTTCTAATAGAGAGTGAACAATTTCCTATCGTAATGTATTTTGTTAGTACTCTTCTAGAAACTTTTACACGAGCTCTCAAGAATTTAGTAAGGGCTTAGGGGTCTTTCCTTCTACTAGTTGCAAGCTTGATTGAATATTATCTTGCTCTGGACACTCCTTTTAAGAAGAGAGAGACTCAAATCTATTTCCATATCAAGGGATTTGGTCAAGATTTGATGTACCCTGAGTACTCAAATTTCTTCTTCTTTGGGGGACTTTTCCCAATCATCTTTATCTTTTTGAGAGGGGTGTAATTTGGGTGATTCCTTTGCATTCATCATCAAATCCCTACTAATATGTCCATATTCATGACAACACTTGCATCTAAATGGGATATGTTCATAATCTAGAGGTTTCTTCGAAAGACTATCATGATAATAAATATCTATTGAAGCTGGAAGAAGCTGGCAGATATTCATATAAACACATACCTGAACATAATTTCTTAGTAGCCTCCAAGTCCTTAACAACGTTTCCAATGGCATTGCCTATGCTTTCAAGGGTTTCCTCCTCCCAATATTCCTTTGAAAGAAAAAAGAGTCAAACCCACACCGAGGTAGCAAGCAAGTCTTCTTTCTCTGGATTATAATGCTCCTTCCAAAATCGCATGAAGGGCCATGCATTATTAAAAAAAATATAGGCCTCCCTCAAAAAACATCGAGATATCTTCCAAGCTGGAGAAAGTGACTTTAAAGAATCCTTTCACCCTTAGCTCTAGTTCTATTTGACCCTAGAGGTTCCATTTTTTTGCATCCACCCAATCATATACTTTGAGAGGGAAATGATAAGATAAAATTGTATCTTAGAGCATGATCCTGCATATATTAGATACATTCTCCAATATCGTTAGATTTAACCTCATATTTTGGATCTTGCATCGGATTTGGTAGGCAACAACCTAGATTTCTAGCTTGCCAAGATGCACCCAACGAAGGTTTTTAAGGGAAACCAAAAATCCCACTTCGCCTATTTTTTCTATGAAAATGAATTCCAATATATCCAGAATCTTTAAAAACTCTTGAAGTAATATAACTAAAGGAAGAGGCAATCCCCCCTCTCATAGAGCTGATCTTGAAAAACTATGTAGAAAAAACCCTAAGATTGCAAAGCAAGTTTTTTTCATGATGTTTCAATTTTGTTTTTTTTGGTAAATCGAAGTTCTATTCATTCTTTAAAAAAAAGGACATCAGTTGAAAAATGTAGGTAGTCTCACCCTGACTAGTTTTGTTAACTACCACGATCAACATATGAAAAATAAACAAAAATACAACTAAAGGCACATCCCACAGCTTGGGAGGCCAAAAGCACTAGAAAACACATAAAACAAGTAAAATACCTGTAACCATGCTAGTCATCGGAAGTAATAGAATAAGGGTTGTCCAAAGCAGTCCCTAGAGGAGGAGGAGGGTGGAAGAAACACTAAACATGCTCTTCAAAGTGGGCCATCCATGCCTCCAACTTCTCCACCTTATTGGATAACAGGTTCTCGCCTCTCCAGAACACCACAACCTGCTTTTCTTACATGACACTAGAAGTAATGCATCTTGTTCAATGTAGCAATGAGCTCTTCATGCTTTTCCTGTCGCACCCTCTCTGAGGTTTCTAGGCGGTTCAGTACCAACTGAATCAAATTCCAACAATTTTCCAAACAATTTTGATGTTCCTTCATCAACCCATGCCCTGACCGACTCACCTTCACCTGTCTACTTGTGCCCCCATGACACATCGCTCAACCCCTTTGCTAAGTCCGCAAGGTGCTACCCCCATGACCAACCATTGATCCACCACAATCGTGAGCCCAAAAAATCACCCGACCTGTATGACCAACACTTCTATAACCCTGAACAGAGCTAGTGGTTGTCGTTGCTGCCATTTCCACCTGTAAGGAAGACTCATGTCTAGCCGAACTTTGATTCGTCAGAGAAATGGATTGAGCGTTGCACGGTACCATACACATTATAATACGACCAACATCACTGGGAAGAGATGGAGCGAGTCAACAAAATTCAACACAAAATACAACTTTAATGGCAGAGAGTCACCCCACCCATGCCGATAATACCACAAACAACCTGACCACGAGAAGAACGAGGAGCCGCGATTTCAAGCCGAAAAAGGGGCACTCGACCCTCAATTATATATAATTGACCCTTTGCAGAACAAACATGTACCAGAAAACATAGAAGATGACACACCTTCACCGCATAAGACACTTAACCATGCAAATCCCAGAGGAATAACTGCTAAAGAAGGCAAGCCAAATTTTGCATGGACGCAAAGGAGATCCCACCTACCCACAACAGGACTTTTGTATGAGCCTTAAAACCAAATTCGCAACTCCTCTCCCACTTGAAAAAGCGAGAGATCATACACGAGAAAGGAAATCAACCAAATTACTGACCTGGAAGCTGGGGAGGGGACACCAGCGATGGAAGCGCCACCCTTCCCAAACAAGGTGTCCACTCCACTTGCTACTCCTGTGCCCAGAGATCAAACTATGCCCTTAAAATAGTCACAATACTTGAATTACATGCCAAAGAAACACACCACCCTCCATAAACCTTTTACAATCACCCCCTCCCACTCTCCTCGAGGTTGATGGGGAATTCACACAAATTACATTAACACCTCCCATATTAAATATGCCATGAGAGGATAGGGAGGTCGGTCCTCGCACCAACGAACAAGTGTTAATCATTACTTCCCACACATAAATATCTTTCGAGGTTCCTTACCCCCATCAAGGAAGCCTCTTTCGATGCCACGATGCTTTTTAATTCCACAGGGTGGAAATCTTGTGAAAAGGGGGCTAATCCTTGATGATTCCTGACCCTGATAATCACTACCCCGGTTGGCGAGTTTGTCTGCCGCCTTGTTACCTTCATGATCCACATGATCTATGATTACATATTGAAATGAGAAGATCATGGAGTGGATATGCTCGCTTATAATCTCAAGCCATCAAATTTTGATTACTCTGTCCAGGGGGACCCACTAATTAACTTCTACAGCATGGAGATTGTAATTTGAGAATTTCCCGTGACTTGCAATTTTGTCAACCCCATCTCCGCTGCAACTTGCAATCCTTTCTCCAAAACCATAAATTCAACCACATTATTGGTAGAGCTTCCACACGAGGCCACACAAAAATTCACCACTTTCCCCTTGTTATTACAGATTACACCCCCTAAACCAACTAGTATCGAGTTTCCTTTTGAGCCACCATCAAAGTTGAGTTTGAAGAACCCAGTGGGGGACAGAGGAAGGTATTGGGTGATATTTATCTCATGAGTGGTAGGCCATTAAGTCCTGGAGAAATGCAGTCCGGGTTAAGAGCTAATGCTTTCAGAATGCCAAGTTCCATACCCTCCTCTTTCCAGTCATCCTCCGACCATCGAGAAATTGAAATTTTTTCCTTAATATTACACAGCACAATATTGCACACATGTTCAGTCTAGATGTATTATGAGTGGAATACTACCCTATTTCTTACTTTCCAAAGGTTCCAAAGGACAAATCCTTCTGAAATACACCACACTCTGTTAACAATGGGGTTCTTGAAGAGCGTCTAGCGCCACATCTCCAACGATTCTTTCATACTATTCTCTGACCGATCTATCGTCCCAAACAGTGAGGAAATATGATCCCAAATATCCCTTTCCTATGAGAGGAATTTGAGTACATGGTCTATTGTTTATTCCTCGTTGCAACAAAGAGGACATCGGGAAGGACCACAAAAACCATTTTTCCTGATTTTGTGCCGCATGAGAAACTTGCCTTGCCCAATTAACCAAATAAATAATGAAACCTTTGGCCAAAGCTTGGAATAATAAATTTTTTTCCATAAAGGATCAGGGTTCAGATCCCTAAAGGAATACAAGATCAAATAAGCTTCTTTAAGAGAGAACATACCTTTCGGAAGATGGCCCCATCGGATTTTTTCAGGTTTCCTATTGTTAAGAATTGGGCGTTGTCAGAGGATCAAAATTAGGGATTTCCAATCTAGGGGTGGATCATGGCCTGGCCAATGTGCTGAGGATTTCCACTCTCTCCACTTCGACATCTATTTGGTTTCTTGCCAGAAATCCTTAACTCTCTCAACTCCCAAATGAGTGGTAAAGGCTTGGATATCCTTGAGAGTTTCCTCTTAGTTTAGTTTGTCATGTTACATCTAGGCCTCTATCCAAAATCTAGCCTTGCATCCATTATCGATTTCCCAAAATCCATGATCCTCTATTAAGTCTCGGTGCTCTTTTGTTTCGATTCCAAATAGAGAAGCCATTTGGTAGGTTCTGGTGCGATTATTTAGAGGATCCTTCCAACCCACAATGTCATATTAAAATGACCAAAGGTTCTTCCATATATCTTTCCCTCCCTGTAGCCAATGCCACCACACTTTAGCAATAAGGGCATGTGACAAGAGTTCTGGATATTTTAGCCCAAAGCGTCCATGTACCTTTGGTTTACATAATTTATCCCAAGCCACCAGAGCCCATTTTCGACCAATCTGTGTCCCTGAGCAAAGAAATCTATAGAATTTGGATGTTAGATCTTTGTAGATGCTGTGAGTTGCTGAGAGTTGGTATATCGAGATAGTCTGCAGGATATCTTTCAAAAGGATAACACGACCAACAAAATTCAGAGCCCTAAAGGTCTAGCTAGAGAGCTTATGTTCAATACGGTTTAGCATGTCTTTCCAATGAGCCATATTTAAGAAATTATATACCAAAGGTACACCAAGATAAGTGCTTGGGAGTGATCCAAATATGAAGCCTATGGTTTGTGCCAAATGGCTTTGCACCTTGAAAAAGAAGATGTTTGATTTGTTGCCATTGATTAGTGTTCTTAAGGCCTGCTGAAACTCCTCAAGGATGGAACCAAATTTCTTAGCTTCTTTCAGGGTCGGTCTTCCATATTGAATATATTCATCGACAAATTGTTGGTGAGTTATGGTGGTGGGGGGGGTGGAAGCGCTGGGAGATTTTTATGCCCTTAAGATTGCGTCACTTCATCGCAGCCTTGATGACACAACCCAGACCTTTTGTTACTATGATGAAGGGAAAGGGGGATATGGCATCCCCTTGTCGCAAACTCCTTGACCCCAAAAAGGCACGAGAGGGTGACCCATTAACAAGAATGGAATAAAAAGGAGTTACAATCATTGATTTAACCGAGCTGATCTAGGAGGAAGAGAAACCAAAAGCAAAGGATGGACAAAAAATAGTTTAATTCAGGTGATCGTAAGCTTTTGAGAGGTCGAGTTTGATGAGCATACCTAGAGATTTGGATGAGGATAATGAGTGAACTACTTCATTGGCCACCAATATAGCATCCATAATCTTTCAACCTTCCACAAAACCTGACTGTTTGAGCCCTATAATCGTTTTCAATATGGTTTTGAGCCTCCTGAAATAATTTTATAAATAACATTACATAGGGAAATTGGTTGGAAACCACTTGAATCCAGTGTCGCGCCTTTCTTTGGGAAAAGTGTAATAAATTTCACATTCAGACCCGACCATATTCGTTGAGAGTGGCAAGATTCTTCTACTAATTGATCCAGGTGGATTAATCAGGTACAGGTACAAATGGCTTGAGTACAAGGCTCAAAAATAAAAGTGTTAAAAAGATTCTGATGTTGTAGATCTCGTCTTTCTGAATCCAATGGCGCAGACGGCACTCAATTCCGAGTCCGTATGAAGAAGTTATAAGTGGTCAAAGTTCCAGGTTGACTTGGTGACTGGACAGTCTTAAGGAAGGCACAAATTCGACTTTTTCCGGCCACCAGATTCCGGCAAGGTCAAGCCAGATTCCGGGCGAAATTGTGGCCTGGTTAATTGCACTCCTTCGGTCCAAAACCGAATTTTTTAAAAACACACATTTTGTTTTATATAAACAAAAATATATTAAAAAATGGGCCAGCGGGCCATGACCCCGCCGAACCCCACGCACCCGGCAACCATATTAATATATTTTTTTATATATCGGAGCCGGTGGGAGTCGAACCCACCACCAGCGGGTCTGCCGGTCCGCCCACGCGGCGGCTCCATATTCTGCCGAACGCTACGGAGCCTCCACCGTAAAAAAAGAATGGTTTTGTTAAAACATATATATATATATATATATATATATATATATATATATATATATATATATATATATATATATATATATATATATATATATATATATATATATATATATATATATATATATATATATATATATATATATATATATGTTAAACCGTGATATGGAGGTGGTTGGGGGTGGGCCAACCAATGCAGGTTTGGCCCCCCAAAACAATATTATACTGTTTTTCAAAAACAAAAGTATGCCAACTATGGAGGGGCGGGATTTGACCCCCCGACCTCTCCTCAACCAATTCCATTTTTTAACCAACGTGCCAACGATGTGACTTGTAAAGTCCGCCCACGAAAATGTATTTAAACTCGTCTTTTTACAATGCGCCCAGGCCATGGAGGAGTGGGAGAGCGCGCACGCAGTGCGAGGTTTTAATATTTTTTAATGCAGGTCATGTGGAACCATGAGCCCAAAGAGGCAGGCGGAACCCTGATTGAGGCTCAATTTTCAGGGGAGAAAAATTTCGACTTTGTCCAAATGGGACAAATTTTATGTCGTTTCAGCACTACTCAGCGCCACGAGTCTGATGGCGTGCTCAGTTTCTGCATCTGAGTTTTCGATTTTTCAGCCACTTTTGGAAGTGGGTTATGCCGGTGTCAGATTTTTGCATGTGAGCAATCGTTTTCACCTTTTTCGACGCTGCAAGATTGATGGTGTTTTCATATTCAGCCGCAGAGTTGCTCAGCCTTCAGCAAATGGCAGCATGAGGTATATGATGTGGATTCCATGTACTTCTCTATTTATTTCTCTTTGAGATGCATTATGTCTTGCAGATCTCGGTTGATACATGAGTTGTGGGATCTTGCTTTGTGTTGTTATTGATGTACTTTCAGCTATGGATTTGTGTCATGTATGAGTCCCTTTTATGCCACATTTGCGGGATGCTCTTATTTTCTATGTGTATTGTTGAGATCCCTTGTTTTCCAGGATTGGCGGGATACTCTTATTTGCTACATGTCAGCTATGGTCATACTGATAGGAGTCTTTCTTTATGTATGAGAGTTCTGCAGTAGAACATCTCTTAAAGAAGTCAAGCCACTCCTGCGTGAGGGAAATTTTTCCTTGTATGTCATAGGGAAACATATCCATGTACATCTTCTTCTCACAACACATAATGCAGCGGCCTACACCATCTTGACACCGAGGCTCGGAGATGTAGTCCCTCCTGGACGAACTCCGTCATCAAACGACGTGTTCTTATGATTGCTGATCTTGTTCATTTATGTTCCTCTTATTTACATCTACAGTTGTTCATTTAAGTTCTTTAACGTCTTTAAGTAAATGCAATTCTATTTATCAGCCGAATTAAAAGGTCTTGGTTAAGGGTATCAAGATTTTACCCTGGATCAAGTGGTATCAGAGCAGGTATTCTTGCTGATTGGATTGCAGGCGTGAACATTGGACGTTTGCTGAGTTGAGCCATGGAAAGTGTCAAGGACATGTATGAAACCATGCTCAGGGTGTCCGAGAAAGCGGACATACTGTACAAGGCTTACGAAAAACAAGCAGCAGAGAACGAAGAATTGAAGACCCTCCTACACAAAGAGGAGGAGGAAAAACAACAGTTGCAGCTTCAGTTGCAAGCCATGACAGAGGCGTGGGAAGATTTGAAATGCAACAACGAAACTCTTCAGAGAGATCACGATGCCTTAAAAGCATTCCTACAGAAAGAGAAGGAGGAGATGCAGCAGATGCAGCTTCAACTACAAGCCGTGTCAAAGGCAGTGACAGAAGTGAAGCGCGACGAAGGCTTACAACAGCTTTCTTCATCTGTTTCGCAATCAACACCTAAGGTAAATAGTGTTGATTTTTCTTCAGTTTCTTCACATGATGTCATTTCAGTTAGAAGTGTGGAGATACCAATCACAGGTACCGGCATGAGGCTCCTCACTAAAATGGGGTACAAAGGAGGAGGACTTGGCATTCATGGCCAAGGCATCACCAAACCATTGGAGGTTGTGCAACGACCTCGTTATGCAGGTTTGGGGTACATTGACGAAGGATGTTCGAAGGACATCAAAGGCAAACAGATACTGATGAACTCTCCAAGGAAGAGGAATGATAGGGACACTTCGCCATCATTCCATGGCAGTGCACGTTACAGTGAAGGAACCGAGGCGAGCTCCCATCATCATGATCGCACTAGAGACCACCCCAGAAGGTATACTAAGTCTCATTATTCCAGAGTGCATTTTCATTACAAGAATGTTGATAACCACGGTCGTAAAATATGGCATTGTAAAACTTGTTTATTTTGTGGTTTAAATGACCATGTGATTTCTGAGTGCTGGAAGAGGATGGCAGCACAAAGGCGGAAGAGGCATGAAAAGCCTTCTCCCCAACAGGAAAGGAAATCAGTTAAGCAGGTTTGGAGGAAAAATAACTTTTGCACCCATTGCGACCGAAGTGGCCACCAAAGAGCCACATGTTGGAAACTTCATCCAGAGCAGCGCCGTAAAGCCAAAGAGCCCATGCATACACCAGTGGAAAGAGTTGATCGACAAGCAAGTTCGCCACAGGGAAATGATCCACTTGTTTTAATAAATGAGAAGTGGTTCTTCTAGATTGTTTTTTTCTAGAGATGTTAAGCTTGTCATGGCCATGCTTGTTAGTCATTTGTCACATTTTTATTATGAAAGTGATGATGTGTTTCCATCACTCGTTTAAGTGACCATGACATTTCTTTTTGGCCTTGTTTTATGAGTCGTGTGTTAGATCTCTTTCATGTAAAAGTGATGATATGTTGCCATCACTTTGAGATGCGACGATTATGTTTTGGTCATGTTGTATGAGTCGTCTGATGCATTTCTTTCATGTAAAAGTGATGAGGAGTTTTGCCATCACTTCGAAATGCGACGATGAGGTCTGGTCTTGTAATTTTGTTGAGGTATGATTTCCATTTTGCTGTAAACTTGACCACCGAGTGCATGTTATAAACTCGTGGCAAGTATGGAAATATCTGGGTCATTGTTGGTCACATTGAGAATGTAATGTTCATTTCAGCTTTGGGCAGGTGTTGGCATTCCGATTCCGAAGGACAGAAGTGAAGGAGTCTTTAAGGGATGCGCCTTTTCAGACATTTGCATTTCAGCAGTTGTAGGTGTTGGCTTTGCATCTTGATTCTGAAGTACGTAAGGTGAAGGAATCTTCAAGGGATGTACTTTTCAGACATTTTCATTTCAGCAGTTGCAGGTGTTGGCTTTGCATCTCGATTCCGAAGTACGTGAGGTGAAGGAGTCTTCATGGGATGTGCCTTTTCAGACATTTGCATTTCAGCAGTTGCAGGTGTTGGCTTTGCATCTTGATTCCGAAGTACGTGAGGTGAAGGAGTCTTCATGGGATGTGCCTTTTCAGACATTTGCATTTCAGTAGTTGCAGGTGTTGGCTTTGCATCTTGATTCTGAAGTACGTAAGGTGAAGGAGTCTTCAAGGGATGTGCCTTTTCAGACATCACATTGTAGCAGTTGTACATGATGGCTTTGCATCTTGATTCCGAAGTACGCCAGGTGAAGGAATCAAGTGGGGATGCGCCTTTCAACGACAGTTGCAGACAGTTGATGATACGTAAAGCTTGATGCTTTTGGAGGACCAAAAGCTCCTCAGTGGGTAGGATTGATCTAGGTGGATTAATCAGGTACAGGTACAAATGGCTTGAGTACAAGGCTCAAAAATCAAAGTGTTCAAAAGATTCTCAAACTAGGTTCATGTTGTAGATCTCGTCTTTATGAATCCAATGGCGCATACGACACTCAATTCCGAGTCCGTATGAAGAAGTTATAAGTGGTCAAAGTTCCAGGTTGACTTGGTGACTGGACAGCCTTAAGGAAGGCACAAATTCGACTTTTTTCGGCCACCAGATTCCGACAAGGTCAAGCCAGATTCCGGGCGAAATTGTGGCCTGGTTAATTGCACTCCTTCGGTCCAAAACCGAATTTTAAAAAACGCACATTTTGTTTTATATAAACAAAAATATATTAAAAAATGGGCCGGCGAGCCATGACCCCGCCGGACCCCACGCACCCGGCAACCATATTAATATATGTTTTTATATATCGGAGCCGGTGGGAGTCGAACCCACCACCGACGGGTCTGCTGGTCCGCCCACGCGGCGGCTCCATATTCCGCCGAACGCTACGGAGCCTCCACCGTAAAAAAAGAATGGTTTTGTTAAAACATTTATATATATATATATATATATATATATATATATATATATATATATATATATATATATATATATATATATATGTTAAACTGTGATATGGAGGTGGTTGGGGGTGGGCCGCCCAATGCGGGTCCGACCCCCCAAAACAATATTATATTGTTTTTCAAAAACAAAATTATGCCAACTATGGAGGGGCGGGATTTGACCCCCCGACCTCTCCTCAACCAATTCCATTTTTTAACCAACGTGCCAACGATGTGACTTGTAAAGTCCGCCCACGAAAATGTATTTAAACTCGTCTTTTTACAGTGCACCTAGGCCATGGAGGAGCGGGAGAGTGTGCATGCAGTCCGAGGTTTTAATATTTTTTAATGCAGGTCATGTGGAACCATGAGCCCAGAAAGAGGCAGGCGGAACCCTGATTGAGGCTCAATTTTCAGGAGGGCAAAATTTCGACTTTGTCCAAATGGGACAAATTTTATGTCGTTTCAGCACTACTCAGCGCCACGAGTCTGATGGCGTGCTCAGTTTCTGCATCTAAGTTTTCGATTTTCCAGCCACTTTTGGAAGTGGACTATGCCGGTGTCGGATTTGCACATGTGAGCAGTCGTTTTCCACTTTCTCGACGCCACAAGATTGATGGTGTTTTCAGATTCTGCCGCAGAGCTGCTCAGCCTTCAGCAAATGGCCGCATGAGGTATATGATGTGTATTCCATGTACTTCTTCATTTATTTCTCGTTGAGATGCATTATGTCTTGCAGATCCCGGTTGATACATGAGTCGTGGGATCTTGATTTTTGTTGTTATTGATGTACTTTCAGCTATGGATTTGTGTCATGTATGAGCCCCTTTTATGCCACATTGGCGGGATGCTCTTATTTTCTATGTGTATTGTTGAGATCCCTTGTTTGCCAGGATTGGTGGGATACTCTTATTTGCTACATGTCAGCTATGGTCATACTGATAGGAGTCTTTCTTTATGTATGAGAGTTCTGCAGTAGAACATCTCTTAAAGAAGTCAAGCCACTCCTGCGTGAGGGCAATTTTTCCTTGTATGTCATAGGGAAAGCACATCCATGTACATCTCTTCTTACAACACATAATGCAGCGGCCTACACCATCTTGACACCGAGGCCCGGAGATGTAGTCCCTCCTGGACGAACTCCGTCATCAAACGACGTGTTCTTATGATTGCTGATCTTGTTCATTTATGTTCCTCTTATTTACATCTACAATGTTTCATTTCAGTTCTTTAACGTCTTAAGTAAATGCAATTCTATTTATCAGTCGAATTAAAAGGTCTTGGTTAAGGGGTATCAAGATTTTACCCTGGATCACTAATTCATGCATTTCAGCCCCTAGGAATTGTTAGCCTGCTTTAAAGAATTCAGAAGTGAATCCTCCTAGGCTGGGAGCTTTGTTTGCAAGGAGCTCTTAGACAACTTATTCCTCCTAAGCATGGGATATATACCGTATGAGGGCCTCATTCTGGTCTTCCGAGATTAAATTTGGAATAAATTTCTTGATTCTAGAGATGGACTCGCTCTGGTCCTCATTGGGTTTTGTGAACAGAGTCTGAAAATGGCCAATCATCTCCTCGGAGATCTCTTCATGTTGCACCAGCCGCCAACCATCTGATCCATTAAGGGATAAAATCCTATTGAACTGCCTGTGTTTCAACATAGTCATTTGAAAGAATTTTGTATTTCACTCACCTTCTTTGAGCCATTGAACCCTCTATTTTTTCCTCCAAAATATTTCTTCCTGTTTCCTCCATTACTCCAGGTCATTAAGGACCTATCAATCCTAATTAGAAAGGGCTTTAGTTCGCCATTCCAGGCTGATATCTTGTTGTATTGATCACATTGCTTCCTCCATATTTCATTTTTCCTGATGAATGTTTCCAAAATCGGATCGATTCCATTCTTTGATTTTTCATTTTAATTCCTTCAACTTTAGTTGGAAATTTTCCACTGAGTTGTGTTTGGTCACTCGAATTTCCCTACACCATGCTTCTATCTTAGCAATGAAGTTTGAATTTTCAACCCAAAAATATTCAAAACGAAAGGGGCGGCTCCGTGAGGCCATCCTCAAATTAATTTATAGGCATATGGGCTAATTATGAGGGGTTTCGATAGTGCATTATATTAGATATCATTTTTGGGATTCAACTGCGTTAAGTAAGTCATTCCTGTATGACCATTTCCATGAGAGGTAGTCGCAACTGACTAACTTCTCATGATTTTTGAATAGTCCACTTAGCACTCATTGCATCGGGTGATGCTCGCAAGGGTGAAAAAGTGGGATTGAAACTAGTGAAAAGAATCACATAGCATCAATCATCACTTCCGGGGCTTGCACCTGGTAACTAGGACTTCCCGAGAGGTCACCCATCCGTAACCTTCCAAGCCTGCGCGCTTAACCGTGGAGTTTTCCTCTACAATCAAGCCCACTGCACTGCCTATGCCCCATTTGCAAAACCTTAGCAAGTATTGTGCCTCATGAACCATTCAAGTAGAGATCCCTTACTCTTTTGTATTTCTTAAGCATGAGGGGTTTCCGCAGCTGCTACATTATATTAGATATCATTTTTGGGATTCAACCGCGTTTAGTAAGTCATTCTGTATACCATTACCTATGAGAGGTAGTCGTGAATCGACTAATTTCTCATGATTTTCTTTTTTTTTTTGAATAGTCCACTTAGCACTCATTGTGACGGTGATGCTCACAAGGGTGAAGAAGTGGGATTGAAACTAGTAAAGAATGACATAGCGTCAATCATCACTTCCGGGCTTCAGACCCGCAACTGGGGATTTCCCGAGAGGTCACCCATCCCAGAACTCCTCTGGCTCAAGCGCGCTTAACTGTGGAGTTTTCCCCACAATCAAGCCCACTTAGCTTGCTACCCCATTTGCAAAACCTTAGCAAGTATTGTGCCTCATGAACCATTCAAGTATAGATCCCTTTACTCTTTGTATTTTAAGTATGAGGGGTTTCCGCAGTGCATTATATTAGATATCATTTTTGGGATTCAACTGCGTTAAGTAAGTCATTCATGTATGACCATTTCCATGAGAGGTAGTCGCAACTGACTAATTTCTCATGATTTTTGAATAGTCCACTTAGCACTCATTGCATCAGGTGATGCTCACAGGGGTGAAGAAGTGGGATTGAAACTAGTGAATAGAATCACATAGCGTCAATCATCACTTCCGGGGCTTGCACCCGGTAACCAGGACTTCCCGGGAGGTCACCCATCCTAGAACTCCTCTGGCTGAAGTGCGCTTAACTGTGGAGTTTTCCCCACAATCAAGCCCACTTAGCTTGCTACCCCATTTGCAAAACCTTAGCAAGTATTGTGCCTCATGAACCATTCAAGTAGAGATCCCTTTACTCTTTGTATTTTAAGTATGAGGGGTTTCCACAGTGCATTATATTAGATATCATTTTTGGGATTCAAGTGCATTATATTAGATATCATTTTTGGGATTCAACTGCGTTAAGTAAGTCATTCATGTATGACCATTTCCATGAGAGGTAGTCGCAACTGACTAACTTCTCATGATTTTTGAATAGTCCACTTAGCACTCATTGCATCGGGTGATGGTCACAAGGGTGAAAAAGTGGGATTGAAACTAGTGAAAAGAATCACATAGCGTCAATCATCACTTCCGGGGCTTGCACTCGGTAACCAGGACTTCCCGAGAGGTCACCCATCCCAGAACTCCTCTGGCTCAAGCGCGCTTAACTGTGGAGTTTTCCCCACAATCAAGCCCACTTAGCTTGCTACCCCATTTGCAAAACCTTAGCAAGTAATGTGCCTCATGAACCATTCAAGTAGAGATCCCTTTACTCTTTGTATTTTAAGTATGAGGGGTTTCCGCAGTGCATTATATTAGATATCATTTTTGGGATTCAACTGCGTTAAGTAAGTCATTCATGTATGACCATTTCCATGACAGGTAGTCGCAACTGACTAATTTCTCATGATTTTTGAATAGTCTACTTAGCACTCATTGCATTGAGTGATGCTCACAGGGGTGAAGAAGTGGGATTGAAACTAGTGAAAAGAATCACATAGCGTTAATCATCACTTTCGGGGCTTGCACCCGGTAACCAGGACTTCCCTAGAGGTCACCCATCCCAGAACTCCTCTGGCTCAAGCGCTCTTAACTGTGGAGTTTTCCCCACAATCAAGCCCACTTAGCTTGCTACCCCATTTGCAAAACCTTAGCAAGTATTGTGCCTCATGAACCATTCAAGTAGAGATCCCTTTACTCTTTGTATTTTAAGTATGAGGGGTTTTCCGCAGTGCATTATATTAGATATTATTTTTGGGATTCAACTGCGTTAAGAAAGTCATTCATCTATGACCATTTCCATGAGAGGTAGTCATAACTGACTAATTTCTCATGATTTTTGAATCGTCCACTTAGCACTCATTGCATCTGGTGATGCTCACAGGGGTGAAGAAGTGGGATTGAGACTAGTGAAATGAATCACATAGCGTCAATCATCACTTCCGGGGCTTGCACCTGGTAACCAGGACTTCCCGAGAGGTCACCCATCCCAGAACTCCTCTGGCTCAAGTGCGCTTAACTGTGGAGTTTTCCCCACAATCAAGCCCACTTAGCTTGCTACCCCATTTGCAAACCTTAACAAGTATTGTGCCTCATGAACCATTCAAGTAGAGATCCCTTTACTCTTTGTATTTTAAGTATGAGGGGTTTCCGCAGTGCATTATATTAGATATCATTTTTGGGATTCAACTGCGTTAAGTAAGTCATTCATGTATGACCATTTCCATGAGAGGTAGTCGCAACTGACATATGGGCTAATGGTTTGATCCCATGCAGGGGAGGATCGAAGCTTGAAGAAATAGGTCCTGTTGAAGGATGTTGTCTAAAACAAGAAAATGATTTAGACGTGATGTGATCTAGTGCTTGTCTTCCCATCTATTATTTCATGTGAAAGATCCATTCATAAAATCAATGTCTTCTACTCCTGGATAATCTCCTAAAAGGAAAGAGAGATCAAATTCAGTTGCTTAACTCCTCCCTTATTCTCTCCCAAGTCCTTGATCAGATTAAAATTCCCAACCAAAATCTGGTTGGTGTCGCCCAAGAGCTCCTTCAATTGCCGTAGATTCCTAATAAAGGCAATATTTTTCCTTGGAAACATGGGGTCGTAAACCCTTATTATCCAAACCTTTTTTGGTGAGGCTGTACATTAAAATTGACTAGAAATGGTATTTGGGTAGGAAATATAGTTCCAAAAGGAAATAGATCTGGAGTCCTAAAGGATTCCCAGTCCTCCCGCTCTACCCCTTGCATCTAGTGCCATACACTCCACCGTAGACCAAATCCTACTTATGATTTCACTAATTTTCTCCTGTGTTACCTTAGTTTCATGTAAAATCAAAATATTAGGTTTCTCCATATGAATTCATTCCTTCAAGTACCTCAAACTTACCCTTTGAGTTGAGGCATCTGATGTTCCACAATACCATCTTCATTGAGGAGGGGTGGGAGCGTTGGTAATATTCCGTCAGGACGTTGGTTTGTCTTGAGTTAACCAAGATCATCCCTACTTCACGAATCATTTAGTTGGTGGATATTTTTCCTTTCTTCCTAGATCTTGAGATAGATTTCACTCGCCTAGTGGGTGTTTCCTCATCTCATATAGCTGATGCAGCCATAAGGCCACAATTACCCACATATGCAGAATCTCTCCTATGTCTGCCCGTTCCCAGGATTTTATTAAGAAAAAGTATACATCATCATTAACATAGGCTTTGTGGTACCCTGGTTAAATTCAAGTCCATTATGTTAATCACCATTGGGAATACATATAAAACCTTTAAACTTACCCATCCATCCTTTTACGAAATTTGCACACTTACCAAGACTCTTTGTTGCACAATCTCACATCGCAACCCTCCATCACACTTTTTAGAACTTATCGCATAATCGCTGGTTTTTCCACTTCGCAAATTGGCCAACTTAACATTTCTCTATTCGCAAAACTTAACACTTCGCAGATCTCCGAAATGTCTTATCGTATGTGATGTGAGATATTTATCGTATCGCAACGCCGAACCTTTTCCTTAGCGCTTCATCACAAATTGGCATTTCTCTGGTTTAGGTTTATACCATTCACTGTTAACCCATATCATCTGTGATGTATGATATGGGTTTGATCCTCTGCCCAAAATGTGTCCACTTGCAACTTTACCAACTTATCTTTCGATCAGATCTCCGTCGTTAATCTTTGCCTTGATCCTTGTTGTCCGATCTCTTCCTTTAGAAAATTTCTAAGGGTTTTCTCTAAATTGATTTCTTTTGTTTGTCGATTGTTGTCGCTTCTGCAACTTTGTTTTTTTTTTTTTCCGCTACTTCCTCATGAGATTACTTCTATTCATTCGCTCAGATGATCACGCCGCCACACACTTTAGCACGCTATCTCAAGCTAGAATATAAAACACCATTATGTATTACTCTCTGAATCTTGAATTCGGGTTTGTTTCTCTTTTCGACCCGCACACAAGTTTTATCTGCACTTGTTTGTTCTCATCAGTGCCAGACATAATTTTTTAATTCCGGGACTATAATCATACAGATTTTACCCAGCCATTAAGTCTTTTATCACTCAGAAAGACTTATTCATTCAATTAGAATTCATTATAGGGAATTATTACATTGATATCAAATTTTTCCTATTATGGATCACTCAACACATAACATAAATGACACATAGTCACAATGAAATTCAATTTATTCATTAATAAATAAATCGTGCAGATAGAAATAAAAAAAAACCTCCTCGGATGCGGGTGCTTAATTTGAAATAGGAGGTGGCAGCTCCACTACGTGGCACATGGCCTAGCCACATGGCCACACATGGGGCCTATCCTGCAACCCTTAAATGAACCAGCTTATCATCTCATGTCAACATTACTGTCTCTACCTCTCGCCTTAACGCCCGTCTGGTCCGCAAGCCTGTGCAATACTTCATAGCGCCGCTCCCTCCCTCGTTGTCATTCACATCCTTCCACCTTCGTTTCTTAGCTTTCTCTGCTCAGAGTTTCCCTTCACCCTCCGAGATCCTCTATGACCTTCATTTGTAGTTGGCCTCAACGCCTCATCACCACTACCATCCCACTACCTTGCCACCTCTGCATGCCAACCACCTCACGACCTCGATGCCTCTGCAAGCCAGCCTCCCTCATGCTCATTCCTGCTCAAGCATGCCATGGAGGCACAGAATGCGTTGCCGATGTGGTCGAGGGAGGGGCTAGTCCTCACGCCCGCCCGTATCAATTCATACAGAGAGTCGCTCCCCGCCTCTTGAGGACAATTCGTCTCAATTACATTATGATTTCTCCCTAGATAGACCTCAAGTCACCACCACCATCACTGTAAGCTTTCAGGAGATGCCTTCGAGCTCTGCTGGGTTTGGTTCTAGAAAACGTCCCAGGAAATCTACAATTTCTCTGGCACCCCCTTAGCACTCTCGGAAATCTGAAGCTCTGCCAGTCAAACCAGGAGCGCACTCCTCAAGCAGCGAAGGCAGCGGCAACGACAATCTAGAGCACTCTGTGGATGAGAAGAGGAAAGGCAGCGGCAACGACAATCTAGAGCACTCTGTGGATGAGAAGAGGAAAGGCAGCGACAACCTTGTGTGCACCGCTACCACGCCTGAGCCCAATGCACAACATTCGAAGAAATACAAGGATTCTTTTGATGATTACATGTGTCTTATCATCGAAGAGCCTCCACCACAGCCTCAAGACACATAGCATGACATGTAGCCACAACAATGAGAGGTAACCTCTCTCTGTTTTGTTTCATATCTCAGATATCATGTTTTTCCTGAAACATTTGGCAAACTCTTGGTATTTTTTTGTTAATGTTGGTTTCCCTACTAAGGGCAGTGATTTTTGGACTGGTTTCCCCATCTGGGGCGGTCATATTTTTGTCTTTCTGAACTCTGCTCCCTCCAGAATTGGCTAGCATAGCAATTCTGGAGGCAAGCTTCGAATTGTATATTATGTGCAAATTAATAGAATAGCCTTATTTAGAAAAAATAAAAAATAAAGAGAACTTGTTTACAATCTGGCTTTAGCCTAATGCGCCTTTGACATGGCCCTTTTCTCTTCCTCTATCTCTATGCCCTTAGGCTTACAATCAAATCTCCTATCTAAGAATCATTGTCCTTATGCCTTTGAGGCTTTTCAAATATATACAAAAGGTTCTACAACCAATTCTCATTTAGATCCTCAATCTTCTCAACTAAATCCTAAGAATCCTCTAAATCCACAAAATCATCAACTAATTCCTAAGTCTAGGATTCATAATCCCTTTGAAATCTCAACAAGCCTAAATCTTTCATGTTCTCCTACATTCGAGAACATTTACAAATATGCCTCACAATATTTAATTAAATCCTATTTTAAATGTCTCACATAAAATCACTCAAAACATTGAAAATTACATTAATTAAATACTTAGGAAACCAACTCCCTTAAAAAACACAAGACCCCCTAGAGTCTACTAAATATACAATTTTTGGAACCATGATACTCCTGCATTAGACTCCCAAGGTAGAAAATAATCATGATCTCCAGATCATGTGTCTTTAATAGTTGTCCTCCCGAATCCCAGACTTTGTTCTGTAATCTGTCTTTGGTTGCTGATGTTGTTGTTTGTTGTTGTTCTCTAGGTCTCCATACTTTATGTTGCATTTCCCCACTAGCTATACTTTCACAGTCTGTTGTTGTATTTCTCCTACTGCTGCTACTTTGCTTCCTTGTTGTTGTCTTCTTCTGTGACACCTTTATCATCGACCTTCTTATGCTTTCAATCTCCATGTTCAGCTCATTTTCTGACTGGTACTCACTCTTCCAATTGTTGCTGCACTTTGTCCATTCATTTTCAAACTGATGTTTGTTATCTTCACATTGAAGTTGTTGGATTCTTACTACCACCCTTACATCCTTACCCTCTTGTTGCTTCTGAACTTTTGTCTCATATCCAAACAACCTATGTTTAATATCTTTGATAAAAACATCATCCATATGTTGCATATCTTCAGGATCCTTGATCTGAATTTCTTTAAATATTGTTGTAGATATTGCTCTGGACATTGCTACCTCCCAAACTTCCTGAATATCTCTTAAGATATATCTCTCTGCAACATGCCTTTTCTACTCACTACTTGCAAATTTACTTTTAAAAAGTAAATTGTCTTCTGATTCTTTGACCGCAGTAACATTTTCTTCCTTTGCTGAAGATCATTTGCAATCTTCATCAAGTTATTTGTTCTCTACTGGTGCTTTCAATCAATTCTCCAATAACTTCAATTATTTCTCCTATTTATTAACCAATTGTACATGTGCTTTTCCTTGGCTACCTTCATAAGATAACATAGCCTCATCCTCCATCTTTATGAAAGTTTCTAGTGATTGTCTATCACCTATAAAATCTTCAAAACATGAAATCACACACAATTTTCAATTGTAAAACCACAAGACTCAATTGTCTTATTTGATTATTCAATCATCAAATCCTCCATCCGTTCTAAGTCTTCTACATGACTCAGAAAATCTTCAATAGTCTTCACCTCAGCTTCCTCAAGAATTTCACTTGGTTGCTTGATATCCTTCTCCACTTCTTCTTGCTTTTCACTGACATCATAAGCCAAAATTCCTCTGCTTTCAGCCCTTACAACATTCTAAAAAAAAAAGAAAAAAAACTTCTTCCAACTATGTATGATCTTTCTTATGAGATCTAATTGTCTCAAAACTCAAATTCTGTTTCTTTGCTTTGACATTACCTGCAAACATACATAAATTATTAATTTCAAAATCATAAGGCTCAATAGTCTCAACTGTTGTTTCACATATCAGCTCTCCAGACTGAACTTCATCTCCTTCTTCCATAAGAAATTGTTCTTGTTTTGTAACAACTTCAAATATCAATTCATTACTGAGTTCTTTCTGCTGCAACAAGTCAATGCTTTCCTCATTCAAGAGGCATTCTCCATCATTATTTACTTCAAAGTATTTATCTTCTGAAAAGGTACTCGTCCATACTTTCATCAAATATTATGATAGCTTCAAAAGACTGCGCATCCTTTTCAAAACCTGTAACCACATCAAAATTATTAGATTAAAAAATACAAGGCTTTATATCCTCTTATGCTACTTTTTCCCACATTTATTCATGATGCCTTGAATTATCACAATAGTTCATAAGATCTTTCACATATATCCAACCTTCATCTTCACTTAGAACTTCCCCCTGTTCTTCTTCACAAATGGAAACTTCCATTTTCAACTCAACTTCTCTGAGTTCCTCCGATTTCAATTGAGCATCCATTATCTGCTTAAGATTTCTAAGTTCTTCTATTAACTGCATATTCACCTACTGCTTTCTCTTCTCTTGTAGCCTATGACATTTCACTTTATTTCTCATAGTCCAACCATACCTCTGGTCTCCCTTATTTCTCTGCAACATATCCATCAATAATTCAAGATGGAAATTTATCTCAACTTTCTCTCTGTTAATCTCTTCTTGACTTATCTTCTTTATGCCTTTTACCTTGGAATATTTCTCCACTCCCCTTCTGCTGTGGCTTCTCTTTGAAACTCTGCTATGACTGCCAGTAGTCATTCTTCTATCTCTTGTGAACTGCACTAAGCCTTTCCTTCTCAGCAAGTCTTCATACCTGCTGCAAGTACCTCACCAAGCCTTCTCTCCTTTGAGCTCGGTCTTTCAGTAACAATGGTTCTCTATCTTTGGAACCTCTATTGAGAAACTCCTTTTCTCCTTGGCTTCTGCAATTTCACTTTCATTTGAGAACACTCTTGTCCTCTCTGTCCAACCATCAGTTGGAACATTTAGGTTCACTGCCACTTTTCCCAAAGTATCCATTTTACTCTGCCTTCAAGAACACAACTTGTTCTTCTTTTCTTTACAGTTCCTCTTACTGTCTTTGCTGAGATATTCCTCCTTTTTTCGCAACCTGTAAAACTCAAACCAGAGGTAACATAAAACACTACCTGTATGATTTCACAAGGCAGTCTGCTTCCACTCTTCAAAACTCAAATGGATCTCTATTTTCCACAAGAAATCAACCATCACTTTGTCAGATTTTACTGTATGACTTTTCTTTTTGCACTTGTCTCCACCTTTTCAGATTTATAATCTGACTTATTCTTCTTTTTTCCGCAATCACGCTTGCATTCTCCCTCCATTTCACGCAGAATCTCTTTATGCTCTGCTACCAAATGTCTTCTGCATAGTTTATGCAATCTTCTTTTATAAAAAAATTTCATTTAATTGCTCTAATACCAAATGATGCAGCCATAAGGCCGCAATTACCCACATACGTATAATCTCTCCTATGTCTGCCCGTTCCCAGGATTTAATTAAGCGGAAGTATACATCATCATTAACACAAGCTTTGTGGTACCCTGGTTAAATTCAAGTCCATTATGTTAATCACCATCAGGAATACATATAAAACCTTTAAACTTACCCATCTGTCCTTTTACGGACTCTGCACACTTACCAAGACTCTTTGTTGTGCAATATCACATCGCAACCCTCCATCGCACTTTTCATAACTTATTGCATCATCGCTGGTTTGTCCACTTCGCAAATCGGCCAACTTAACGTTTCGCTATCGCAAAAATTAACACTTTGCAGATCTCCGAAATGTCTTATAGCATGCGGTGTGCGATCTTTATTGCATCGCAATGCCGAACCTTTTCATTAGTGCTTCATCACAAATCAACATTTCTTTGGTTTAGGTTTATACCGTTCACTGTTAACCCATATCATATGTGATGTACAATATGGGTTTGATCCTCCGCCTGACATGTGTCCACTTGCAACTTTACCAACTTATATTTCGATGAGATCTCTGCTGTTAATCTTCGCCTTGATCCTTGCCGTCTGATCTCTTCCTTTAGAAAATTTCCAAGGGTTTTCTCTAAATTGATATCTTCTATTTTTCGATTGTTGCCGCTTCTGCAACTCTGTTTTTTTCTGCTACTTCCTCATGAGCTTACTTCTATTCATTCGCTTAGATCTTTGATGGTCACACGGCCGCACACTTTAGCATGCTATCTCAAGCCAGAATACAGAACACCATTTTGTATTACTCTTTGAATCTTGAATTCGGGGTTGTTTCTCTTTTTGACCTGCACACAAGTTTTATCTGCACTTATTTGTTCTCATCAGCTCCACACACAACTGTTTAATTCCCAAAATAGAATCATACAGATTCCACCCATCCATTAAGTATTTTATCACTTAGAAAGACTTATTCATTCAATTAGAATTCAATACAGGGAACTATTACACTGATATCGAATTTGTTCTATTATGGATCACTCATCACATAACAGAAATGACACACATTCACAATGAAATTTGATTTCTTCATTAATAAATAAATCATGCAAATACAAATAAAAAAAACCTATTTACAATCTGGCTTTAGCTTGATGCGCCTTTTACATGGCCCTTTTCGCTTCCTCTATCTCTATGCCTGTAGACTTCCAATCAAATATACTATCTAAGAATCATTGTCCTTCTGCCTTTGAGGCTTTACAAATATATACAAAAGGTTTTGCAACCAATTCTGGTTCAGATCCTCAATCTTCTCAACTAAATCCTAAGAATCCTCTAAATCCACAAAATTATCAACTAATTCCTAAGTATAGGTTTCACAATCCCTTTGAAATGTCAACTAGCCTAAATATCTCATGTTCTCCTACATTCAAGAACATTTAAAAATATGCCTCACAATATTTAATTAAATCCTATTTAAATGTCTCACATAAAATAACTCAAAACATTGAAAAATACAATAATTAAATACTTCAGAAACCAAATCCCTTGAAAAATACAAGACCCCCTAGATTCTACTAAATGTACAAATTTTTGAACCATGATGCTCCTACAACAATAGCTAAAACCATTTGGGGAGGGGATTTTGCAGAGGCTTGACGTTTCTCCCATTCCTTATAGATCCGATGGACTTGATCTAGTTGATCTTAGGGGATTTCAGTGGATCCATCTTTGGCCTAGTTTCACAAGAATGCTACCATAACCCTTTCATCAGATTTAAGTTGGTCCATTTTGACTTCATGTTTGAGGGCTTACTAGACTTGGGCAAGAACTTACTGGAGCTCTTTGTCTATGGAGTGCTCTTCCTGTGATTTGAATTTATTTTATTTTTTATTCTAAGGATTTTCAGAACCCGCCTCCACCTCCATTGCAAATTGTGGTGACAACACAACATTAGGTTTTGTTGGTTGTTATTTTTCACCTGTATCCACTAGGAGAGAAAAGTGATTACCAGAGGGGCAACTTGGGTCCGCATGAGTAGGACCCGATGGAGCTTGGGAAGGAGGGGATTTGCTGGTTGGAGGGTGTTTCCTGGAGACTTCCTAGAAGCCATCTGAGGAGGGAGTCGCTGAATGAGAAATTTCTTACTAAGGGAAGTCACGAAACATGTTTCTATACTCATGACAAATCCTACATTTAAAAGGAACATGCTCGTAGTCCAACGACTGGGACCAAATTTCATCTTGGTTCTCTATTTCCACCTACTCCACTAGGGGTTGTGATATGTTCATGTAGACACAAATTCTGGTGTAGGAAGAGAACTTTCGGCACTTGGTGATCTCTAAGACTTTCACAAAGTCTTCTATGGAGTTTCCAATCAATTCCAGAATATCCATTTCCCAAAAATCCTCTTGCAGAGAGTACAATCAAAGCCACATGGGGGCGGATAAAAATTGTTCCTTCTCTGAATTGAAACAGGGTTCCTAGTGCCTCATGAATAACCCAACGTTGTTCATGAAGTAGGGTCCGATGTCCAAAATGCACTTGCAATTTTCCATATCCTTGAAGATTGCTGTAAAAAAAGCCTTGGCTCAGAGATGAAGGTCAAATGGAGCTTTCGGTGCCATTTGGGTTGGATCCATCGGAGAATATTCAATTCTCTAGGCCAAATTCCCAAAATTTTACATATTATTGCATGAATTTCCGAGATTTTTCTAAGTGAGCCATTGAGCTCCCAAAGTAGGTGTTTTAGTTTCCTTACCCTTCTGCTGCCATGTACTAGAATATGTGTTGTTGGGGGCTTGTTGTATGTATATTGATATAGATCTGAACGAGGGGGGCGATCCCTCTCCCCTGGGAGGGCCCAACATGTGCCCACTCAGCCAAAGGATGGCATCAAGATGTGACGTTAGTTGCGTGAGAGAGGGGAAGAAGCCTGCAGCGCAGAGTCAAGTGGCTTGAAACTATAACACTTCCAAAACCCTAGGAAAGCATCATGATGTTTTAAAATTTCATTTAAAAATAATTTTGTTTTTATTTTGAAATATTTGATTGATTGATTTATTTAAATTTCATTTAGCATAACAATTAGTTATAAAACATTTGATTTTTCTTTAATTTTAATTAATTGATTGATTAATATAAAAAAAATCCAACAATAGTATTTATTCAAAATGATTTCCTCCATTTTGAAATATTTGATTATGCATCTTCTTCTTTTTTTCTCTTTAAAATTCATTTATTATGAATAGTTTTGACAAGGTCACATAGTTAGCGTTCCCTGTCGCTTCATTTAATTATTGAAATTTGAAAGGTATGAATTAACTGCCACATTTGAACAAGGGCTATATTGCAGATACTCTTGCTTAGTTTAAATATAGTTAAATTAGAGTCAGAAACAATAAAGACATACGTGAATGAACGAACAATGTGTTTTTCAATAGCAATATAGTACTAATAATTACCTCATACTTATAGTATGTGGACTTCAGAATCAAAATCCTAGAATCATACTTCCAAACCAAACAATGTTTCTACCTTATTACAATAGGAGAATATTGAAAAATGGTTAAAAAATATTGTTATCTTGCATTAGAAATCTGCCACTAAAACTGTAAACTAATTAATATATATATACTTTTTTTTTCTTTGTTGTTTTTGAGAAGAGGAGAAAATGATTTCTTAATCATCATTCTTTTATTTATTTATTTTTTTAATTCAAAGTATGAAAAAATTTCTCTTCATGTTTAGTATATTCAAATATATTTGTGGTGTTTATCTTTAGTATATTCGAATTTATTTATGCAAATGCAATATTGTGTAAAAATAAAAATTGATGAAACTTTTCTATTTTTAAACAATATTGCATTTGCATGAATACATTCGAATAAGCTAAAGATAAACATCACAAATATATATATATATATATATATATATATATATATATATATATATATATATATATATATATATATATATATATATATAAACAACTCTAAGCTAAAATGCAATTCCAATAATTCAATTCATGACACAATTCTTACTACGCTAGCTAAACATTAACACTGAGACCAATTATGATAAAACAAAGAACTTTCGAAGTAAAAAAATAAAATGATTTCCAAGTAGTAATAAAGAAACTTCCGAGAAAAAAATAAATAATTTTAACTTACATAACAACAAACAAAATGTTCCCCGGATGCGGGTGATCCAAGGTAAGGATATGTGGAGTGGGTTTGGGTTTGGTGCGTGGTTCAACCACACCGCCACCCCCACTTGCGCGAGCACATCATTAAAGTCACAGGACGTCGGCCTTTACACTGCATTAATGCAGTGCAAGCACCAAGGTAACACATCGTTCTTATCAACCATGTCTTGCTCTCGAAGCTTTATCCTTGCTCCGCCTCCTCTACGTTCGACTTGCTCCACTGCTGCGGCAGAGCCGAACACTCGAACAAGTTGTGGGAGGAGATGTGCCATTGCCTGTTGTCTCAATTTGGCTCTGGGTCTCCATTTCTCGCAGAGCTCACTATGTAATTGGAGGTTCCACCCACCCATCGACGATTCCATTGCCTTGTATGCTCGCTTACCCTTGCACTCTGCCGCTCCCTTGGTTCCTATTCACCCTGCTGCTGTTCATGACCATTTCTCCACCCATAGCATCATGCCGCGTCTCAGACAGCGCATGCGCTGCCGAAGAGGCAGCAGTCGTGGGCAAGCTTTGCGTCGGCCTTCCACTTCCACCTCCATCTCCAATTCATCATCCCCTTCCTCAGATTATATCTCTGGGCGCTATCCTAAGACAAGAAGTGGAAGAGGCCGCAGGCGCGGGCTTTCTCCTTCCAATTTGGGTTCTCCTCACCTCCCTGTTCTGCCCATTACCATAACCACCTCGCATTGCCACACTGCCCATCTGTGCCTCCCCGGCACTCTGACCCGATCCACCATCATTGCTACCATAACAATTGAACTCATGGAGGAATCCCCTGGTTCCGCTGCTGAGTACACCGACACTGGGCTAGATGTGGGCGCTACTGACCAGCAACGCACTACCCAAAGTGCTGACCTGAAGTGCAAGGCTCCCATTTGCAATGAAGATCCTGGACCAAACCCCGACGACTTTAAGCGAGGCAGAACCAGTTGCAATGAAGCTAAGGAGATGGAGGAGGACGACCCCTATGTATACGGCTATTGTGTGGTTGAGGAACCACCCCCGGTCTCTCATGACAATGAACATGGTTAGCTCTTGCTGTTTCTCTCTTCCCCAGCTCATGGATGGGCACTTTTTGTTGATTTTCATGACTACAAGCTATATGTTTTTGTGCTTTGTTATTTTGAACTTGTATAACAGCCGGTTTCCCTTGCGAGGGCGGCACTTCCTAGTTTTGTTTGCTACTGTGTTCCTGTTTCGGAGCCGGTTTCCCCTGTGTGGGAAGCATCTCTCAATTTTTCTCCGTTCATGTTCTGCTCGCAAGTCTGGTATTTTTTTGAACCCAGCTCTGCTATGTAAAACCGCCATTCCCTGAGAAAACTCTATGGTGACTCAGGATGAGATGTAAACTTTTGTATTATTAATAGATTAGTTTAAATTCAGCAAAAAAAAATAAAAATAAATAAATAAATAAACTAAAATAAAATGTTAGAGACATTATTAACAAAAAAAACCCATTTTCATACTGAAATATGTACTTACAAAAGAAACTTGGAATTATGAATCATGAAATACTTGATATGCACATGTCAATTTATTTGGGTAAATTTGGTAGAGTGATAGCACTAAACAACTACTATAAAAATAGAATGTAGAAAGCAAGAATGTGAAACTAAAAGTTTGAATTTTTTTTTTTACAAAATATAACACAAGCTTACATTACAGTGCTGCAAAGGAAACTTGATAACAGATGTTGTTCAATGAGAATGTAAATTTCTTGTTAATTCTTGACCTTGGAAGCCTTTAAAAATCTTTGGGTACATGTTGGAAAGACAATCAAGAAACAAACTCCAACAAATAACAATGCTTTGACTAAACATAATTCAATGCTTATATATCTATTTAATCCATCAATAAGTCACATTCATGTGAATGACTAGAAAATTTATTTTTTTAGATTAAAAAAAAAAAAGTGAAATTAAAGCATAACAAGAAACAAAAAATTATAGATAGGTCCTATATACATATAACCACACCAAGGTGAAAATTTTCAAAACATATATGCAATCAAAAAAGTAAAAATATTGTTATAAGAATATCACTATCCACAAAAAGGGAATCCTTCTGATTGACATGATGAAACTCTGGAAACACGAGAGAGATTCTTTTGAAGTATAATTTTTTTTGTAGATGAACATAGTAACAAAGAAATCATGTGTATTCTTGATCAATTTTGAAACATAAATTTTGAACTATTCACTATCATATTCATTCTCCTTTCAATATTGGCGCTTAAGATTTATCATAGCTCGAAGTGTTTTTTTATGAACGTTGGCCAGCCCTGCAAGAGGAAAAAAATACAAAATGCTTATTATGGTTGCATAAATAGAAAATTGAAGATCAAAGAATGAGGATGATACCTAAGGAGACAAGACAAAGTTGATAGTTGATGCTTTTACTGGATTTGTTTTTCTTATTGCTACTATCGGCATCCAAAATCTCATTGTTGGCATTTAGAGTGAAAAGACCATGAATTTTGAGATTGTGTAACATATAGATTATTGTTATTTTTTGTGCAGATATTCCTTGTAAGACATTTGAGTTAATGCAGGCAGTAGTCACTTTATAACTAGTCTATTTCTAGGCAACATCACAAGGTGTTGTTATGATGAGTTCTTATAATGCAGTTGATACAATGTAGAAAGAGAAGAGGGGGTTTTTCATTTGCACTTAACGCAAAATATTGATGTATCTTCTATCATTGCAGAAGATGACATTGGGCATTTGCATAGTGCACAGACATGTTCAAACGGTGTAGAGTAGGAATTTGCAATGAGAAGTGTTCCTTGCACTTGTTAGAAAAGAAGACTAGTCAACATATGTGTAATGAAAGATAAGTAAATGTGTAATGAAAAAAAGTTCATTATTGGATATGTACTTACCTTTATTTGTTTATCGATTATTTTTTTGAGATCTTCTTCTATATTAGTGTTCAAATGTGGCTTGTGTTGTATGAAATGTTTTTTCCTTGAGGTATTTTCTATTTTTTTTTATGTTTTTGAAAAGCATAATCGACATATCTCCATTTTGAAACTTATGTTCCATTTCATTGTATATAGGTGCAAAGTTTTCAAATAGTTGTAGTTGTGACATAAAGGAAAAAAATTGTAATTATTGTCATTGCATACAGAGAATAAGTTGAAATCCATAAGACTGATGGGTGAGTAGTGCAAGCATGAGCATGTTACTAATGCCTTATCATCTTCAAAGCTTCTGTCTCTAATTTTCAATGTATATTGCATGCCAACTTTTTGAGTCGTTGTTACAAGTGTTGCAATTGTTCCTATTGGTAACGTTTCTATGCTTTCTCCCAATTTTTTAATTTTTTTATTGTGAACAAATTTGTATTTTGTACAAACTAGGTCGATGTTTTCTACAATGCTTGTATTTTCTAACAACAGAATACGGTCATAATCACCATGGTCATAGTTTGTTTTTGGTAGAATTTGGAAAATTGTCACTGCAATTATTTTTCCTGGAAAGATCTTTTGATTGTGTTTTTCAATGAGGTCACTTGGAACAACCATTGTGATTGTCATTAATCCTTCTTGATCAGTCAAATTTGCACACAATATTTGATGAGTTTTTTGTGCTTTGTCTAGAAATGTGTTGTAGAGAACCATGACATCACCATGGAACAATTTTCGAGTTTTGTGGATGTTCAATTCTTCAAATTATATTGGAATGGTTGATAATGCATTTGGGTTGTGCACAAATCAAGAAAATTAGATTCAATTGCAAATGAATAATGTTGATGTGTATATTGCAGATGTGATAAATGCAAATTAGTGATGGGCATAGATTGACTTGCCTTGTTGCTTCTTTTTGTAGTTGTTTTTCTTGTTCCGATGTTGTATTGCTTTGCTGATTAAGGCTACAATGTATTTTTTGAATTTCATATTTTAATGGGCGGAAAATGCAATTAGTGACAATGGACACATGAAAATCAATTTTGTATTTGTCTGGTGAATGGATATGTTCAATTGGGAATAGGTTGGTATTTTTTTTATTGTGTTGTTAACAACATATGTATATATAAGAAAGGAAGGAACCAAAGAGAAGTAGAAACAATATTTGCACATACTTTCCTTCTGTGTTTTATAACTTTAATCCATTTTGGCTCTATAGAAGAAAGGAGATTGCATAGAGATCTTATTTGGATATGGATGAAATGGATACTTGCAAAAGAACATTAATAAATAATGAAGTTTCAATGGAAACAAAAAGGGAAAAAATGATAATAATTGCAAATATGGAAAGAGTTCAATATGTTTTATGATTCATTTTCATATATATGGTCCATTATGAGACAAATTGTGTCATGATTTGACCAATATGTATCTATCTTGTAAATATTGTAGTTGTGTGTTATGTTAGACCATACATGATCAATGAGCGATGTGGGCACAGAGGTATTTGTATCTAGAAGGAAATGGAGGTTTGGCTATGCATATAGTATTTTAGTGTCTTTATTCTATTGTTAATTTTTCGAATGACAACATTGAAATCTCCTACGATGAGTATTGGTTTACCAATAGATATATTGCAAAATATTTTTCAATAATATCTAGTATATTGGGCATTGTGGCATAGGTTGTTGCATAAACATTAACAATTGTAATATGCATTCCATGAAGAATGATATTTGCCATTAATGCGACTACATTATGTTCTTGAAATTGCATATGTTCAAAAATTCGTATGTTTTCTTTGAAGCATATGAGTAATCCATATTTGTTATGGCTTGATATGAAATTGAAGGTTTTGAACTTTTGTTGCAACATGTCTTGTTTTAAAATGTGTCTCTTGTAAACACAAAATATCAGTGTCCATTAGATCATAGTCATTAAGGGAATCATTGATATAGGTTTCTAGGTTGCAAGTGTTTAGAGAGAGAACTAATGTGCGTGAATGTCATGCAAAGATTGATAATTGTAACCTAGTTCCCATTTTGCAGTCTATCATAGATGGTAAATTTTAGCGGTTATTTTTTGCTTAAATTTGAGGTTTTCTTTTTTTAGAGGTTTTAATAGGAACACGTATTACCTGTTCCTAACACGAGAACAATTTGTGTAGACTAATCCATGAGTAAATATTCCAATAGGATCAAATGCAAGGTTTTCTAGTGTGAAGCCTTGTGATCTATGTTTTATGCATGCACATGCCAATTGAACAAGAAATTGTTTTCATATTTTGATATAGCCTGTTTTTGTTGATGGTTTTATTGGTTTTTCTATTCATAATATGGGGATACAATCTTTGAAAATTAAACTTTCTGGCTGGTGATGCACTATGTTTGCATCAAAGAACTTGATCCATATGACATCAATCTACTTTGTTATTATATAGGATTTAATGATGCTATCTGCTCCATTAACAAGGACAACATGTGAATCGTAATTTCTAGCATAGATCTAAACCAATATATTTAATTTTACGACTATTTGTGAAGGAAACGTTAATGTATGTAAATGGGAAGGGAAATATCCATGGTTTTCTTCTTCTTGATCAATTGCATTGATGACAATTCATCACTCAGAATAATTGACAACATTTTCTTGTTGTGCAAAGCAACATCTTTATTTTTATTAAAAAGATAGGGTAAAGTTGGGTAAATAGGTGCAAGTCTAACACAATTTCTGTTCAAACAATCCAAATCGTATTTTGTGCATTCTATTCAATATAGAGATGAATTTATCGTCTCTCTAACGCATTTTAATATGCAATTCATATCACTTTACATTTTCTTGCTAGAAGTCATATGGGATTGGATGTTTGTTGAGGTTAGGTTGTTCAAATATTGGGGAATCTTGTATAGGTCGTGCTTGATAGAGATCACCACAAAATATGATGTCAACATTTCCAAAATATTTTTCTTGGACATGTTTTATGTTTCTTAATCGATTATCAATGCAAAACAAGAAATGACTTCTGAGCAGGGAAACCTCATCAATGAAAAGAAGTCTCCATTCTTGGTACAATTTTCCAAGTACATCCAATGCTTCATTGCTAAGTGGTGTGGGGAAGACTTTTTAAAAGGCATAAGTAGTGTAGAATGGACTGTTGTACCACCTGCATTATTTGCAACTTCACTTGTGTATGCTAATATCAACCACTTTGGTTTCAAAGGATCGGTAGAATGGTGTGCATCATGAAGTTGCATGAGCATAAGGAATATTACTTTTGTTGTGAGTGTTTTCCAAGTTTTGGCTCCAATGATTAGGAATAAATAGAGTGGTTTGTCCATGTTCATACATTTTTTCATTGCAATGTATTTTATAATTGCTTGTTGTTCTCTAATGAGTATTCTTCTTCATTTGAGATATTCTGCATTTTTAAGTAGAAATGGATGATATGAAAAATGGGATTCGATATTCAATTGTATTTTTTTCATGGTGATGGGAACACTGCACGTCTATTTCAAAATCATATTTTTCGCTAAGGTGTTCAATGTTTTTTTTTCATTATATCAGTGCGATCTATGGAGCTATTTTGGATTTCTTGAATTTCATTTTCTAGATCACCCCATAGTGGGTAGGTATTATATGTGAATTTAGATTCGTTTATTTTTATTGTGTTTTCATGTAAGATATAAGTGGCTTCCAATGATAACAATTTTATTTTCACTGCACTTTCACCTTTTTGAAATGGGACATATGGAAAAAGCTTTTCTCTACAATATTTTTCATAGTCAATTTGGTTTTTGTATTTGATGAACCGTATGACATTTGGTTTTTTCATTTTTGAAATGGGTATGCCATTTTAATTGTACCTCGAGGAAAATTCAACAAGGCATATATGCTTAATAGCATTAGGTCAACCAATGCAAAAATCAATAATGGAATTACACATCACATTTTCAGAGTTGTCATCTTCCTGTTTTAGCACGAACAATGGTTTGAGGATAAATGTGTGTTCATCCATTGGTGTTGCATTTATAAATATGCATTCTTGTGAACACTGATTCAATGGAAGAGAAAGTGTTATATGGACTGCTTATTGAGTTGAGATCTGTTGGAGATTAAGCAAAGAATTTCAAAATGAAAGTATCCTTTCAATAACATTCAGTTTGCTCTTTTCTTGTTCTCTCCTTATTCTTTTAAATGCATTTTTCATTGATTTGTCAAAATTTCTCATGTGAGATGTTCAATATGATGTAGTTGCATGTGCATTAAGGGCAAATTGGGCATCAATGTTTGCATTCCACAATTATCGTATGTTCTTTGCAAAGCTATTTTTCCAAATGTGAGAGGGTTTTCGTTCTAATAAAATCATTGGTTACTTTAATGTACGTTGTATTGTTATGATGTAATCAGTTTCGATTAAATGTAATTCATCCAAAAATTGTTCAGTACTATTGTTGTCATATTTTTGGTTTTCCAAGATGTTATATAACAATTTCACTTTTCGTTTAATGTGTCATCTACCAAGCCAATTGGTTCAATAGCTTTCATGCTTGTCATGGGTGGAATTGAGAAATTGTATATACAATGTGAACTTTTTCTGTTTTTACAACTTTTTGTATGGTGGTGTTCATGTATTTTTGCAAGCTTTAGATCAAGGTGATCTGTGTTATAATTCATATAATTGTCGATGGAGTTTTCAATGTTAAGGTTACTATTGAATCCACATATTGGTGTATTTTCTACCCATAAAAATCCATGTTCATGTATGCTTCCTCTATTTTGGAATTCAATTACAAAATAGTGATCCACTATCTCTCTAAAGAATGTTTTTTCTTGAGATATAATTTTCTTTAAGGAATTAATTCCATGCCTATAGTAACAAGTACATGTTACTAGATTCTTTCTTATGAGATAGTCAATGTTACAATCTTCTATTGTTTCAATATGTTTTATATTTTTCCTTTTTTCATGTAATATGGTCAATTTGTTGACCAATGGAGTCCATCGATGTTCAACGCTTGTAAATGTGACGAAGAAATTTGGTGGTCCTGATTGATGTATCATGGAAAATATATTTTTCTTCATTTGTTGTAGGAAATAACGAGAAATGATAAAGTGATTAAGATCCATGTAATCAATATCAATTTTAAGAATGTTGTCCAAGTTTTGTCTGTATTTAGCATCTTTTGCTTCTAATTTTCTTACTTTTAATTTCCCTTTTCTAATTCTTATTGAAATGCATGAAAGGGATTTTTCAATTATTATTTGTAATGTTTTGAAAAACAAATTAGTTGTGTGGTATGAGAAATCACCACTATAGTGCATTAACTCCCATTGCGTGGTTTTTTGGTAGTGAAATATTTCTACAATGTCACAACCATGAGGGTCTCCAAAGAAAATGCTTGGGAAGTTCATTTCATGTGCATATTTGTCTCTAAAAATTCTAAGGGGGTGTTTCCCTTTAGTTGGAGCAAGTTTAGTTGGTGTTTCATTTTTTGAATCGCTAGTTGTTTAATTTTTGTCATCAATGTCAACATTTTCAATTGGAGCGTTCAAAGTAGTTGATTATAGGATGTTATCCCAATTTCTATTTATGCATATGATTTCATCTCTATAAAGATGCTAAGAACATAGTTCTTTCAATGCTTTCATGAAATTGTGCACACGAACTTTCCCTATTTGAAATTCATTTTTATATTCCAATAATATTTTCAATGCAACAATGAATGTTGTTGTGTCTTCCATAGATTGTGGCAATGCAGTTTAAACAATATTTGCTTGGAAAAGAACATTGATAATCGATCCTGTTAAAATCATTTGTGATCGTTTGTGCCCTCATTGTCTTATTTTTGCAAATGCAATTCTTAACGCTACAAGATGTTCTTTAAGTTATGAGAGTGTGGCTACAACTAGAAATGGTTTGTTTTTCCCAATCTTCTCAGGTGTAGCAAATTCTGGCAATTTTCCACTTTGGCGTACTCTTTTGCAAACCTTGCATATTACTTTCATGGGCAGATTTATATGGTTTTTAGATAAATTTACATATATTTGTTCCAAGTCCTATCCAATGCTCTCCATGTTATTTTGAAACTGCAATTGTTTACATATTGTACATTTCTTTTTAGATGTGTCTTTTATCTTGGCTAGGTAAATTGTCAATGATTTTTTCTTGGATAAGCAACGACGTTGACTTTGAAACTTTTGTTTGCATGATTTTTTTTATGGTTTTTTGTTTCTAAACACAATGGTCATTTTAATCTATGTACATTGATGTTATTGTTTTTATCTTTTTTTTATTTGCATCATACTATAATGCAATGTGCCTTCATGCCTATGTGCATTTGTTGACATAGGTCCATGTTGCATGTGCAAGGAGGTTGTTCTATTGGAAACATTTGACAATGTGAATTATTTTTGTTGTTGTGTTCATATATTGACAAAGGTGGATAATGGGTGTGCAATGGATCTATTTCAAATGTCATTATATTGTATGTTTGATTTGAACAACTGTTGCATTGGAAATGATTGACAATGCCCCTAGTTACTAAGTACCATTCTTGTATTTTTACTTTGAATATTATTGTTTCCCATTCCAAACAAAATGGTCCACCTTCAACCCCACATTTTTCATATGGCATTGCCATATTAGTAAGGTATTCTTTCCAATTCACAATTTTTTTTGAGATTTTATGAGATCATTTGATATATATTTTTTAAACAATGAAATGCATCTTGTGCATTGCACATGATCAAATTGCAAAATGACTGCGCAATGTAAAGTATTAAGGATTCTACATCAAAGTTAGGTGTGATTAAATGATAAAGTGTAGAGAACATAAAATCTCAACAAATGGATAATATAATATTTGTTATTTTATGCAATCCATGGAATTTCATTTTTTCATTCATTGTTTGGTAATAGCTTTGTATATCTTTGAGGAAGGACAAAATTATTCATTGCACGTTACAATGGACCGGGCTATTTTTTTGTAAAAAAATGGTTCATAGTTACCATTAAGAGGGTTCTCATTATGGAACAATATATGCAATGGGTTTTTTGTTTTATTTGAATTAAAGAGAAAATGCCTTTGTTTGTGATTGACCATATTCCTATTGGCCAAATAACGTATGCAAAATGTATATCCCCATAGTTCTTGTATGTTCTCAGTAGGACCATTTGAAGCATGAAGACAAAATGTATGAAAATATGTTTTGACGTCATGAATTCCATGAAATTGATACAAAATATCAGGTGTTATCTCATAATTAAATGATTTTGTTGCTTCTATTGTGGTCTATCTCATATCAAGAAGTGGTCTATTGTTCCATTTCACAATTCAATGGATGTATAATGAAATTGCAAAAGGAATTCAATTGCATTAAAAGACAAATGCATGGAGTGTATGAAAATGCTTGAAGTCTAACAAATTTATTGGTGTTCAAGACATCATCAATAGTGGCATCATTGTTGCATTGCTTTTTCAATTGGTCATTGCCAACATCAATTATTTCAGCCATCTTTGTATAGTTGTTTGGTGAAAATTTTGTTGAAATTGGCTAGTTAAATGCAATTGTCTTGTTGTTGTAAGATTTGGAAATTTGCAACAGGAAAGAGAAATTGTTTTTGTAATGAAACAGATCCAAATGGACAGTATAATGCAACGTGAAAATGTAACTTGATGTTATTACTTCCACATATTTGCAAAACACCTCTACAAAAGAAGACAATGAATTTTCCATATGAGTTTCTATATGTGAAACTAATAACTTATGACATACAACAAAAGCAGTAAGAAACTTCAAGAAAGGAGAATAATGACCAATGAATGGACTAAACCCGACATGCTTTCTCTAGTTTGTGTTCCCTAGTAGACTAATCTATATTGTTTGACCCTTTTTCACAATGAAGAGTATGATATAAAACTTTGAAATAGGCACATGCAAGTTGCAATTGCAATAAAAGAGATGAATGGTTATTTACAATCTCTTATTTCATTTATAGAAACATGTTATTGGGTACCAAAGCATCTACATTTGTTTCATTGGCCATCATTATGGTGGCAATGCACGACGAAGGTCAATAAACAATGGAACATAGAGTTTAACAAATTACCGAGAAGAGTAATAGTGTTGTCCACAACAATTGCGAGTCAAGGGACATGGTTCTAATTTCCCTATAACAAGAGTCTGCAATAACCTAATTAAACATAATGTGCAGGCCATTAATTAGTTTAGCAGTTTCATCTTTGCTATATAAAATTAACACTAAAGTTTTTTAAAAGAAATTTAGTCTAAATATTCATATTAGTTAATGTTTACAATGCATTTTAATGAAAGTGAAACATTCAAATGAAAAAAAATATGGAGAATGTTTCTATTCAGGAACCTAAATGCAAGCAATATAGAACTAGGTTTGAAAAATTATTTAAAAAAATATGATCACCATTAGAAGAAAAATTAGACGAATTTGCATACCTTTTTTGTATGTGCTAAAAAAATGCTAGCAAATCTAGACAGAAGCGGTTGACCCAATAGTAGCTCTAGTCCATACCTTTGAAGCTCTTATCTAGCCAAGATCCACCCCAAACTCAGTGAATGCGATGTAGTTTTTTATCTGGAAGTTAACAATTAAGCTATTAGTTTGATGTTGAACATGTGACATCATATGTATACATTGAAATAATCCTTATTTAATAATTAAACATAATGTGCACGCTATAAATATAGCTTAATAGTGTTGTCTATGCTACATGAAACCAATAATTTATTGTTTATATGAAATTGTTTTATTGTTTGTGAGTTTATTTGCAATGGCATGAACCAAGAAGAATGTAAAATGTGCCAAATTGCAGAATATGAGGGGAAGTTTAGATGATACCTAGGAAAACTGAATTTCAAGCACAATGCATACCAAAATAAAAGAATAAAAAAACCAATGTTCTCAATCTTCTCAACATCAAGAATGATCTAGCATGATATGAATTGGATGACCAAAAACATCATTGGTGTAAAGACACCTTAGAAGTAGATGAAAACTCAAGAAGACATGCAAAATACATATGTTTGACCTTAAAATTGACTACATCTGCAGACTATCAATAACTATCTAAAATGTTTAGAGTATGTTTAAATTTATTTATTTATTATTTTTAAATATAATTGCATAGATGTTTTCCCACAACCTTGGTTGATGAGAGAACCATTAAATTAAAATTTTCAAAAAAACCCATAAAATATATGTTTAAATTAATTTAATTTTAATTTTTATGTTTATATGCAAATATGTTTTTTCCCAAAACCTTGGCGGATGAGACCCCAAACAACTATCATATTAAAATTTAAATAATAAAAAAAAAACATAGAAAAATTAAAAATTAATTTATTTTTAATCTCTATGCTTAAAACATAGTTGTTTTAATAATTATAAAATATGGTTAATGCAAATTTCTACGCAAAGGGATCCTAATACTAACTAGTTTTGGCTTATGTTTACAGTTAGACCTTCTTTTATTTACATTTAGAATATGTGCGGTACTTTTTAAAACAATAACAACCAACCACTTCTCAACATGCTACATTATGTTATTTATTTATTGATTTTTAAATCATATAAAATAAATAATTTATTTATCTATTTATCAATTATCATAAATAAATCAATAAATAAATAAAAAAAGAAAATATTTAATAAAGTGAATTAGGTTTCTTAAAAAGAGTAAATTATTTTTTTCTATTTACATTTTATTTTTATAATTAATATGATATATTTTGTTGTAATAGATTGTAATTTCAAATATTTAAATAAAAATAAAATCTTTACACAATTTTACATTAATTTAAAAATTTCAAATAAATTGAATTTAAATTAAAGTTAATTTTAATGTTAATCAAAACAATCATCTCTCTCCTAAAAAAACTAGTTTCATACCAATTATATATTTACAAATTACAATAAACTAAACCAATCATTTCATTCATATATATTTACAAATTACACTGAAATAAACCAATAATTTCATTTAATTTTCCTCAATCTAAATATATATTTAAACCAATAATTTCATTTAATTTTCTTCAATCTAAATATATATTTAAACCAATAAATTTATTTCATTTTACTCAATTTGGATATATATTTACAAGTTATAATTAACTAAAACAATAATTTCATTCATTTTCAGTTTACTTATCTAGAAACTCTCAAAATTTCATGTTTCAAAGAAGTTTTCAACTTTAGCATTCATTTCATATTATATATCTACTGTTTCAAAGAAGATATTCAGATTTTATATGCATTTCATATTATATATCTTTTGCGTTCGATGGCTTTCTATACTTTATATGCATTTTATATTATACAAGTTCATATTTCAATAGTTTGCTATACTTTTAAGTTATGCCGGACACACTTTGCTTAAATGGTGTTTCATTATTGGTATGTATATCTGTTTTCCTGTAGTGTCCGCATTTATCTCTCCTTCAGTAAATGCCATAATAAAATTGACTCTGGTTTTTTTATCTAAAATTTAATTTTTTTTATATTTTTGGTTTGCTTCAAATTGTTTATTATCATTATCTTACAGAGCCAACTATTTATACAGTTCTAAATGAAAATTGGTGAAGCTTGCTTTTGTCGAATTGGTGAAGCTTGCTTTTGTTGTAGGTTTTTTATTCGAGTTGTTTTTTGCGATTTTTTAAGGGTATTTTGGTGGATTTTTTCAATCTAATTTCTTTAAAATTTAGTGAGAATTCATTGAAAGCAGAAGTTTGATGGGTAACCTTACACAATCTAAGTGCCTTAAGAGTTTTTTAGGGTGCTGAATTTATATATAGTAAAAAACAATTTAAATAACAGAAATTAAGATTTCACCTTAAAATTTTTTCTCCAAATTCAAATACGAAAAACTCCAAAAAATCACACTAAAAACAACTCCTTTCTTATTTTGACTCTATAAATAACACGATATAACCAGCAGATTTGTTTCAAATTGCATTTACGTTAATTTGACAGAAATATTTTTATAATAAATTTGGAAGTGTAATAAAAGTTTGATACAACTTTCAGTTTATGGCATCATGCATGTACACTATTTTCTTCATCTATTTATTAAAGTACTTATCCACGTGCAAGAGAATGAAAAAAGGAGATGGCACTTTTCTAACCCTTTTATCTTATGTTTTCTTAATGGATTTTGTCAATATAGTTTTGGAAAAATGGCCGAGGTCTTATTAGTTTGGTGCTTTAAGCGTGCTTAAAGCGGAGAGTGTTTCACAGTTGTGAAGCAAAACCATGAACTCTCGTATAGACAGATTCTTCACAGCAGAAACTGAACCATAAAGGCGCCGATCAATGGGATACCGGGTTGGTTATCTGCAGAAAATCTGTTACTGTCGGAACACTTGAAGGAGGAGTGGAACGTGTACAATGAAGATCTAAGAAGCCAGGGGTTACACACTTGAATCGGGGGTGACAGGGTTATATGGAGGGGTCTGACCTATAACAATTTGCCGATTGTGAAAAATACCTACAAGGAATTATCATCGTCCTCTTTCACGTCTGCAGAACTCTGTGTCTTCCGTTATATCTGGACAATTGAAGATGAAGATGTTACTATGGTTGATATTGATGGAGAAAAATCTGATTTGGGACATACTACAAAGGAAAGGGTAGATTGGGCCTCGATGCTGTAGTGGAAAGGGTAGATTGGGCCTCGATGCTGTAGTTTTTGTATGGCTGAAGAAGAAAATCACTCTCACTTTTTTTATTTCTGTTTCTTTGGTAGGAGAGTTCTGATTATAATTTGTGAGTTTTTTAAACTTAAAGTTTCTACTCTCATGAATACTACAGATTTTATTAAATGGTGGCATAAGAAGAATTCATCACTTTGGATTATTTTTGCTATATATCATTGGTTTATCTGGTGTGGTTGGAACAAGAGGATATTCTAGGAGTGCTACAGCCTTGAGAGGATTGCGAGTAACATCATTGAAAAGTGGGAAAGCATGAGAACTATGCAGAAACCTTCGGTGCATCTATCTATCCGCCCAAGATCTGTTGAGAGATTTTTCCCAGCTGGTTACTTCGATGGAGCTTCACAACATTCCAGATGTGAGTGTGCCCTGTGGTTAATGTTATCGCCAAACTTTCACCTACAAAATTCTCTGGCGTGGAGGTATTGGATCCAACATGCCTGCTGAAGCCCTGGCACTGTGGGGTCTGTTGTGGTTAGCTATACAACTTCACATCGAGAAATTATGGGTTTATGGAGACTCAAGTCCTAATGGATCATTTCAACAAGAGAACGGTTCTTAAGCCCGGTAATCTGAAGTCTGACTGGAACGTATTAAAATCTTAAGAAATGATTTCTCCTCTATACATATCAGACATATCTTCAAGGAGAAAAATGGCCAAGAGGGACAAATTATCTAAAGAAGGATTGCAAGGTGTTTTTGGGCAAATGCATTATGAGCTTACAGACTCAAATGGACTCAAATGGTATGGGGGCAATTGGGATGGTAAAGTTCAGTTGAGTAGAGGTTATGAGTCAAGACTGTCTTTGTCTTCAGATTTTCTTGTCATAATTACTATTGTTTTTTCTGGAACATTATATGTTTTTATTTTTTGTCTAAGGTTTTTTTAAGATGGATTACCAACCAGCAGAAGGTCTGGTTAAGACCATTTTTTCCGTTCCATTTACTACCAGGAACCAGTTTTCTGTGTGTTTCTATCTGACTACCTTTTCCTGAGCGAAGATGAAGTGTAAGTTTTATTGTTTTTGGCTCTTGAATGAGGCTTAAAGTATAACCGTTGATGTTCAGGTTTGAAGGTTTAGATGGGCTTTACAATAAAGCTGATATGTAGAATTTTTTCTAATAAACTAAATCAGAGGTTTTTCTATTGAAAAAAATAGAAACTGAATCATATAGAAAGAAAAAAATTAAAATAAAAAGAAAAATAATAATAAATAAATAAATAAATCATCACCCTTTACTTCGGAAGCAAACTAAATAACCAACCAATCTGCCATAATTCCTTCGGAAGCAAACTAAATAACCAAACAATCTGCCATAATTCCAAAAACGCTATTCACAGTGTCTTTCCACGACACAAATTCAGTCGCAAGCAATTTCCCAAAGTTCTTGCTTCTTGAAAATTCCTCCTGCGACCTCCTTCAATTGTTCTCTACAACTCAACTGATGGAATCTATTGACAAACTTGAAATACCATCCAAATTATTCGCGGCTGAAGCCATTGGAACAACCATAAATGTTCGGAAACTTATGATTTGATATTTTTTTGCAATGACACGCAAAATTTTATCCAGTGTTAAACCTGTAAGGAATCTCATCCGTTTTATCCATTCAAGGTAATGGAAAGAAATAAAGGAAGTATTTTTAATTTTTATCAGGTTAAAAATAGTTTATGGTATAAATTGCTTTTTTATTTGGTTTTTGTATTAAGTCTCGTAGAGTTTTACAATAAACTCTTTTTGCTTTTGGACAATTTTTTAGCTGAATAGATTATCCCAAGAACTACCTACTAAAATACCTGCATAATTTTCTACTGTCTTTGAAGGCCTATCATTCTAAATTTAATGTTTTTCTATTTTCACTTTTCAGGAAAAGAAAAAAATACACTTTTTCCTCCCACATTTCTTTTGGCCTTTTCCACCGCTTTGTTTCACAATGTAGTTGATGAGAATTAGTCCTTAATTGAGTAATAAGAATTTTAGATCTCCAAGAAATATTAGCCCCTATGTAAACTTTTCCCTGATGATTATGAGTAGGGTTAAACTCTTCAATGCAGTACTATGAGTAGGGTTAAACTCTTCAATGCAGTACTATGAGTAGGGTTAAACTCTTCAATGTAGTACTTATTCTCTCTCTACCTTTTTCTCTCAAATACATTTCTAGAATTTATTTATAACAAAAGTTTTTATCTCTTTACATAAAAATTAGCAGAGCTTTTTACATGCAAATCTGGAGTCAATTTCGGTAATTTGCCCAAGCTTGTGGATGCAAACGAACTGTTTTAATAAAAAGCAGTAAAACATGGTAGTTAGCTGATTAAGGAATTGGATCCTAAGTTTCATCTTTGTCCCTTAGCATGGCCCCAGCAGAGAGATGGGCTGCTTTATTAGCTTCTAGATCAGCGTCCTTATTGTTGACTCTTAGCATGTGGAAGAATTTCAATTTCTGAAATGAGTTACCCAGGCTTTTGATTCTAGAAATCAGCCTTGCCAGTCTTAAATCCAGCAGCGATGAATTAGTCACAATAGTATTTATGATAACCTGAGAATCCCCAAAAACATTTGCTTCCCTGATATCCAAAACTTTGAGGTACTTGAGGCCTTGAAAGAGTGCCAATGCCTCTACTTGATTGCTGGATGTGAGGCCTAGTCCCTAGGCGAAGCTGTGGATCGTTGTGCCAACTGGACTCTTTATGACTCCTCCTGCACCAGCCCTTCCTGGATTGCCCTTTGCAACCCCATCAAAGAATAGAGAGTGTGTCAATTGATTGGAAATCCAGTCTTGGAAATCTTGATCATTTTTCCTAATTTTCCAATCTTTGGAGAGGGAGATATTGCTTACAGCTTTATGGAATTGAAGATCGAGTGAAGTGCCCCAGATTATGTCTTGTTGGCATAAATTTGAATCATCCTTTTGTTCTCTCAGGCATTCTTTTAATTGGCATTTTATCTTAACCCCTACAAACTTGGCATCCTGCTCTTTGTTTCTGAAGATCCTTTTATTTTGTTCGAGCCAAGTCTGCCAGTAGATAATTTTTGGGAGGGAGGACCATGCTGCTTTGATTAACTTATTTTTTGGGAAGGGGCCAGGGCATCTATTCAACCAATTTGCGAACAGCTCAGGGGTGGAGCTGGGGAGTGCGAAATTGGAATTCCAAATGCCCAATAGGTCAAACCAGATTTGCAATGCGAATTTGCACTCCAACATAAGATGTCTTGCACATTCCACAATTTTCTCTGCACATAATACACCTTGAAGGCCCATGATAACCTCTCTTCTGCAGTTTGTCTTCAGTCAGAATTTTTCTATAACATAACAACCAACAAAAATGGTCGATTTTTGGAATTGAGGGATAGTGCCATATCCCTTTCCATGGCGTAGGATCCAGTGGAACATGAGGTTGTTCTAGCAGCTTGACGTAGCCCTATGCCACGAAGTATCCACCAGCCTTCGATCCCCAGCCCCGTGTGTCTTTCTTCCGCGCATCAGAGGGAGTTGAACCGTGTAGTAATGACAGTAAGGAAACGAAGTCTTGTTGGAGCTCTGAGGGAACTTGAATGTGTTTCCAACTTGCCCAAGATGGGCCGTGCCATGTGAATATATCCCACAGACAATTAAAATCGGCATCGATCATCCAATTGCGTAGCAAATGAAGGAAGGTGCAGTCCGCCAGAGGTTCTTTGTTCATGATTCGATCTGTCCACAGATTGATACTTCTGCCATTTCTGGGAATCCAATATGCATGGGATTTAATGAGAGAGGCGACTTTTGCACATGATCTCAGGAAAGGGGAGTTGATTTGAGGGAGGGGCTTATCCAAGCAACGGATCCTCTTGCCTTTGAAGTATTTTCTCCACAGTGCCAACTGTGCCCAGTCGGGCTTGGGGGCTATGATTTTCCAAAGGATTTTCGCTCCCATAGCTAAATTTTATTAGCAGAGCTTTTTGAAACTCAAGCCCCCTTCCATCAAAGGTTTGGAGATAATATCCCAATTGACAAGGGGGATTTTTTTCTCATTCTGTTTGCCTCCCTTCCAAAATAATTAGGGAAAAAGGTCTTCCATATTTCTGAGGATGCCTGCAGGAGCAAGGAGGACAGAGAATTGGAATAAGGGGAGGCTGTTGAGCACTGATTTTATGAGCACATTCTTGCCAGCAATATTTAGCCAGGAGAAGCCCCAGGCCTAAAGCTTATTCTTGAATTTTTCCAATTGAGGAAGCCAATATCTACTGTAGCATCTTTTGAGGAAAAAAGGAAGACCTAGATACTTGAAGGAAGTCTAGGAAGAGGAGGCAGCAAAACCAAAACATCTAGCAATGGAGTTGAGCAAGCTGGGCGAAATATTCCAGCAATAAATGTGACATTTCCCATTGTTTAGGATGCTGCCAGATTCCTTACAAAACTCATCCAACACTTCTTTGAACCTGGTAGCCAAAAGAACAGAAGCAGCCCCCAGCAACAATGTGTCGTCAGCGAAGAGGGCATGATTAATGTTTTTAATCCCTCTTGTTATACAGATCCTAGTGATCTCCTGGTCTTGCATCTTCTTATCTAGGTAAAAGATGAGGACTGAGGTTTGGAGGACGAAAAGCAGAGGTGAGAGAAGACACCCCTGCCTAAGTCCTCTTGAGGCTTTGAAAAAATCAGCAGATCTGCCATTCACTAAAGGAGCAATCCAGGGCTCCGAGATGCAAGCCCGAACGTAGTTTATAAAGCAAGCCCCAAATCCAAGCCTTTGCAAGACATTCAGCAGAAAACTATGCTTAACTCGATCAAATGCATTTGCTAAATCAAGTTTGACAACCATACCTTTTTCATTGTGATGCAAACTTGAGTGGATCGCTTCTTGGACTAATATGAAATTGTCCACAATTTGCCTCCCATGTATGAAGCCTCCTTGATTCTCCGGAACAATTTTGGGGAGGATATGCTTCAATCTGTTAGCGATCACTTTGGTAATCAGCTTGTAACCAATATTGCAAAGAGAGATTGGGCGAAATCTGTTGAAGGAGTTGGCACCTTTCTCCTTAGGAATGAGGGCAAGGAACGCAGAGTTAGTGCTGCCTCCGATTTTCTGGCAAGCTTGGGATTTGAGAACCATTTTAAAGAGATCTTTTTCCATAGTCTGCCAGCAGGATTGGAGAAATTTGGCTGAGAAACTGTCTGGTCCTAGGGCTTTGTCGGGGTCCATAGCAAAGAGGGTATCCTTAACTTCATTCTTGGTGACTTTAGCTTCTAAACGTTGGTTCATCTCGACTGAAATCGAGGGGGGAACCACATCCAAAAGATTGGAGTTTAGGCCCAGTTCAATATCCTCACTATACAGGTTTTTGAAGTGGAGGAAGGCTGCTCTTTTGACGTTTACAAAGTGTAGAAATTTGTTGAATAATGATTAATTATCCACCGAGACTATCCTGATCACATATCAATTCGAATTCATATGCAACACATAATCTCTTCCACTCAGATCATCACACATGCGGAAATAAAACAAGCGATAACACATCAAATCATCATACACATTAACACAGTATGTATGGGGAAAGCCTATAGCTGAAAACCCCACAGCTATTGTGTATATTATAATGGAGAAATCATGTAACAAACTCAGTACAATACTCCTCACAAGTACTCAGTACTATCTCATGAAGTTACACACAAACTAGCTTGGTTTTGAATAGGTTACTGGTTCAAAACTCACCGCCAATTGCCTTGCCTCTATTGCGCAATCATGGCCTGTCTATATAGAGATCCAAGGTTCGAATCTCCTTGGCTTGACAGTGCAATCATCATGGGAAATTTCTCCAAGTGTGGTGCAAATCTCATGCACAACTGATGTCGCCACTGATAGCTAACTCCACCCTTTCATCTACCTCTTTCACTGGTCTCCACTGAACTGATCATGCACCGTAGTGAACTGATGTGTTCTTGAGTTGAATAATGAGTTACTAATTAATGAATTAAATAATATTTAATTCACTCCACTCATAACTAATTGATTGGCTAGTTAAACTAATCTCAACCAGTCTAATCCTGTTAACCAACACAAATCCACTAGCTACCATGCTGACCGACTGCAACTTCGCCATCAAGTCCTAATCAAGTCAACCATGCATGAGCCTACCAAACCCTAGGAAGGCCAGACCTTCCTGTCAGATGCAATCATGTTTCCAAGGCTCGAATCAAGATCTCCAAGAGAGTAAATTGTGTTTAGAGTCTAAATATTATTAAGGGTTAATAATATTTGACTGACCTATTTTTAGACAGGCAGTCTAAAAATAGACTTCGACCTGTATGTCTAAAAATAGAGGTCCATCTATTTTTACTAACTCGACCAATCATCCAAGAATAGCATACTGCAACTCCTAGACCATGCTCCATATGTCTAAAAATAGACATAGTCTAAAAATAGACTTTGCGCCAAAAATAGCCTGCGGGCCCACTTAGTGAAGGCGACTTCATTTCACTAAGCTCCATCATCTTGTTGCATTTTCAACACAAAGTCCTTATGAATAATATACTCTTCCTTGATTTTAGTGATGGAATTAGAGCATTTCCTGGCCTGTGCTTGCTTGTGTAAAAAGGAGGAATTCCTGTCCCCTACTTTAAGCCAAACACTATGGGACTTTAACCTCCAATGTTCTTCTTTGGCCAGGTAGGCCTTGTGGAAATTCTGCTAGAAATGGGCCTCTTTGTCTAAGATTTCTTTAGTTATATAAACATCTACCGCCTACAAATGATGGATATCTAACATGTTTTGGATTATTTTCCTTTCAGTTGCAGGGTTGGTCAGAGTTTTGGCCCAACTTTTCAGGGCAGCTTTCACTCTTCTGAGTTTTTCCTCCCAAACAAAAAAAGGGGAGCCTTTGACAGGTTGCCTCCAGCTTTCCTTGACTATGTGCATGAAGTTATGTTCCTTGACCCAGAGAGGGCTAAATATGAAAGGGATAGGACCTAAATCAAGGTGTGCCAGAAGCTCGAGCTGATAGGTTTGTGATCAAAGATGCTGCAGGGGGAGAATATGCATTCTTGCTTCTAAACCAAGTAACAGAAAGGAACTTTGGATGAAAAATCTGTCAAGTCTTGCAGCGATATGGCCAGGACCTACTCTTTTATTAGAGCAAGTGTACTTACCAGAAGCAGGCTTGATGTCAAGCAGATCCCAGTCCTGCATTAGGTCCTCCGCCCATTCCCTAGCCGGATCCCGGACAATGCTGCCTCCTCTCTTTTTTGACGATAGAAGAGTGAGATTGAGGTCGCCGACAGATTCACAAGATCAGCTTGGCTTCTAATGGAATCCCAACAGGCCTTTTTTTCCCCAGCGTTGACTAGGACGTACACATTGAAGAGACATCATATCTCTTTTGTGACCAGATGCTACATTTTTAGAAACAGCCAATGAGTATTTAGGGTCACAAAAACTAATGAGATCTTTCTAGCGTTCCAGAGGGTGCCCAGTCCCCCCGAGGCCCCACGAGCTGAGACTGCTTTCGTATCACTTTTGTTCCAGAGTTTCTTACTTACTTGCAGGAAGACTCAGTCCTCCATTTTAGTCTCCTAAATGAGAAGTATGTCAGGTCTTCTATCCTTATTAAAATTCTTATGGCTTCTTCTTTGGCTTTGCTCCCCATACCTCTACAGTTCCATGAGACGACCTTCATCATTTTTTTTTTCTCTGATGGGCTCCCTTGGAGCCTTGTGATTGATTTCTCGCCATCTTTGGTTTTGTTGCTAATAGCTTCTCGAGGGTTGGCTGGCTGCCCTAGAGCTTGTCCTTGCACGTTTCCTGCTCTCTTTTTTCTCGATTGGTCTTGCGGCCTCTTGTGGATCTCCTTATAGAGGCTTGAGATTCTCCTATTTCTCCTTCCTCCTCCGAATCCTCCGATTCTTGGTCTTCCTCCTCAGCTTTTAAGGGGTTTCCTCTGGAACTTTCAGCAGCGCTTTCCCCCTTAAGAGAAGAAGAGGGGGAGCCTTTGCCTGGGGAGACTTCCTTTTGCATCTCGGCCTCCTGGGTTTCCTCTATTTGCGAGCTTAGAGGAACAAATTTGTTTTCTTGCCCCATTTTGGGAGGGGGTTTTTGAGCAGGGGCCTATTGAGGGCCTTTTCCATTGGGGCCACTGAGCTTGTGGGGTTTGTGAGAAGTCTTGGAACGCTTGACCTGACTCCAGCCCTCCTCTTTCCCTTTCTTTGCCTCGACATTAGATGGACAACCTCTAGCAAAGTGGTTGTAGACATGACATTTCTGGAATTTGAAGGGCAGCTGCTCATAGTCAAGTTTCTGCACATGGGTCCAGCTTCCAACATTTATTTTTATGGTCTCTGGGAGACCCACCTCTAGATCTACTTCTACGCAGATCCTCACACAGTCCTATTGGTCCTTTTTGTTCACCCGATCTATGAATTTCCGAAGGGCATCGCCGATGTGCTTCAAGGAGTCCCAGTTCCAACAGTGAACTGGTAGGTTTGGGAGCTTGACCCAAACCGGGACCACCGTGGGAATGTCAACAGCGTGGGAAGTCCGACGTCCATTTGTTAAGATACAAACCCTGAGGGCCCATGAAGTAGGAGCCATTCTGGAAGATCACATCCTTATCCTCTTTTGAGGAGAATTCGAAAAGGAAGAACCCTCTCCCCAAAAAATAAGAGGTGACGTTGTTCTTAATCAATGGCTCCCAATTCATGCTGACCTAGTTCTCTGTGGATTTTGGGGAGGGCCAGAGACCAGTGAATTGGCCAACTAGGGCACGATCAGCTAAGGATAGAGCTACTTGTATCGGTGTTTCTGGAGGAAGAGAAATTTCAGGGATATCCTCAAGCTTCTTTACGAACTTTGCAGCTTCAGATTTTTTCTTCTTAGGCAGACCTGCCAGCAGCAGGTTGAATGCTTCTGCGGACGAAGACAGAGGAGGGGGAGGAGGAGGCACCTGGGGCGTGACCTCCATGGTAGCGGAACCTTAGATTGACGTAGCAACAGGGAGCTGCCTCTCTGAACCTTAGACGCAGCCGCAGAGCAAAAACGATCGATTAAACTTTGATATGTGGTTATTATAGCTATATTATTATAATTTTTGTGAGTAGTTATCAATAATAATTTTAAAAAAAATATTAAATAGGTGAAAATATAAATATGTATATACAACTACAAGAAACTTATTGCCAAAGACTTTAAACTTTATTTTTTTTATCTATTAACAAGAAATTTTCGTTTATTTAAATCACTTTTGCTAAATAAATGAACCATACAACTATAGGAGTTGTATTATATATAAAAAATTATAGCCTAGTGTATAACTTCCACTTTGTACTTTCATATTTTGTGAGGATAGAACTGTGAAGACATCTTTGTTACTAGCCACAATAGGAACAGGCTCGGGAAGGATATTGAGAAAAAAATATTGATTGGTTTCATCATTATTACGATAATAAAATCACACATGTGAACCTTCTAATGGAATTTATACCACTTTAATTTAGCTGGTAACTCGCTCAACTCTACTTTAATTATGTGATTTGTTCACAAGGCTTGATAGAAAAGATAAACGAAGTAAAGATTGGACAGAATAATAGGGACTTAAAATCAGACCAAACCAAATTTATATAAAGTTATCATGGGTAGAAGAAAGCAGCATAAGAGAAAAACCCAATGCACTCGGCAATCACTACTAAGGGGAAAAATTATTCTAACACTAAAAAAAAAAAAATTGTACTATCTTCAAGACAATGTTGGAGAGATTAATTTAGAAAGATAAAATTGGTTTCAAAAGCTTCAACAATCATGAATTAACAAATATAATTCAAAGGGCACTTGAGAAGTGCAAAAGAGAAAAAAATAGGAAATCAGAATCAAATTATTTTCCTGTAAATGCTTGGTTTGATAAGAATGCAAAATGGCAAGGAGAACCTTGAAAAAGGTGTTGGCTCCCCCCGATTTGCAAGATTGGCAAGAACAACTCTGCAGGGAACCACATCAAACCACTTTGGAGTGCAAGGACCTAGCCTTCCTGGGCTCAAAGAGAGCTCTCTCTATGTTTGTGTTTGTAAATGATTTATCTTTATGCTTATGTTTTTTGATTTTAGGCTAGTTATGAAGTTCTAAGACTGTTTGTTTTGTTTGGTTGATTGATTAAATGGTTGGGTTGATTAATTGATTGAGTGTTTCAGTTGGATAGATAGACTACGGGTAGCATTAATCCATTGGGCTATGGAGTCATAAAAGGATTTAAGTGTTCATCAACTCTGTAAGGGTTTTCATAGGGAAAGCTAACTATATCAAGTGGATCTCTTAGATTATATGAAATATGAAATTATAGTAAGTTGTGAAAATCAGTAAAAATAAAGGGCAATTGAGAATCCTTTAATCATACTTCAACAAGAAAAGCCTTTTAGGTAATTGTTTAAAAAAAACCAAAGGATAGGGCAAACCATAGACTTCTTTGGCCAGACCCTAGTAAGCAAGCCTTTAAGACAACAATCCAGCTATTGTAGCTCCTAGAGACAGTCTTGAGTTGTATAAAGACCAATGCCTAGGACATCTTAACTGCAAGGAGCATATGACTCAACGGATTGGAGTTGACCAGGTTAGGCTCTCATGCTATAATCACTTGGATGAAAGGTTTAAATAAGGGTGGAACCAAGACCCCAAAGTTAAACACAAAATTTATGAAAACTGTAGAAACTGGGTATAAACTTCAATATTTAAATGCATCCGACAGCTTTAAGACAGAATGCTGAAGAGGGGGCCAATTTCTAAAATGATACACATATATCAATTAATATGTGGGCGATGACTGTGGTAGAGGATGTAGTAGGATATTAACCATAATGGGGCTTATTCAAAGACAAAAATCCATATATATTGGGCCTATGCAAAGATAAGAGTCCATATATGTGGACAATCCCAAAGACAAGGATCCATTGTAGTTAATATCAGAGGAACGGTGGAAGAGATGAAAAAATGAAACAAAATATCTTGCCTGAGCTATATTTAAAGCGCTATAGATGAGTAAACATGAGTATCTGTAATGATAAATTAATCTCTAAACATGGGAGAACTCGCATTCTAGAGCATAGATATAAGAAATGTGGAGATATGCGAAATGAACATTTGTATTAAAAACATAGAGAAGAGCTACAAACTGTGAAACATCTGAGTCAGAATCCCCAATTCCAACAAAGCTTCTTATTACTGAGTCCCTATGGGATCTTCAACATTAATTATCAAAATTCAGACAACATACATACAGAATGCTGAACTAGTGAGTCCTTTGGAAAATCTGGAACCCTGTAGGTGTCTTTCCTTTCTGCTTTTATAACATTTTCATGGGCTATATGCGGAAAGATATTTTGGGAAAATATCTTTTCCGCATGCTTGTATGCAGTTTCAAGTCTTAATCAGAAAATCAAAATTGATGATGGGGTAGAATGGTTCCCATCATCTTACAAATCGGGCCTATAGCCATTTCTAATGAAAATAACACAACTGTATAACTGAAAGTAAAAATTGCAAGAGTGAAATATGAATTTCACTTGAATATTGACAGTGAAAATAAAGTAAAACAAGAGGCCACGTGGGCCCAATGATGAGTTAACAATTTTGGTGGTGGGATGGAGTCGAGGCTGTAGCTGGAGAAGGAAGTATTGTGGCTGCAGAAGAGCTGGCTTTCTTACTAGCGGAAGGAGTGGATAGAGGAGCAGATGCGGTGGCTGATGAACTCGCATGATCATTGCACCTCTGCAAAGTGTCAGCTGCAGGATCAGGTATCGTAGTGAAAGCGTCGACTCGAATATGCACTTCTGTTAGTTCGGCATAGCTCGCCTGAGTGGGCAACTGTTGTTTCACTTGATGGAGGAGAGAGAATTCTTTATTGAGTGCTGAAATTATGGTTTCGGCCTTAAGCCGAGCGGTTTTCTCAGATGGTATATCAGTTTGATTCATCACTTCCGTCAGCCGGCACTCGTATGTTGATAGCGGTTGAAGAATCACATTTGAAGGCTCCCAACATGATGGGAGGCTAGCGAGTGTCAGTTCGGTCCATTCTGTTTCAAACTATTCTAAGCTTGTCACCATCCTTTCCAAACTGCCCAGTGCCAGGTTGCGCGCATCTTCCTTTTCCATCACCCTCTTACATTCTGCTGCCTCCTTGAACCTATCCTTGATTCCTCGTTTGGCCAATCATTCTGAGCTCAAATCATTTAGGAGGGCAATATACCTTTTGGCATTCTCAATCTTAGTTGAAGCGTCTATATACCCTTCATGTAGAGTTCTTCTGAATTGACGTACCGCGACCTTCTTTTCTTCAATGAGGGTCAAGAAAGCCCAACGCTTCTTTACCTCCATAATGATGTTTTTCCAAATTAAGCATCGGGCGTCCAAAAGGGTGATATTTCCTTTCATTCGGCTCGTAAGGTCTTAGATAGTCTTCTCCTACTGCAGCTTCTCTTGTTTCCCCTCTTCTATTTCCTTGTGCAGAGCTGCTACCGTTTTGGAATTCTCCTTGAGGCCGGCCTCAAGTTCCTGGATCTTCTATTGTGCCGTCTGAACCTGCTTCTCTGCTACTTGAAGTTTGCCCAGCGTTGTGGTTAGCTATTCCGAGAGTGAGCTGGGTCCTTCAGGTGGTGGTGTGGAGCATACATGTGCATCCCAGTTTTTCTGCAGCTTGTCCATCTTTCGCTGGAGGGCAGTCATCTCGCCGGAAATTTTAACCCTCTCTTCTTTCTCCTTGGCAAGGGAATATGCTAGATCAGCCTTGTCCTTTTATATCTTGGCTAATTCAGCAGTTTTCACGTGCTAAAAGCCAGGCATATTCAGCTTACGTTTCAGAGCTGCAACCTGTTTATGCAACGCCGAGATGACATGGCCCTGAGGATCTGCTTTATCATTCCCTTTGCCCTTCACGACAGCTTGCAGACTGCGCAGGTCATTTGAGAGTGCCCGGGCATTAATATTCTCCATTCTAAGGATCTCGACCACTTGGTTGTACTTGGTTTGTAGCTTCCTTAGAGTGAGGGAGAGCTTCACAACCTCATCCTTTAGCATATCACCGAAACACTCGAACAGATTTCACTTATCAATTGGTGGAACTTGTGACATGTTTACTGCCACCTCCAGAGCTTTGTAGCTAGTGGTTCCAGCCTCTGGGTCTAGTACCGCTTTAGTCATGGCCATTACCAATTATTCTTTATCCATATCAATCTCGGGTGAAAACTGAGTATGATATTTGTCTACATATCCCTCCAATTCCGACCAGTGCTTTTCCCTGATAGCTTTGTTTTTCCCCTTCATTTCATTCTCCGCCTTAGACCTGTTTATAGAGATGGCTTGTGAAACTTCTGAGAAATTAGAAGATGATGGACCATCACGTTTTACCACAAAACCTGCTTTTCCTTTGTCTGACTATCCATACAATGCTACTTTTTCCAGCGACTGCTCTTCTCTGACACTTTCTTCATCATTTGTTCTCTACCTTTTGGAAGGCGGAGAACCTCTCCTGAGGCTCCAGCTTCTTCCACCTGTTTCTTGTCTGCTTCTTGTGTTGAAGCAGTGTCTTCTTTTTCCCTCGTCGCAAATGAATCGGTCTCCATCTGTGAAAGCAAAGGCCAGGTATCAAGATTAGCTCTCCACTTGAGGAAAGGTCTAGTTTCGTGAGCATAAGCAGTTGATTTAATATTCTTCCTTTTATTTGAGATGATGCCCTTCAGATCGTAGGGCCAAGCTTTCCCTTGCCTTAAATCCATACCCTTGAGCAGGTTTTCCACTATGGGGAGGGCATGCCTTGAGTTAACAATGAAGGGGTCGATGGTTGTAGGAAGTTTGAGAATGAACCCCTTTTTCGCGGGGAGGAAGTGGAGTTGGTTAGCCTTCAAGGTTTGCCAGAGGTATTCCAAGGCATAAATCTGCATGGCAGGAAAAATTGGCAATCTGTAAGGGGAGAATTCTGCACCATAAACCCTGATCTTAGTGTAGTCATAAAATAGGTACCAATCTCCTGTGGTTTCTTCCTCACTGTACTGTAGCCATCTCCTTTGTTCAGGAAAAATCTTAGGCATAGGGTTGTCGTGAATAATTGTATAGGCTATTGTCATGAATTCATTCAAGAAATTTGAATAACCCACCCCATTAGCCAATTTATGTACTGTGGGGTTCAGTCAAAGACGTTTTTTGGTTGAGAAGTTATCCGAGAAAACTTTTCCAGACCCAAACCCTCGAACTTATCAGCCTACTGGAAAAGGAAGAGGTAAAACACCAGGGAACAGAAACGGAAATGACCAGTGGACAGGAGGTCAAGAATTGGTTTTGGATGGTGGAGGCCAAGAAACCAGGGATATCCAAAACAACCCCTGATTGTGACATTAACCATAAAAGGGCTACACACTCCTTCGTGACTCCCTCTGCTCCTTCTATACCTAGCAACCTCGCAATGAGATCAAGTGTTGGCTGAAGGTCTTCTTTGAATGTATTCAGGGGGACCGAGTCCGAAGACAGGAAATATGTAAGGTGGGAGTCAGAGATAGCAACGATGAAATCGCTTTGCTGCCTCCACAGTATCTTGGAAAACTGACAAGATAAAGACATTTCAGTGAAACTAATATAGTTAGAACTGGGAGGATAACAGAGAGCTTTCCTGATGATCTAGGGAGATATACTAAATATCTTGTTCCCTTGAGTTGATAGGAACATGTCTCGGCGCTCATCATACGCTTCCCTGAGCCAGCAAATCAATTCAACAACTGGGTATATGGGTGGAGTAATTTGGTGGTATAACCCCGACAAAACAACTCTGAACCTATCCCTGTGTTCTATATGCTTTCTAAATAGGTCGAGTTTGATGCTACTGATAGAGAAAGGGTATTGTGGGTCTGGAATGTGGACTTGCAATTCTGTGAATGGCTCAGGTCCAGGGGTAGCCCTAGACTCGCGAACCTGAGGGGTTTCAGGTTTAGATTTCTTAACCTTGAATTTACCCATGACCATTATGAAGAAAAGCGGAAGGAAACCAGATAGTGAAAAAGTGATGGAATACCTATGCAGTAAGGAAAATGCTTGGGGAAAATGACGCAGGGAAGTTGAAAGTGACTTGGTATACCTGGTACTAGGCGCACTCACTTTAGCTATATAGTATCTCGTAAAAGGAAGTATTTTACCACAGTGAACACAGAGCAGTGTTATATGGCTTCAAATTGCCCGAAAAATGAGACTAGGACAACACTTGTGGGGTTGACGTCATAAGGACGCCGACACTGAGACGCATGGCATCTGGTTATTTGCTATCAAATTTCGGTTAGGTGTATACCACGCGTCGGGTTAAATACCAGTACTGATCGTGTACCGGGTGTCCTAGGACTTACCTTACTGTTACATCCACAGCGCTAGATGTCTCTGTGGTTGGGCCCATATCTCGGGTCCCACCGTATGCTACGTCATCACAATTCCAGGGGGTTGAGCTTCTACCTTCCCTCTGTCATCCTTGATCCCCCCGAAACTCTTCATGCACCTTGACCCTTTTACTACTCGGAGTATGGGTGGGTCCTGCCCTGTCCAGCTGTCTTGCACCTTTATCTTCTTTGTTTCGTATAAAGCTTTACCGCAAGGCTACAATATATATATTATGCCTTGTCCCCTTTTCTATATGGATTTTCATTCATATTAACCCATTCGCTCTTTTAAGTATTTCTCCCTTTTATGCTTTTGGGTGATCCCCTTTATAAGCTTCTTAGGGCTAAGGTGGTGAATGATATAACAACACCAGCAATCCTAGAATTACTTTCAGATAAAGAAAACATTTAAGATAACAGTTAGTGAAACTAAATAGCAATTAAGAATTCTTTAATCAAACTTCAAATGTCTCTAAAGCAACAATTTAAGCAAAAACAAAGGACAGGGCAAACCATAGACCTCTTTGGCTTGACTCTACTAAGTAAACTTCAAAGAAAGTCCTGGAAAATAACATTTCAAGCAAAACCAAAGGACAGGGCATACCATAGACTTCTTTAATGAAACAAGACCCTCTGGATCGTCACCCAGAGCACTTATTTAAACAATTTTTGGACCTTTAGAATGTTTTTTCGCATTCATACCTTGGCTACCTGCACATTTGGAAACAATTTATTAATTAAAACCTATGTTTGTGGATTTTCTACATTTGTTTGGGCTTATTGGGCTGCTTGGAGCATTTGCAGAGGTTTTAACAGGTGGACAGGGCTTATCACAAAGACGCAGGGCTTTAGAATGTTTGAATGGGGCGGTTTTAGGTTTTGGCAGGAGGGAGAAAGGCGGTTTTCGCATGGATCATGGGCGGTGAGGTGGTATTACCCGCGAGGATGAGATTCCATAGGATGGGCACCACGTGGTAGGAGGTACAAGGGCAAATACCGCTCATTTCGCGGGGTTCGGAGGTTTTAAGTGCCAGTCGGTTGAGGACGCGATATGTGATGGGGACCGTTGGATCGAGAGGATGGAGATCAACGGTGGTCAGGTTCAGAAGGGTCGGGGGTAGGTTTAGATGGTGGGGCCCGGGAGTAATACGGTGCGGAGGGTTAAATATATGGTGGGGGCCAGGGTATATAACAAAGCGACGTGGTTTTATTTATAAAGGTGGGAGCCTATCAAGAAAGGAGCCCAAGGCAAGAATATAAGCGGGGGTGCTTTAAAATAAGGGTGGAGGGCAGGTGTTGTGTAGGTAAATCCTCTCTGTGGACAGAGACAATCCCTCTAGCCCTAGAGTGGGTCTAGCAACAAGGGAACAAGCTAATGTGTTGGTTCCTAGTTAATGAATGAAAAAGGTTGGGATAGATTGTCCTACCTATAGTCCAATGCGATTGTCATAGCTGTAGCAGTGATGGCCTCTTGATCTCTACTTTGACAGGTCACGGTCCTTCAACAATGGTACTTGAGTGCCTGCACACAGATCAAAGGAAAAAAGCAACATACAAGACAATAATTGCATTCATAACTAGCTAATCAGTCAAGGAAGATTAAACATATTGCGTGAAATAAACCATATTAACACAAGATCGGAACCAAACATCAGTCATGTATATATTAATGGAAAGAAAGAGATTTCAATCAGAGCCTTGACGTTGCAGCCTCCTACAGTGGCTTTAGTCAAAGTGCGTCTCGAAGGTTCGTCGGGGAATTGGGACGAGGCGAGGACACATGCCTAAGCTCTCTCTCGACAAGGGTCTCTTTCTCTACTCTATCTCACCAACAAAATGTTCAGCAATTCCTCTTCAGCTATTTAGTTGTTCAACTAGTGTATCTATGTGAGATAGCTTCATTTATAGAGGGAGAGGAGGAGGTTGGGATCCCTGAAATGATGGGAGGGGGCCTTATCCTTTGGGAGGTTCCCTCAAAAGGTGAAAACAAGATGCCAAAGGAAGGTGTTCATGGTTATGCAGGCAAACAACCCAAGCTGACTCGCTCACGAAGTGGTTAGCATAGAAACTTTGCCTCTATATTTAAAAAACATTCCAAAAACAACTTGGTGTGGGTAGCTCATTGGGATAGAGCGCCAATGGGTGTGAGGCTCAGTGTTAATTTTCTTTATTGGCACGAGGGCATAACGGTCTATCAGCACCAACCCAAAAACATGTGTTTCTGATGGTATACTCAAATAATTTTCAACAGAAGGAATGTTGTCCTTATGGCAAGGGATGCAATGATGGTTTTTGCAAGGCATGGCACTTCTTATTAGTCACATAAATGGTCCTCCAATGTGCGGGATGAGGACTGCAGGGACGGTGACAAAATGTTGTGTAACAGATGCCCCCTAAAGCATGAGGTCCGAGAGAGAGGGAGGGGTGAAATTCTTTACGAGAACACATTCGAACCAAACACCGTTGTCGGAAGACCTACAAGTACAAATACAAGTGATATCTTTGAAACATGATCATGTGGCATGGGCGTATCCATCCATAATAAAGTACATAAAAACTTAGATCCGAGGCGTGGACGCAACCACCCAGTAGTAAGGATCAACAAATTGACTCAGGTATGGTCACAACCATCCAATCAAAAAAGTCATGTATAAAGTCATGATAAACCACAATATCCCATAGCCTGGATATTATCAGACAAAACCCAGGGTCTTGCACTCTATCTCGACCCGAACAAGTACAAATTCAATCATGCGAAGATGTGAGCTGAAGTCGAACATGCAAGAAAGTCACGTGATTACCAGCCAATGATGAAAATTGTTAACAGGCATGAGAGAAACCACCAATAATGACAATGGCTCTCAAGGTACAATAAGTACAATCCACGGAATGTGACCAGTGATCTGGCATCGAACACGCACAAAATCACTTGATCAAAGGCCAATGATGTGGACCTATCGTCGAATGCAAAGAACTTGCCATTGAGGCATGCAAGCTCCAAGGTACTAGAAGGGAGTCTCCAGGTCAACTTCCTGGATAATGAGCTAAAGTCGACAGGAAGTGACTCAGTCAAAGGAGGGCCATAATTTTTCACATCATTGACACGAGATAAAGGAACATGATGATATCAAATCAGGACTAAACAAAGGATCAGAGAGAGGTTGAAAACTGCAATCGGAAACTTCTCTTGAACATATCAGCGACATGACTTTGGATTTGGCAGTATTTGACATCAAGGGATCTAAGGTCATGATGACATGGAAAAGATCAGATGAGAGGTCAAAAGAGATTACTCAAACCCATGGAGTAAAAAATGACGAAATGAGATATCCCCAACCCGACACGAATGCAGATGAGTGTGCCAACACGACTGAGGACTGGTTCCATTTTCCCCCACCATTGCTGGCAAGTACCCCAATTATTTTTGGAAAAAAAGCTTGAAGGGGATAGCATATCCTTGTCATGTAAGTTTGTTCTTCGGACAAATCCATCCTAGTACGTTTTACGAGCCCTAGGAAGGAGGAACTCGATTAATTTCATAGTGACGATTTCCGATGTCATTAGGGTTTAACGAGTCTGACAAAGGAAGAACTCAGCATATTTTCATGTTTAGAGAGTTTGAAAAGAAGCGGAAAAGAAAAATCCAGTAGTTCCCTTTTCGTAATTAGTTCCTCAAATCCGAAAAGGTAGAAAACTGTGTCTGAGAGAGCCTCTTAGTCGTGATAGGCTAAGGTATTCCTTTTTCGTAAATAAGCCATCCCAGCTCGAAAAAGGGGTAAACGTATACTGGGTAGATATCGTTTTGCATCCATTTAATGAGTTCAAAAGGACAAGAGTCTCGACAATATTTTAAGTTTCAGGGAGTCAGAAAAGCACTGAAATATGACTCCAACAGTGACTTTTTCATGTTTTTACCAAGTCTGAAAAAGTATAAAATACAACTCGTTACTTCATCGTCGTTACGTTAAAAACTTGTCGCTGCACAAGAGACCCACATAAAACCCATTTCTCGAAATAACATAGTGAAACATCCGAAAAATATGTCTTAAAACCTAATTAGGGTTTTGAAAAGTTATAAAATGCCAAAAATGGTAAAAATAATTACTTTTCACTTTTACCTCTTGTGAGCAATAGTTACCCTTTTTATACTGTGATTTTGCGGCGGCGGTAGAAGGAAATCTGGAAGACCAATCTCAAATCTGTCAAAAGAGATTACCCAAACCCATGGAGGCAAAAATGAAGAAATGAGATATCCCCAACCCAACACGAATGCAAATGAATGTCATGTTCAAGAGCGACATACTGCCAACACGACTAAGGACTGATTCCATTTTCCCCCACTATTGCTGGCAAGTTCCCCAATTATTTTTGAAAAACAAGCTTGAAGGGGATAGCATATGCTTGTCATGTAAGTTTATCCTTCAGACAAATGCATCCTAGTATGTTTTATGAGCCCTAGGAAGGAGGAAGGAGGTTAAAAATTCTCATGTGATTTTCCGGAAGATTTAGATTTTAAAATGTTATGGATCATAGAAGCTTGCACTCTTAAAGGAGGAAGGAGGTTAACGTAATGGTGACGATTTCCGATGTCATCAGGGTTTAACGAGTCTGACAAAGGAAGAACTCAACATATTTTCATGTTTAGAGAGTTTGAAAAGAAGCGGAAAGAAACTCCAGTAGGTCCATTTTCATAAGTAGTCCCTTAGATCCGAAAAGGTAGAAAACGGTGTCTGAGAGAGCCTCTTAGTCGTGATAGGCTAAGGTATTCCTTTTTCGTAAATAATCCGTCCCAGCCCAAAAAAGGGGTAAATGTATACTGGGTAGATATCGTTTCACAGCCATTTAATGAATTCAAAACGACAAGAGTCTCGTCAATATTTTCAGTTTTAGGGAGTCAGAAAAGAGTTGAAAGATGACTCCAACAGTGACTTTTTCGTGTTTTTACCGAGTCCGAAAAAGAATAAAATACAACTCGTTACTTCATCATCATTACGTTAAAAACTTGTCGTTTCACAAGAGACGCAAGTAAAACCCATTTCTCGAAATAGCATAGTGAAATAGTTGAAAAATATGTCTTAAAACCTAATTAGGGTTTCTAAAAGTTATAAAATGCCAAAAATGGTAAAAAATAATTACTTTTCACTTTTACCTCTTGTGAGCAATAGTTACCCTTTTTATACTGTGATTTTGCAGAGGCGGTAGCGGGAAATCTGGAAGACCAATCTCGAATCCGTCAAAAGAGATTAGCCAAACCCATGTGTTGGTGAGGTAAATGCCCTCTGCAGACAGAGGCGATCCCACTAGCCCTAGAGTGGGTCTAGCCACAAATAAGTCAAGCTATAATATTGAATCCTAGTTAACAAATGGACAGAGATTTCAATAGATGACTTATCGGAGGTCCTATGCTGTTGTTGACATCGAAAAGAGTGGCTCGCTCCTTGCTCCTGGTTTGACAGATCATGATCCGCTCTCTTTCACGCTTGGACACCTGCACACACACAAGAAACAACGACAATATACAACATACTAATTCACATTCGTAACTATCAGTCAGTTGAAGAGGACTAAATCAATTGCATTACATAAACAACATAACACAATGATGGAACCAACACCATAGTCGAGTATATTAATAAATGAAAGGAATAGTACAACCAAGCTTCGACGTTGCAGTATCCTCCAACAGGGTTCAAGCAGAGCGCGTCTCACAAAGGCTCGTCAGGAATTCGGATGGGACTCTCTCTACGGAATTCTCCTTTGTTCTACCTTCTCAATAGCAATTAATCAGCTATAGTATTCTTCTCCAAGTTCAGTTCCTTGGCTATATGTTCAACTAGCTTTCATAAAGGGAGAAGGCTTGTTTATATAGAGGGAGAGGGAGAGGTTAGGATCCCTATAATCATGGAAGGAAGGCCTATCTCTAAGGAGTGTTCCATGGGGGGTAAAAACCACTGCCTAAAGAGAGATATCCATGGCTAATCAACTTAACCACTTCCAATGACTCGTCCCTGAGGTGATTAGAAGGAAACTTCCGCCTCTAATTTTTGAAAAACATTCCTAAAACAGCTTGGCGCAGGCTCTAGTGAAAATCTTCCACATTGGCATGAGGTGTGAACTAGCCATCCGCACCAAGGCCAAAACATAGGTTTTGTGTGATTTTTTGAGGAAATGTCCAACAGGAGAAATGATGTCCTTATGCAGAAGGATGCAAAGAAGGTGTTTGCAAAGTATGACACTGTTCACAAGTCACAGGAATGACCCTCCAATATGCGGGACGAGGGATTGCAGGGACGGTGACAAAATGTTGTGTAACAGATGCCCCCTAAAGCATGAGGGCCAAGAGAGAGGGAGGGGTGAAATGCTTTATGAGAACGTGTTCGACCCAACACTGTTGTTGGGAAACCTACAAGTGCAAATACAACTGATATCTCTGATACATGATATGTGGCATGGATGCAACCATCCATAATAGAGTACATAAAAGTGGGATCTGAGGTATGTACGCAACCATCCAACAATAAGTATCAACAAATAGACTCAGGTATGGTCGCAGCCATCCAATCAGAGGAGTCATGTAATAAGTCATAGTAATCCACAAATAACCCGTAGCCTAGATTTCATCAGACAAAACCCAGGGTCTTGCACTCCATCCTGATCTGAACAAAGTACAAGTTCAAGCAAGCGAATAGACGAGTTGAAGTCGAACATGCAGGAACATCGTCTGATTACCAGCCAATAATGAGAGTTGTTAACAAACACGAGAGAAACCACCAATAATGAAAATGGCTCTCAAGGTACAAAAGGTACAATCCACGGAATGTGAAGAGTGATCTGGCGTCGAACACCCACAAAATCATCCGATCAAAGGCCAATGATGTGAACCTTGAGACGGATGCAAAGAACCTGCCATTAAGGCATGCAGGCTCCAAGGTACCTAAAGGGAGTCTCTAGATCAACTTCTTGGAAAATGAGCTGAAGTCGACAGGAAGCAACCTGGTCGAAGGAGGGCCATGATGTTTCGCACATCATAGACACGAAACAGAGGAATATGATGATTTGTGAATCAAGACCAACAGAGAATCAGAGGGATGTTGAAAATTGCAGAGGCAAAACTTCTCTTGAACGCATCGGCGGCACGACACTGGATTTGGCAGTATTTGACATCAAGGGATCTTAGGTCATGGTGACGAGGAAAAGAGTAGATGGGCGGTCAAAACAGATTAACCAAACCCATGGAGGCAAAAAAATCACGAAGAGAGATGTCCCCAACCCGACACGAATGCAGACAAGTGCCATGTTCAAGAGTGACATACTGCCAACTAAAGTCTGGTTCCATTTTCCGGCACCATTTCTGACAAGTACCCCAATTATTTTTGTAAACAAGCTTGAAGGGGATAGCATATGCTTGCGATGAAAGTTTTTCCTTCGGAAAAATCCAATCTAGTACATTTTACGAGCCCTAGGAAGGAGGAACTCGAGTAACGTCATAACGACGGAGTCCGATGTCATCAGTTTTTAACGAGTCTGACAAAGGGAGAAATCGACATCTTTTCATGTTTAGAGAGTTTGAAAAGAAAGCAAAAAAGAAAACTCCAGCAAGGCCCTTTTTGTAAATAGTCTCTCAGATCCAAAAAGATAGAAAACAACATCCGAGAGAACCTCGTAGTCGCGATAGGCTAAGTTATTCCTTTTTTGTAAATAATATATCCGAGCCCAAAAAAGGGGTAAACGTATACTGGGTAGATATCGTTTTGCAGTCGTTTAACTAGTTCAAAACGACAAGCATCTCGGCAATATTTTCAGTTTTAGAGAGTCTGAAAAGCGCTGAAAGGTGACTCCAGTAGTGACTTTTTCGTGTTTTTACCGAGTCCAAAAAAGTATAAAATACAACTCGTTTCTTCGTCATAACCATGTGAAAAACCTATCGCTGCAAAAAAGACGTGTGTAAAACCCATTTCTTGAAAATAATATGATAAAATAATCGACAAATATGTTTTAAAACCTAATTTAAGATTTTGAAAAGTTATAAAATGCCATAAGTGGTAAAAATTATTTACTTTTCACTTTTACCTCTTTGTGGAGCAACATTGACCCATTTGCTTTGTGATCTTGTGGCGACGATTGCGAGTGATCCAGTGAACCAATCTTGATTCCGTCAGTCTCAGGTAAGAGCCGACACCATTTGCCATCTTTTAAGCTAAATTTAATTACCTGTACTTGTCATTTTGATTTCTTAGGAGAGGATTTGTCAAAATTAGGGCATAGCAGTTGGCGTGGGTTTCAGGCATGGACGTGCGCCAATCGCCCATTTTTTACACAGAGGGCACGCCCATTGGCACGACTGTTTGCGAAACAGTCGCACCAACTGCGCAACCTAAAAATCCACATAAATTTAAGGAAAATGTAGTCATTTGTTTGAAAATTTCAATGCCCAAGTAGACTAACAATGCTCATATGAATAATGTGTGCAGGTACCAAGCAGAAAGAATGGTGATTGAGTGGAAAGAGATGGAACACAGTGAGGAAGATGAACTTTCCATGGAGAATGATCGATGCATGGATGCCCTCAGAGTTTGTGGGCTAAAGAAATTCTTCCTAACACCGTGCCTCTAGGCTCAGCCAGAATTGCTTCAGTATTTGATAAGCATCTGGGATGAAGACCAAGAAAATTTTGTGCTTCGAGATCAAGAACTTGAACTCGAAGTCTCTGATGTGTATTTTATCATAGGATTGTCACGTAGGGGTGTAGTCCCTATCATGACTGATACCCGTCCTTCAGGGGAAAGCATGGGAATGGCGATTGACAGGGTGTGCCGAGGGGCATGAAAAGGAATAGGGAGTGGAAAGGTTGACATCCAAACCATCCCTGATCTAGCACTAAAAGTAGTGCTTCACACTATCACGTGGGCTACAGGATCGTAAGCACTACATGAGGCCACAAAAATACAACTGCTTCTTGCCTCAGAGTGCATGAACCCAAGACTCTACAACTGGGCAGAGGCCGTGATTATTAACATTAAGCAGTAACTCACCAAGTGCAAGAAGCGAAAACTGAAACAGTTTGGATATGGATCAATTCTAGTATCGTTCTTCTTGGAAGGACTACAAATATTCCAGCGCCAGGAGTTCATTGTCTCGATGCCACCACCCAGAGAACCATAGATGGCCAGATGGGCTGCGCTGATGCCCAGAGTAGGGGGCGGCCAATAGATGTCCTGGAGGCCGGAATGCTTCGATTGGCTCCGCCAACAACTGATTGTCATGGAGGACTAGCCCTATTCTAGTACAGACTTCACTGATGATCCAGACCTCCCGCTCCCGGAGGGAGAGGATTGGGACGAAGAACTAGGCGAGACTTATTTTTTTTTTTCATGAGTTTATGGTTTTTTGGTATATATGCATGTTCTAACAGTTAATCTTATATGCATGTAGATATTGGCCCATAGAGGCCTGCAGGTATGTCACCGATAGCGAGGCAAACTCCTCGCGATTTTGATCCTCATGGTGAGGGCAGCGAGGGGGAGGAGATAGTACAAAATCTAGAGGGGATCGCCCATGGGATCCCGGACTATGCTCGCCTTGATGATGTTCCTCGGGCTTACCAGAGGAATACTGTAGGGGTGACGAGTCGTATCCACTGCTTGCTGAGGTGGTTGGTACGGGCGGTGACGTGATATCATGAACATCATGCTGATTAGGCACCTAGGCTTTTTATTTCCACATATTTTTGAGAGATGTGTTGTCTCAGTATGTAACTGAAACATACATATATATTTTTTGGGTTTTTATGATGCACACGCTGTAAAGAATCGATATATATATATATATACATCTATTTTCTACATGGGTCTATTTACATATGATGATGTTTTATAATTTGTGAAAATGTCTATCTGATACAATGTTAGCCACTGCATCAGTTAATGTATTCATTCGTCTTGGTAAATGTTGATATGTGATGAAATCAAAATGTCTTTCAAGCAAACGAATACGTAAATACAATCTCAAAATGCATGGGTTTCGAATCGAATAATGACCGTTAAGTTGAAGAACAACAAGCTATGAATCTAGATTTACAAGCAATGTGCGTATGCCGAGGTTAACTACCTCGGTTAATAGTTCCAAAACAACATTATATTCAGCGACATTGTTTGTAGTTTGTCCTAGAAAAATACCTTGTAGGTTAATCAACTCACCTGTAGGATTATAAATTACCCAGGCTGCCGAAGACAAGCTCCTGGTATTGCGGGAAGCACCATCTGCGAAACTGACATAAGGGGCAATAGAGATCTGCATAACAAGCAAGATCCAATAAGCAGAAAAAAGCTTACAAAGCACATCAAACCTAAACCTGCACAAAAATGAAAAAATCACCTATGTACACATATCATGCATGAATGACTCAAGCATAATATTTTTTCAAATACAACCCCTTCTGGGTTGTGCTAAGGGATAACCTTCATAATCAATAAGCTCATAAGCCCCATTCTGTAACACATGTTTGACGATGTAGGTACCATGCAACATGGGTTGGAATTTACCTGTCCCCAGCTTGTCATGAGCTTGGTCGTATAGGAGAACGAGGTTGCCTTCGATAAAAGAATGAGGGGAAACTGTTTGGTCAAAGTGAGCTTTGACTCGCTTCTTTTGTGCTTCGATGACCAAGCATCTAAGCAACGAGTTTCATAAAATCTCTCTAAATAGAGGAGATGCTCTTCCTCAGGTGAAGTATTATGTAATATTCCCAATTAGCAGCAGCTAATTGGAAATATTAATTTTGATCAATTTTTTCCTTATATAATTTAATTATAAATAAAGGTGAGTAGAGGGGGACATAACTCACTCTAAAAATAAAGTGCACTCCCTAGTAGACACAACGTTGTAAATTAAGTGAACCAAGGGGGGAAAAAGGACCACGTAGGGAAGGGGCCCACGTGAACACTTGGAGAGACAGCACAGGTTGCGTTGGCAGCGTGGGGGCCAAGGAGGCTACGTTGGATGAGAGGCCTAGGGTTTGAGAGAGAGAGGCCAACGTTATATAAGGAGGAGAGCCTCCTCATTTGGAGTATTGGATGTTATGATATTGAGCTGGTCATTTGACTTCTTGGGCATGCTGGCTGTTTAGCCTGTCTGCAGCATTGTTTAGTGCAACGAGTGTCTCCGTTCGGAGATCTCACCCTCAGCCCCGGGGGCCTTCGAGTGCCTGCTCGGGTGAGGCTTTCTCTTCAATATTTTGGTGGGAGGATCGAGTTTTGTGTTTGTGGAGGAGCTTCTCTTCTAGAGACTGCGTAGTCCTGAGAGGGAGGACGTAGTTCACTTGGTGGGGAGTTTGGTTTGATCTTGTTCAGTGGATTCAGGGTCTAAGATTGAGCAAGGGGACAACCCTTGCCCATTGGAGATTTTTGGTGGAGTTTGAGGCTGTATTTTGGATTATTCTCTTCAGGGGCAGCGCAGAGCCTCGAGGGATAGCGTAGATCCCCAAGGGGGTGTTTTTCGGGGGTCGGTTATTTGCGAAAAGCTTTCTGGGATTTTCTGGGTTTGATGAGTAGAGGCTGATTCCAAAGTTTCAGCATTTTCTGAGGTGGGAAGTAGCCCCAAATATTCATGTGATTTCAGCAGTAGCAACAGCACAACAGTTCTCCGGTAGTTTGGACGCAGATCAGTTTGCAGCCATTTCTCTATCATTCTGAGAGTTTTTCTTCACTTGCCTAGTGCAAGTCTAGGTGCCATCACTCTGATCACCTATTGTACTCATTTATATTCTCAGTATAATAAAATGGCCTGACATTCTGTCTATATTTCTTGAGTATATGTTTATGTCTACATTGCTATTATATGCTTGCACTACTGTTATTTTTATCTATCTGAGCATTACAGTTAGTATACCACTTGGTGTGTTTTCCCCATACTCTTAGACAGAGTCTGGAAAGGGCCATGTAGCTTCCAGATCTCACCCTCTTTCTAGAGGTGACATATCTGGTAAACGCCCTCCCAGTCCATCTCTGGTTGGAGTTTGTTGTGTTTTAGAGATATCCCCGAAACGAGATATTACAGTGGTTTCAAAGCATAGTTTTGGCTCAGCCTGTGGAGCTAATTGTCTATGACATCGAGGAAGAAGCCCTACATTTGTTATAGAGGCAGGAAGTACAGATATTTTTAGCGTAGGTTGAAGAACACCTACGGAGAAGGAGACTGTGTTCGGGTGGTGGACACAGAGCAGGAGGAGCCGATGGCAGGTGATGATGATGCGAAAAGATTTGGGGAGATGCTCCTCAAATCAGTACAGGATCTGTCGAGGCAGATTGAGGTGATGGGGCAGAGATTCACCGCTGTGGAGGCTAGACAGCGTGAAACCCCAAGGGGTTTCCAGATTGGCGAGGGATAAGGCACATCCCACCATTTGCAGAAGCATGATGCCACTCAGCATATGGCATCACATACACCCACACGTTCCACTATGCCCACTTTTCTGGGTGCCTACACAGGGGCAGGAGCACAGCAGGAGCCAGAGCCTGGCCACATGGGTGATTATTTCGCCAAGTATCAGGCATATGGGCAGGAGTTCAGGGATGCCCTTCCATTCAGATATTTTTTTCAGCTCCAGTGGGATAGCAGACCCTGCAAATTTCACAGAGGGAATAGGCACTCACATGACGGGGGCTTGCAGCGCACAGTGGGCAGATTCCATTTACCGACATTTGACGGGTCATCCAAGCGTTCGAAAAAAGCTTGGGTGGAGAAGTTGGATACCTCTTTCCAGCTTGACCGAGTATCGAAGGGGGAAACCATCAAAATGGTTACCTCGCACTTGGAGGATGAGGGCACACAGGATTGCAGGGAGTTCGAGGATACACCTAGTGTGACACAGGACTCACCCTCATTGGAGACCTCCTTGAATGTGTTGGTTGATATCGTAGTGGAGAAGGTAGAGCCTACCCCAATAGAGCCATCCATTTAAGTGATGACCAGAGCCGTGTTCGAGTCTTCGGGTGGTAGCAGCACACGACAGATGGGTGAGGTGTCAGGAGATGTATCCACCTTCGATGAGGCATTAGGAGATACAGAGGTATTGGATGATGGTCGCAGACAGTGGTATCATCGACTTCGGGCAGACCTTCTAGTTTTGAAAGGGAAGGCCATGTCAGTACGGGAGGCCATTTTGTTGTAGGACAAGGAGCTGGAGGGCATGAGAATGGCTTGTGCCGAGTCGGCGGCCAAGTTGGCCTGCATTGGGGAACGACTGGATTCCCTGATGGTACAACCAGAGGGCACGTTGGAGCATCAGATCATTCCCCTTCAGGCATGCATGGACGGGACTAGCAGCGTTGTTGGGACAACTCTCCCCATTGGAGAGAGAGAAACAGAGTCACCTAGTCAGATCTCATACGTTGACTTGGTTAGCAGGATGAGACGATCGGGGTTGCACAGGGTGCAACATCCACATGTTGAGGTTGGATGGCGAGAGATTTTGAGTTGGTACCCGGTGGATTGGGTTATGGAGATGGTAGTGGACCAGGGTGTAGTTCAACAGGAGTTCCCAGGTGTTGGGAATACAAGAACCCCAGATTGGCATTGGGATCTAGGTGGGATCACCTATCATCTCCCAGGCAGGTCGGTTGACTATGTCTTGGAGGATACAGTTGGCCTAGCAGTAGAGCATGTGCATCCGCCAGGGGAGTTTCAGTCAGCTCTAGTGGCCAACTAGTTTATGGGCAGACTCCCTAGGTTATCTTGGTATGACACTCATACACAGGATCACGGGGTGGTCAACATACCTTGGCAGGAGCTTGTTGGAGGAGGTGGCATTGGTAGGCCACCAGATGGCGCCTTGTATGGGGCCAAGGATTCTTCACCTTTGTGTGGGGCACAGAGGACACAACGGAGCCGAGTAGTGGTGGTAACACTACTGACACATAGGGAGATTCACTTCTCGGACCCCTCGAGGAGGGTTTGGAGTGATGATCCATTCATCGGCGGGTATAGTGATGCGACGGTGGAGACGATGATACCGATTGGGGGTAGTCCGACATGTAAAGGCACAGCTCTAGGAAATCACATCTAGGGATGTGTGGGAGCCTCTAGGATTGAGCAGTGGACTACCGGTGGACATGGAGTTGCATGGTGGTGTACCGTAGTGTGTGGGACTGAATTGTGGAGTAGGGGTGTCCTACATCACATTGAGAGACGATACAGGGTGGTACAACAGTAGCATGGGGTATCCAGCAGTATACAAGGGTATGCCTCAGTGTGCAGTGGCATGTTGAGGAGTACAGGTATGATCAGTGGTATGCGAGGGCGTATGGTGCTACACAGCAGGGTCTTAGAGCATTGCCTCCAGGGAGACTCATGGACAGGGACACTGGGCTTACCTTTGGGGATATTTCACCCAGGATCGATGGGGAGATAAATGAGCGATACTTGACGGTATCTATGGGGAATCACGCACTTGACCCTCTTCTACATCACTCACGGGCACAGTCAATTTTGTCGTTGTCCTTTGGCACCTTGGGCATGAGCAGCGGGGTACGTGAGGCTCACCCAAGATATTTGGATGACACTCAGCACACTAGGGGAGAGACTTCTCAACAGTGGCACTGGGTCGGTACACTAGTTGACGGCCACATGTTATGGGATGAGATGATCATCTGCAGGGGTGGCACATCAGTGATCGCTGAGCCTACGCTTGGGGAGTGGGTCATGAGGGAGACATGCTTCACTTTTCCCAGTATGTGTCTGGGCTCCAGACATTGTATCGACACTTTATCGAGAGGGTGGATGGCATATTCAATGCAGATGAGGTGGCAGAGGTAGAACAGGAGGGCATTCCTTCTGTATGCCAGGGTGAAGCCTGTTTTTCATATGAGTCCATAGGGTCAGTTGAGGACGCTTCTGGGGAATGAGAGCAGTCATGCAGAGATGGTGACAGTAGACCGGAGCTGCATTCCAGTATCCAGGGTGAGCAGTCACGGGACTTTGCAGGAGATACTCTGGGTGAAGAGTCACTTGTGACGATTCAGCTAGAGCAGTAGATGATGGAGCCTGAGTCGACAGAGGGGGACACTATTCACATCAAGCACGATATTCCTTTGTGGGAGAGCCAGATGGGCGCTCACATTGAGCCGATGAGGGATATGCGGCTAACATTGGGGTTAGCCATTGAGGTGGGGCAGTCAGATGCACTGACATCGAGTACGGTGACAGCAGTTGCAGATCCATATCCTCTAGAGGTGTTGGAGGTTGATGGGATTCTTCTGTAGGGGGCCAGTAGACAGCAGGAGCATGACATTCCTGATCAGGAGTGGGAGGAGCTATTGGATATGGTGGAGCATCCATCTATGGGTCGACATAGGGATGAGGTGCAGATAGATGTACACGCAGTCAGCAGAGCTGCAGTATTTTTAGTGGGTAGCACTCTCTAGGAGTACATTGATGGAGCTTGCAGCATATCTTTCCCACTTTAGCCATTATAGAGAGAGGGGCTTCCTTCTACAGGCAGCTTTCATTGGCAGACAGGGCAGAGCAGTGGGAGTTGATTACGGGCTGGCGGCAACACTCTATGTAGTTGTTGTTGCTACATCGGATTCTACTTCCAGGATGGACTGGCGGGAGATCATGAGTTGGTACCCTCTTGATGGTATGATATTCTTCGTAGGGAACACGGCAGAGCAGGGGCCCTTGGACATAGCAGATGTTACAGATTCCAACTGGCAAGGGGGCACAGGTTGTCGTTTCTTCAGCCCTCCATCTCGATTTCAGCAGAGCAGGATCAACGTGGGATTGAGTCAGGACTTGTATTGGAGAGAGGTGATGAGTTGGTACACAGTTGATGGGACAACTTACATAGTCACAGATACAACGCAACAGGGGTCATGGTCTTTGCCTCTTAGAGCATTATTCATAGCTAGAGGCAGTGCGCAGTCCGAGACGTGGGACTTGGGTGATTATTGGCCATGGTGGTGATGGGATCTAGAAGTATTGTTGGTTGGCTGGTACCGTGATAAATTAGTTTGGGATCCTGGCATTGAGAGATCCCTTCATATCAGGGTGATGTAGAGGACAGGGAAGATTCAATGGCGCATCTAGGACCCAGGCACATTTTTGCAGTGTCGGTGGGGAGCACCAGCTAGAGAGGAGGCTTGTTCAGGAATTTCTTGAGGACAAGAAATTGTTGGCGGGGAGGATTATAATATTCCCAATTAGCAGCAACTAATTGGAAATATTAATTTTTATCAATTTTTTCCTTATATAATTAAATTATAAATAAAGGTGAGTAGAGGGGGACATAACTCACTCTAAAAATAAAGTGCACTCCCTAGTAGACACAACGTTGTAACTTAAATGAACCAAGGGGGACAAAAGGACCACGTAGGGAAGGGCCCCACGTGAACACTTGGAGAGACAACGCAGGTTGAGTTGGCAGCGTGGGGGCCAAGGAGGCTACGTTGGATGAGAGGCCTAGGGTTTGAGAGAGAGAGGCCAACGTTATATAAAGAGGAGAGCTTCCTCATTTTGAGTATTGGATGTTATGATATTGAGCTGGTCATTCGACTTCTTGGGCACACTGGCTGTTTAGCCTGTCTGCAGCACTGTTTAGTGCGACGAGTGTCTCCGTTCGGAGATCTCACCCTCAGCCCCGGGGGACTTCAGTGCCTGCTCGGGTGAGGTTTTCTCTTCATTATTTTGGTGGGAGGATCTATTTTTGTGTTTGTGGAGGAGCTTCTCTTCTAGATACTGCACAGTCCTGAGAGGGAGGACGTAGTTCACTTGGTGGGGAGTTTGGTTTGATCTTGTTCGGAGGATTCAGGGTCTGAGATTGAGCAAGGGGCTAGCCCTTACCCATTGGATATTTTTGGTGGAGTTTGAGGCTGTATTTTGGAGTATTCTCTTCAGGGGCAACGCAGAGCCTTGAGGGATAGCGTAGATCCCCAAGGGGGTATTTTTCGGGGGTCAGCTATATGCGAAAAGCTTTCTGGGCTTTTCTGGGTTTGATGAGTAGAGGCCGATTCCAGAGTTTCAGCATTTTCTGAGGTGGGGAGAAACCCCAAATATTCATGTGATTTCAACAGCACAACAGTTCTCCGGCAGTTTGGACGCAGATCAGTTTGCAGCCATTTCTCTATCATTCTAAGAGTTTTTCTTCACTTGCCTGGTGCAAGTCTAGGTGCCATCACTCTGATCACCTATTGTACTCATTTCTATTCTCAGTATAATAAAATGGCCTGGCATTCTGTCTATATTTCTTGAGTATCTGTTTATGTCTACATTGCTATTATATGCTTGCACTACTGATATTTTTATCTATTTGAGTATTACAGTTAGTATACCACTTGGTGTGTTTACCCCATACTCTTAGACAGAGTCTGGAAAGGGCCAGGTAGCCTCCATATCTCACCCTCTTTCCAGAGGTGACATATCTGGTAAACGCCCTCCCAGTCCATCTCTGGTTGGAGTTTGTTGTGTTTTAGAGATATCCCCGAAACGGGATATTACATATTAGGCAGTAATTCCACAGCTAATTTGAGTGAAGGAATTTCACACTCAATCGGAAGAGTAGCTTCCAGACCGTACACCAACTGAAACGGGGTGAATCCGGTTGCACTCTTAATCTACGTCCAGTAAGCCCATAGAGCTGAAAACAACATGAGATGAAAATTTTATTTATGGATCCCAATTGTTCGTTGAAGCATCGTAACGAGAACTTTGTTTACGGCTTCAACCTGGCCGTTAGCTTGAGGGTAATCTGGCGTTGAGTTGTCGTGATGCAGACCCAACTTAGACGTCAGCTCCACCATCATATAATCCCGAAAATGTGAACCATGATCGGTAACAATGGCTTGAGGGACACCAAATAGAGAAATAACATGATTGAATATGAATTGTGCTGCTATCTTACAGTCCGCAGCCAGTGTAGGCATTGCTTCGGCCCATTTTGTAAAATAATTGACGATGATGATGATATAGGCATGCCCCTCGGCCGAGCGAGGGTTACACGTCATAAAATCGATGCCCCATTTGGCAAAAGGACCAACGGTAATGACAGGGTGTAAAGGAACAGGTGGTGCACGCATCTTGCGTTGATATATCTAGCACGCATGGAATTTGTGTACTGCGACAATGCAGTCTTTAAAAATGGACGGCTAGAAATAGCCATCACAAAGGATCTTCTGTGTGGTGACATAACCAGACATGTGACCACCACAGGTGCCACTGTGGCAGTAATTTAAAACTTTCTCGGATTCCTCAAGGGTTAGACATCGACGAAGCGCGAAATTGACTCCGACACGATAGAGGGTATCTCTGACAGTACAATAAGGTTGCGACTGATGCCGCATGCGGCGTCGGGCATCTTTTGTCAACTTAGACATAAAATTAAAAGTCTAGAGATGCACGATGATATCACCGTACCATGGATCGATGGTGCTAATCAAGAAAAGAGTTTCATCCGGAATATGATCCTCGGAATAAGAATGAGCAGAGTCGGCTGGGAGAGAACAAATCAGATTAGCGAAAACGAGTGATTTCTTTGATTTGGTGGCAGTGAATTCCAAATCAAACTCTTGGAGGATAAAGATCCACTTCGAGTACTTGCCCCCCAGCAACTGTCGAGACATAATATATGTCATGGGGTTACAATCAGAAATCACGGTTACCGTCTGTAAAAGGATATAATGACAAAAAATCTAGACGGCCTGGACTGCAGCCAACGCTAACTTCTGAACATGTGCATAACGCGTTTCAGGGTCGAGAAGGTTTCAAGACAAGTAGTAAATAACATGCTTGTTACCGTCATCATCATCTTGAACAAAAACCATGGCGATCGTACTGAAGGCGGCACCTAGATAGAGGGTGAAATCATGATGATAATCCGGAGGACGTAATAAAGGAGTGTTGATAAGCAACGTCTTAAGCATATCAAAAGATTGTTGAGCAATCTCATCCCAACAAAGAGGGACGTCCGGTTTTAAAAGTCGTGTGTACCCTTTGGCTACTTTGACATAGTTCGGGATAAAACGATGTAAGAAATTTGCTTTCCCTTGTAGACTCTGGATCTAGTGTAACGAAGATGGAGAGGGGAGATTAACAATAGCCTCAACCTTAAGTGGATCAAGGCGAATTCTATCTTTGGATATGATAAACCCTAAAAGTCTACCAGAATCAACGTAGAAGACACATTTATGCGGATTGAGCCGAATGTTGTAGCGCCTACAACGAAGAAAGATCTGGCGGAGATGGTCCGGATGGTCTTTTCGCACAACTGAATGAGCAGGAAGGTCATCCAGGTATGGTTGAACAATATGACGAATATTGTGAAAGGCATAAGACATCGCACACTGGAACGTAGCCCCAACATTCTTCAAGTGGAAAGGGAGTTTCTTATATGTGAACGTTCCCCAAGGACTGATAAAAGTGGTCTTGTGTTGATCACATGGGAGGATGTTGATCTGATTATAGCCAGAGAATCCATCCATAAGGAAAAAAATATCACTCCCTGCACAATCATCAATGATCTGATCGATGAAAGGGGTGGGATAGTTATCCTTAGGGCAGGCCCGATTAATATCGCAATAGTCAACACAGACGTGAATTTTTCCCTGCTTCTTATCCACAGGAACAATCTTAGAAACCCACTCTGTCAGAGGGATTGGATAAATGAAACCCGCTTTAAGAAGTTTTTCAACTTCAGCTTTTCTGGTGGCGACTTTTCGAGGATGCACTGGACGAAGACGTTGGCGAACAGGCTTTGCACTGGGGTAGGTGGGAATCTCGTGCACCATGATACTGGGATCAATTCCAAGCATCTCTTCGTAAGACCAGGCGAAAACATCACGGAATTCACGAAAGAGGCTAGTGTACACTTGGACTTCATCGAAAGAACAAGTGACTCCGACATGGATGCTTTCGACAATTCCCAGTTTCATGGAAATGTCGATAGGCATCGTCTAGGTGATGTTACTCAAGTTACCTTCAAAGAAGACTTTGTGAGTCAAGATAGGCATTTGAAGTGGTGAAGAAGGAACTTGAGACGCAAAATGCTCAAGACAGTTATACATTTCCCTGAGGCCAGGCATAAACGAGCAACGATGATGCCCATCACTCCACGGAAGGTCTTTGAGAGACATGGTTTCCACGATAGCCTCATCGGATGGAAACAGTTCTTTCAAAGGATCAGGCGAATTTGTATCACCGAGCTAGGGGGATTGAGAATAAACGTTGAGAGACATGCCCAAAGGAGCATCTTCAGCAGGGGAAGAATCTGATGCAGCTACAAGCTCACAATAATTGATTTCAATTAGACTGAGCGGCATCGAATCACCAAATGAATCAACCTGTTCAGGTAAAGGGATGATCCACGGGTCATCTGACCGAGAGACCATATTAACTTGAATGGTATTTGGTGGCGGAAGGGGAAAGATACCCATGAGGTCAGGGTCTTTGAAAAGACCCGGCCCTATGCTGTCGAGGGGAGAAGGAATCTAATCTACGTATGGAACGTTGTTCTCAGAAGATGAGGTAAAGAATGACAACTGGTCGACAATAATTATTTTTCCCTCATGTGGAAACTTTAGAATACGAAAGAGGGTGGACGAAATGCTAAACATAGCATGAGTCCAACTGCGACCGAGCATAATATTGTAATTGAGTTTAGCGTCAACTACTTCTACTTCGACATTGATCATCTTTCCTTGCAACGTGATTGGAAAGCTGGCGAGAACACCCAAGGGTTTCGATTCCCTTCCATCAAATGCCTCAAGGGCATTAGGTGACGAATTTAGGGCTGGAGAGCCAATAGCCTTCCAGCAAGCAGATGGCATGACACAGGTGGATGCACCTTCGTCCACAATGGCTTTATGGATTTTGAGACTGTTAATGCCGACTTGTATGACAAGCGCAATCTGGTGCGGAAGTCGGGGGATGAAATTCTCTAAATTGAAAGAGAGAAGGCTAGAATTAGTAGGATCAATCCCGTAAATCACAGATAATAACGCTTTCCGCTGAGACGAACAAATCTGAAGCACTTCTAACACGGACATCACAGAAGGCGCCTGTGCTAAATCCTCAACAATACTGTAACACTAAGCAGCACAAGCGTTAGGATTCTAAGAATATTCCTAGAGAACACCTTTAGAAGGTGGCTATACAACAGGTTCAACACTTGGCCTTTCAATCTCAAGAGGACCAAAGGCAAGTGGGGGAGGAGGAGCATCAGCGATATCTTTCCCGGATGCTTGACATGATATAGTATAATCTTTTGACTGAGTAGCCATGGAAACAGGTACAAGACCGTTCATCATGAACACTTAAGAGCCAAACGGTGCAGATGGCGCAGGTTGATCGACCATCTGAGTTTGTTGAGACGGAAAAGGTTCTTTGAGGACAGCCGAAGTTCCCTTAGTGCCTTTGAGAAATTTACTAACTTCGGCTCGTCTAGGACAATCCTTGTGTAGTGTTCCTCATCACAAATCAGACAGGGATACTTCGACTTGCGCTGTGAACCATCATCAGCACGAGGTTTAGATGAATCTGGTTTTGGGGCATCGAATTTGGCCTTACCTTAGCCCTTCTTTTTCCCCTTGGATGTCTTGTCCGTAGGATTGGCCTGAACGGCGTTGACCTCCGAGGTTTTTCCAGAATCTGGGGTAGGCTGAGAAGCGGAATCATTGGAAGAATTTGATTTTTGCTTCCCAATGTTGGAAGACTTACATGAAGTCTGAGATACGGAACCAATAACGCCGTCGAAATATGGGGTGGACACCGCTTTAGAAGTTCCAGGTCCCGGGGAATCAGTCAAAACATCATACAAAATGCCCAATTGAGAGTACACTAAATCAAGGTACTAGGCATGAGCGATGGCCTGTTCCTCAGTAACACATGCCCCCATGGCTATGTCTTTTGTAATCTTATTGACAAAAGAGGTCGTGAACAAATGGGTAAGAAGCTGATCAGGAATTTCGAATTTGATCAGATGACGATGACGTCTCCATTCATGAATGTGGTATGAGATATGGGTAGCTCGGTCCTGCTTCAAAGATGTTAGGAGATACGTCCCGGCTTCATAACGAACTGGTAATTGGAAATGAGTAAGGAACGCCATAGCAAGAGAGTCGAAATCTTGAAAGATACCGCGAGACAGCTTGATGTACCACTTAGCAGCAGCTCCAGTGAGATTTCGTTGGAAAATACGGAGTCGAATAAAGTCATCTACCCAAGAATTGGAAGAACGCCATAAATGGCATGTCATAACGTGTGCATGCGGGTCTTCTCCAGACTTGCCCTCAAACTTGGGGCAATCACTAGGAACCTTGGTTGGAACCGGAGGCCAATACGGATTATGAAGGATTGGATCATTCGTTAATTTGGACACATCCGGTAATTCCAACGTGGTGAGAAAGGGTAATTGAGGATTAAAAGGAATAGCAGGTCCTCGATAAGGACCTGTACCCACATTCCATCCTGGTTGGGTGTAACTCTGCCCCCATTGGTTCTGTCCCGAAGGATTCAGACCATAAGGGAATAAGCCGGATAGTTCAGCTAATATGGCGATTGAGAACCAGGATACAGAGGTTGAGGATCAGGATATTGATTCTGAGTATATGAGGGTCCTGATTGAGTAGCATAAAGATTTTGTTGTGGAATGTAAGTATAGCGTGGTGGTTGATGGTAATAAGCATAACCTTGAGGCGTATTGTAAATCGGTCGATATTGACCTCGAGGGTAATAAGTGCCTTGGGGTCGATTGGGCTACTAATAAGTAGGGCCCTAATGAGCTAGATAAATCGGGTGCACTAGTTGACCCGACTGCGGCGTAGAGTAGAGTGGTGGTTGAGCAGGGTGAATTGTCTGTGCAGGTTGTCCCTACTGAGCAGGTTGACATGACTGATGAGGGCCACCAGGTTGCCCCTACGGAGCAGGTTGGCCTGATGGCTACGATGGGCCAGGTTGTGCCTGATAACTAGGTTGGCCTAGAGCAGGACCATAAGATGGCCCTGGCTGTGCAACATTTGAACCAATTGGAAGGTATGGCTGTTATGGTCGCAAAAAAGGTTGCCCTTGAGATGGATAAATTTTCCCCCCAAGACCGTATGAAGGTCCTGGTTGATATATCGGTGGCCCAGCAGGTCCTTGGGGTTGCCCAGGTTGGATCACAGGCTGACCTTGTAAAGGTTGGCCTTATGGATTGTATGATTGTCCTTGTGGATCGTAAAATAAACCTTTCTGGACCAAAGGTTGTCCCTGAAAAGGTTGTCCTTGTCGGTAGTATCCATACCCCTGCTGGACCGAAGGTTGTCACTGAAAGGGTTGTCCTTGTGGGTCACAAGCATACCCTTGCTGAATCGAAGGTTGTCCATGAAAGGGTTGTCCTTTTTGGTTAGAAGGTTGCACAGGTAAGGTAGGTCTAAAACCAGAAAGGAACTGATAAGCTTCCGGAGTAAGCAAATAGATAGGGTTTTCATACTCATCATAATGAAACATAAGTGCATAAATGGGGTTACCGACCGCGTCATAATGAGAAAGATAAGGCTCACGAGAATCCTGAGGGGACTGGTAAGTCTAGGAGCTCTGCTGCTGAGTAGCCAGCCGATGCTCCTCGAAATACACTCCGTCGACGATTGCCATGGAAATTGAAGTCTCTACTGAAGGCGAAGCCCCCGACGAATGAGTGGTGACAACCGCTGCTGATGTAGCCACGCAGACAGTAGGTCTAGTTGGGACAGACGTAACAAAAGGTGTTGACGAGACAAGTGTCGTTGGTGACATCCATAATGATGGAAGGACCGGACCCCTCGACAGAGTTGATGTTGCCATGGAGGCAATACCGGCCATAATCTAACCCAAAGACTTATATCCGGCTGGAAGCGACATCGAGGGTGAAGATTGAGCAGACTCTTGAGGGGTGTACTCCGGAAAAAGTTGGTATTCTTCATCAGAAACATGAATCCCCTCACTACCAATAGGACCAGACGAGTCCATGTCTAAATCCGCTGTGAGATCTTGTAAAAGAATACGGGGACTAGGAGGTATGATAGCAGCCAAAAATGGCGATCCCAATGTAAGAGGGGGAAAATGCTCCCCGAACCCAAACCCAAACCAAGTATTTGAAAGAGGCCAAGTGAACTCAACTGGTTCTCCAAAGGGGTACTTTGACGGGAGGATAGGCTGCTGAAGCTCGGCAGACCTAGAGGTTTGAGAGGTTTCAGATGAATCATCTGAGAAAGGAATACCACTAAACCAAACTGATGGTTCCGACACTATGACTGTAGCACACTAGAAAAGGAAAAAAGATAAAAAATGAAGACTCTTGGATAAAAACCAAGGTAAACAAAGACAGGCCAAGCAATCAAACTTTAATGAGCGTGTAATCGTAGGTAGTTTATTTTACCATATTGAAACCAAAATTTCGTTGTTTCATGTTTTAAGAGTCAAGAAACAGGCAAAAGATGACTCTAGTCACTTTCAGTTTTAAGCGAGCGTGAAAGGAAAAGTGCTCGATGGTATTTTCAAATTTATAGAGTCAGTAAAGATCAAAAATGACTGCTCAGGTAGTCTAGGTAGAAGGGTGTACCAGGTTTCCGTGAACTACCATATACACCTTGGTGATCAAATGAAAGAAGAATGACCGAGGACTTGACGTACGTGCAGGTAGTCTCCTCAAATGTTGTGTTCGGTGTATCACGGTTACAAGGCGGTAGACTCGGCTTCCTATGAATAAAAGGATTGCAACCTAGAGGGGTCTCCCTTTATATACTCGATGTTACAGGGAGTGCAAGTCCATACTAGTGTTGTCTGAAGCCAGATGGCGAGTGACAACTGCTAGGTTTAAAGACGCTGGAACACTCTCTAACTTAGACAATTAGATGTTTCGTTAGGTTTCAATGTTGCATTAGGTTAATTGAATAAATTTTAAGTTGAACTTGTACTTATGTTTCAATTCCAAGGTCCTATCAAATGTTGGATCTCCAAAATCCGTAAATGCAAGCTACATGCCAAAAGATATCATTCCGTTCGATGAAAAACTATCTACGAGAAAGCTGGGAGTTTTCAAGCGATAGAAAATAATGAGAACATGCAGAAACATCCACTATAGTATCCGATGCAAGTTAATGAAAATGAGAAATCTTTCCTAGAATTGTCCAATGCTAGATATGCGAAAGACTTTCAATTTCACAATGCAAACGAGAATGCAAACAATTTTTTATTTTTTATTTTTCAATGTAATAGAGCAAACAGTGCGCTAAATGACATGAAAAATAAACAAAAACACTAGTTCGAGAACGTTAATGCGAGAGTTGAAGTGAAATAATTTCAATCAACCCAAAACAAACATAACAAGACTCAAACCAACGTTGCAATCTCTCAAATCGAAGAAATATTTCAAAACAAACCCATACAAGCAGTTGTGATCTATGCTTGGAGTGACAAGAAGAAAAATTGATCGAAAGAGGCAAGAATAATTCAACCAACGCAATCACTCAGACGGATCAAGGGAGCTAAATGCAACCAAACCAGGAAGGAAGTTGACTGCGAAACAAAAAGGCTCAAACTCCTATAGGAGGCTCAACATACAAAAGCACTCAAAAACCCTAAGGCTTCGATGCTGACAGGAAACGGACAACACCTGAAGGAAGGAATCTGATCATAATAAAAAGCAATCCCAAAGCACTCAAGACATACTTAAAAATAACCCAGAAGCGCAAGCATTGACCAAAAATCTCCAAAACAGAACAAACCCTAAAACCTATAGGGGTTGGCGCGACTATTTGGCTCTAATTAGCTCCAAACAGGGGATGGTGCAGGCGCAACACTAGCAACTAGCACCAATTGGCATGTATTTCTGAACAGAAAACGCACCAAGCCAGTTCACTCAGGCAAAAGGGAAAATTTTGAAAAACAGAGGTCAGATCTAATCCTTTGGGGCTGAACAAGGGTCTTAGACTTAGCAAAATAATCAAAAAAGGCAAAACAAGCAAGAAAAGACCAAAAAGAAGACCTAATGGGTGAAATACAAACTCACATTGATTCCCCAATGTAGTCGCCAATTTTTTGGTGAGGTAAATTCCCTCTGTGGACAGAGGTGATCCCACTAGCCCTAGAGTGTGTCTAGCCACAAACAAGACAAGCTATAATATTGATTCCTAGTTAACGAATGGACGGAGATTTCGATAGATGACTTACCAGAGGTCCTATGTTGTTGTTGACGTAGAAAAGAGTGGCTCGCTCCTCGCTCCTGGTTTGACAGATCACGATCCGCTCACTTTCACGCTCAGACACCTGCACACACACAAGAAACAACGACAATATACAACATTCGTAACTATCAATCAGTCGAAGAGGACTAAATCAATTGCATTACATAAACAACATAACACAATGATGGAACCAACACCATAGTCGAGTATATTAATAAATGACAGGAAGAGTAAAATCAAGCGTCGACGTTGCAGTCTCCTCCAACAGGGTTCAAGCGGAGCGCATCTCACAAAGGCTCGTTGGGAATTCGAACGGGACTCTCTCTACAGAATTCTCCTTCGTTCTACCTTCTCAATAGCAATTACTCAACTATAGTATTCTTCTCCAAGTTCAGTTCCTTGGCTATATGTTCATCTAGCTTTCATAAAGGGAGAAGGCTTGTTTATATAGAGGGAGAGGGAGAGGTTAGGATACCTATAACCATGGAAGGGAGGCCTATCTCTAAGGAGTGTTCCATGGGGGGTAAAAACCACTGCCTAAATAGAGAGATCCGTGGCTGATCAACTTAACCACTTCCAGTGACTCATCCTTGAGGTGGTTAGAAGGAAAATTTTGCCTCTAATTTTTTAAAAACATTCCTAAAACAGCTTGGCGTGGGCACTTCAATGAGACAGAGCATCAGGTAGCATGGGCTCTAGTGCAAATCTTCTACATCGGAGTGAGGGGTGAACTGGCCATCCGCGCCAAGGCCAAAACATAGGTTTTGTGTGCTTTTTTGAAGAAATGTACAACAGGAAAAATGATGTCCTTATGCAGAAGGATGCAAAGAAGGTGTTCGCAAAGTATGACACTATTCACAAGTCACGGGAATGACCCTGCAATATGCAGGACGAGGGATTATAGGGACGGTGACAAAATGTTGTGTCACACCATGGAGGCAAAAATTATGAAATGAGATATCCCCAACTCGACACGAATGCAGATGAGTGTCATGTTCAAGAGTGACATACTGCCGACGTGACTGAGGACTGATTCCATTTTCCCCCACCATTTCTGGGAAGTTCCCCAATTATTTTTTAAAAACAAGCTTGAAGGGGATAACATATGCTTGTCATGTAAGTTTTTCCTTCAGACAAATCCATCCTAGTACGTTTTATGAGCCCTAGGAAGGAGGAACTCAGTTAACGTCATGGTGACAATTTCCGATGTCATCAGGGTTTAACGAGTCTGACAAAGGAAAAAATCGCCATCTTTTCATGTTTAGAGAGTTTGAAAAGAAGCGGAAAAGAAAACTCAATAGGCCCCTTTTCATAAGTAGTCCCTCAGATCCGAAAAGGTAGAAAACTATGTCTGAGAGAGTCTCTTAGTTTTGATAGGCTAAGGTATTCCTTTTTCATAAATAATCCATCCCAGCCCAAAAAGGGGTAAACATATACTGGGTATATATCGCTTCGCAGCCATTTAACGAGTTCAAAATGACAAGAGTCTCGACAATATTTTTAGTTTGAGGGAGTCAGAAAAGAGCTGAAAGATGACTCCAATAGTGACTTTTTCGTGTTTTTACCGAGTCTGAAAAAATATAAAATACAACTCGTTACTTCATTGTTGTTACGTTAAAAACCTGTCGCTGCACAAGAGACGCACGTAAAACCCATTTCTTGAAATAACGTAGTGAAATAATCGAAAAATATGTGTTAAAACCTAATTAGGGTTTTGAAAAGTTATAAAATGCCAAAAATGGTAAAAAATAATTACTTTCCACTTTTACCTCTTGTGAGCAATAGTTACCCTTTTTATACTGTGATTTTGCAGCGGCGGTAGTAGGCAATCCAGAAGACCAATCTTGAATCCATCAGTTCCAGGTAAGAGCTAACATCCTTCCCTACATTTTGATTCCTTTTTCATTACCTGCAAACCCAATTTTTCATGTTTATGGGGGGGGGGGGGTGTTTGGCAAAATCTAGGGCGTGGCAGTTGGTGCGGGTATGAGGCACGAACTCGCACCAACCGACCAAAATTTTAAACTGGGGCGCGCCCATTGGCGCGACTGTTTCTAAAACAGTTGCGCCAACTGCAACGCACAATTTTAACATGTAAATGTAGACAACCACGCCCATTTTAACCAACCAAGCGCTTTGAATTCAACTAATGGCAGTCATATGCATGTTTTTGCAAGTGTGACGCGGAAAAATGGTGATTGAATGGAAAGAACGAGAACACGGTGAAGAAGACGAACTTTCCATGGAAACTAAAAGATGCATGGAAGCTCTCAAAGATTGTGGGCTCAAGAAATTCTTCATGACACCATGCCTCACAACTCAACCAGAGTTGTTGCAGTTCTTGATCAGTGTCTAGGACATTGATCTGGAAAAGTTCATTATTCATGACCAAGAACTCGAGATTGAAGTCTTAGACGTTTATTTCATAACAGGGCTGTTGCGGAAGGGGGAAGTTCCAATCCCGACCGACACTCGGACCTCAATGGAGAACATGAGTATGGTGATCGACAGGGTGTGCCTAGGGGCAAGGAAAGGATCAGGAAGCGGAAAAGTGGATATCCAAACTATCCCGGATTTGGAACTAAAGGTAGTGTTGCACACCATCACACGAGTTTCAGGATCGCAGGCACCGCACGAGGCCATAAAGACATAACTACTTCTTGTTGTAGATTTCATGACACTGACCCTCTACAACTAGGCAGAGGCAGTGACAATCAACATGAAACATAACTGACAAAGTGAAAGAAAGGAAAACTGAAGCAGTTTGGTTACGGGTCTATTCTGGTATCGTTCATCTTGGAACGACTACTAATATTTCAGCGACAGGAGGTGATAGTTCTGACACCACCAGCACAGGAGCCACGAATGGCCCGTTGGGCTGCGTTGATGCCAAGGGGAGGGGGCGGTCAAAAAATGTCCTGGAGACCAGAGTTCTTTGAGTGGCTCCGCCGACAGTTGATCGTCGTGGAGGATTGGCCCTACTCTTATACAGATTTAACTAGTGATGCAGATCTCCCACTCCCAGAAGGAGAGGATTGGGATGAAGTAGTTGGTAAGACTCATTTTTTATTTTTATGAGTATTATGATTTTTTTTGTTATGCATGCTCTGACATTAAATCCATGTAATTGCAGATGTTGGCCCAGAGATACCTGCAGGTATGTCCCCAATAGCGAGGCCTATCCCTCGTGACTTTGATATTGCCCATCATGGTGAGGGAGGCGAGGAGGAGGAAATCATACGCAACCTGGAGGTAATTTTCTATGGGATCCCAGACTATGCGTGATTTGATGATGTTCCTCATGCATACCAGAGACACATTGCAGGGGTGTCAAATTGAGTTCACCGCTTGCTGAGGCGGCTTGTACAGGCAGTGACATGCTATCATAAGCGTCACGCCAAGTAGATGCCTAGGTTTTATTTCTAAATATTTTTTAGAGACATGATGTCTCAAGATGTAATCGAAACACACATATTTTTTGAACTTTATGGTGCACACTGATGCAAACATTCGATATATATATATATATATATATATATATATATATATACATCTATTTTCCTATGTGGATCTTTTCATGTAATGATGATTTTTACAAATTACGTAAATGTCTATCTAATACAATCTTAGCTAATGTATCAGTTAAATAGTCTGCATAATAAGAAATGACCCAAAAGACAGGAAAATTTTCACAAAGCACACCAATCCAAAAAGGTTTCATTTTTACGCAAGCTTGAAAATAAAAGTAAACTATGCTTGAAATTAGATTCGTTTTTACACAAGCTTGAAAACAAAGGTAAAGTATGCTTGAAAAGTGGGCATGCCCCCAGCATGGTGACTCAATTCGAGGTATATGCCCCCCGAGCTTCAGTCCAGCTGCAATGAATGAAAAGTACATGGAGTGAAGGTTCAAATTACGACATCGAAGAAAGACTCGACTGGGATCTTACGAGATCTTATCAAAGACTCAAATTGAACAAAGCATGTTTCATTGTTTTAACGAGGCTGACACATTAAAAGAACTATCCTCATGACTTAATTCATTTTTTAACGAGTTTGACATAGAAGACTAACCATCCTCATAACATCTTGTTTCATTTTTTAAAGAGCTTGATACAAGAACCCGAACTGTGCTCCGAAGAGCTTGTTTCATTTTTCTTGACACAAGAAAACGAACTCTGCTCCGATGAAATTGTTTCATTTTTTAACGAGCATGACACAATAAAATGAAATCTGCTCTGCCAACCTTTTACCATAACGAATAAGAAAATCATGGCTTCCAAGAGGTTTGCATCTGATGGGAGAAAAATTTCTTGGAAATCGTGATCGACTGCCCCAAGTAAATGGTACCTGATGGCACTATCACTGGATGAGGGCAACGAACGAGTCGCCACATAATTAACCTGTGGCAGGGAAGATACAACTGGCAGATAAAAATCTGGCAGAGACAATGGTGGGCCAGCTGCCGCCTCCGGACCAAAGAATGAAAGTTGATCAATGGTCACAATCCAACCTTCATGTGGAAAACAAATCACATGAAAGAGGGAAGAGACAAGTGCACCCATGGCATAAGCATAGCCATGCCCCAAGAGTAAATTGAAATCCAAAGGGCCTGTAACAACCATCACGTCTATACAGAGGGTTTTTCCTCCCAAAGTGATAGGCCATTCGGGAAGGATCCCTAATGGTTGACTAGTTCCTCTGTTAAAGGACAACAGATTCTGAGTAACAGGCACAAGCGGTGGAGAACCAAAAGCTTTCCAAGTAGTTGAATATAGAATACTAACAGATGCTCCTTCATCTATAATCGTGCTAGGTATGATCATATCGAAGGCCTGTACCGTGATCTCAAATGGCACATAAGAAGGAAGGTGATACCCTGCAAATCAACTCTAATCAAAGGAAGCAACCAAAATAATTGGAGGGGGTACCATCGAACTGAGATGGTCATCCCCTGGTGTTACCGGATCAAGAGGAGAATCCTCCTGGACCACATACATAGGAATAGGAAGAGCAGTCTCTTGAGTGACAAGGATGGGAGGATCTTTCTCTAAGTCCGAAGAATATGAAGAAACAAGAAGAACATGAGGGGGATGGGATCCACTCTCGACAGAAAAGACCTGATGAACGACAGGCGGGATCAGATCGACCGATTTCTCGACCAATGGTTGGTTGGGAATGGATTCGTGAATTTGAATTTCCGAGGGAACGGGATCGATCAAGGATGACTCTTGATCGATCGTTGAATCAACTAGCGGGGGACTCACAGAAAGATTTTGGTAACCAACTGGAAGGCAGGGTGCAGAAATAGTAGGTTTGTCCAACACTCTTGTGGCTTCATCCATGTATGGACAAAGGTGAATGGGATGATGCCCTTCACACAACTTACAAGGATTTGTAATCTTACCCTATTTCTCATGAGTCTTATTGTGGCTAGTCGAAGATGTGCCACCAATATGACTTCCAGAAGTCAAAGGCAACGGAAGACGACCATTGGACCATGCTTCAAGTACCTTGGGAATGTCCTAAAGTATTGAAGAAAGTGGTCACCTTTGCACAACATGCAAGGGAATTTGACTTTCCGTGCAAGGTTGGATGATTTATCAAGGGAAGGTTTCTTAGGTGCAATAGCCGCAGATTTGGCCTCTCTCTTATCTGAGTTGTTCTTTTCCATCTTCTTCTTCTTCTTCTTAGCCACCCGTTTACTAGAATCCAAACTTTCACCAGTCGAAGTAGAAGAGGAGGACGAAGAAATAGGCGAAGAAGGGGAGAGGTCCACCTTATAATCAACATGATTTTGTTCAGGTAGAGGAGATGATTGTACAGAGGGCGGAATACTCGAGACCACCAAGGTGTAGAATAACCATACAGGCAAACCAAAAGTTAACCCAGGAAGGGATAATGTCACCATATAATTAGCACCAACATTCCCAAAAGCAGGAAAAGGACCAGGATTCCCTTTGGAGGGTATTCCTTGGTTGGTAAATTTCGGAAACATTGCCATTGGAAACAACCCTAAAGAAAAACACTAAGTAAGATAACTTTAACCAAGAATATTTCGTGGGCAGTTAATATTTTAAGACATTGAAACAAAACTCCGTCGTTTCATATTTTAAGAGTCAAGAAACAAGCAAAAGGTGACTCTATCACTTTCAGGTTGAACGGAGTGTGAAAGCACAAGTGCTCGATGATATTTTTACTTTTTAAGGAGTCACAAAAATATCGAAATGACTAATCGGGTAATCCAAGCAAGAGGGTGTACCAAGTTTCCGTGAACTACCATATACACCTTGGTGATAAAATGAAAGAGAAATGACCAAGGACTTGACGTACATGCAGGTAGTCTCCCTGAATGTTGTGTTTGGTGTATCACGGTTACAGGGCGACAAACTCGGCTTCCTATGGATAAATTATTTGAACATATGAGGGTCTCCCTTTATATACGCGACAGTACGTGGAGCACAAGTCCGTACTAGTGTTGTCTAAAGCCAGGTGGCGAACGACATCTACTAGGTTTAACGAAGGCATAACACATCACTAGCCTAGACCTCTAAAATGTTTGCGTTAAGTTCCAACGCTTCCTTAGATTGATTGAATTAATTTTAAGGTTGATATTGAATTAATGTTTGAGTTTCAAGGCCCTACCGAATGGGATCTCAAATTCCTGAATGCACGCTACATGCAAAAGAACACCATTTCCGTTCGATGAATGTTAACTAAGGGAAGGATAGAGATCTTTAACAAAGTAAAAATCAACGAAAACACAAGAATAATTCCATTAATGCATCTAATACAACCAAACAAGAAACGAAAAACTCTTTCCTAGTTCACTAAGAGCTAGTTATGCAAAAGACCTTTTCATTTTCAATGCAAACGAAAGAATGAAATTTTTTTTTCTTTTTTAAATGAATGAAGCACACAATGCACTAAAAAACCAAGTGAACACTAGTTTTGAGCACTGCAAATGTAAATATCTAAAATGTATAATTCAAAAGAAATACGGACATAAAAACACACTCAAACCAATGATGCACTCTTTCAAGAAAACAAAAGGCTTTCAAAATGACCCAAACAAGCAATGTGATCTTATGCTCGAAGTGACGAAACAGAGAGTCAAACAAAACGAAGGTAATCATTGAACAACCCAAAAACACAAAGGATCAAGAAAAACCAACACAATCGTTCAAGGAATCGAACTGAAAAAAATAAAAAATACTCGAACTTCAATAAGAAGGCTTAGTGAGAAAAAGACACCTAGAAACCCTAGGGCCACGAACCTCACTGATGAGACAATAGACAAACAACTAAGAAGAACAATCCTACAAAGTCAAAAACAATCCCAAAAGACCAATTTCAAATCAAAGAAAAAACCCAGAGCCAAGAATTACTGACTAAAGACTCATAAAAAAGTTTAAACCAAATCCTACAGGATTCGGTGTGATTGGCAGGCGGTAATCCGCGCCAAACAGGGGTTGGCACCCTTGCAACAAAGGAAACAAGTGCCAATTGGCGCGACTGTTCAAAGAGAAAACAAGCCAAGCCGGAAAACTATGGGAAAAGGATAAAACCAAAGAGTAGAGGTCAATCTTGACACTCTGGAGCTAAACAAGAGGATTCCAAATAGTCAAGCAAGCCAAACAAGATAGAAAAGCAATCAAACGATCAAAGTCGACTCGACAAGGAAAATTTCTAATGAGCAATGAGACAACAAACTCACACTGATCCCCAGCGGAGTTTCCAACTTGTTGTGTAGGTAAATCCTCTCTGCAGACAGAGACAATCCCTCTAGCCCTAGCGTGGGTCTAGCCACAAGGGAACAAGCTAATGTGTTGGTTCCTAGTTAACGAATGAAAAAGGTTGGGATAGATTGTCCTACCTGTAGTCCAACGTGATTGTCACAACTGTAGCAGTGATGGCCTCTTGATCTGTGCCTTGATAGGTCATGGTCCTTTAGCAATGGTAATCAGGTGCCTGCACACATATAAAAGGAAAAAAGTTGCATATAAGACAATAATTGCATTCATAACTAGTTAATCAGTCAAGGAATATTAAACATATTGCATGAAATAAACTATATTAACACAAGATGGGAACCAAACATCAGTCATGTATATATCAATGGAAAGAAAGAGCTTAGAATCGGAGCCTTGACGTCACGACCTCCTTCAGTGGGTTCAGTCAAAGCACGCCTCAAAGGTTCGTCAGGGAATTGGGACGAGGCGAGGGCACAAAAGCCTAAGCTGTCTCTTGACAATGGTCTCTTTCTCTGCTCTATCTCACCAACAAAATGTTCAGCAATTCCTCTTTAGTTATTAAGTTGTTCAACTAGTGTATCTATGTGAGATAGCTTCATTTATAGAGGGAGAGGAGGAGGTTGGGATCCCTCAAATGATGGAAGGGAGGCCTTATTTTGGGAGGTTCCCTCAAAAGGTGGAAACAAGAGGGCAAAGGAAGGTGTTCCTGGTTATGCAGGCGAACAACCCAAGCTGACTCGCTCACTAAGTGGTTAGCATAGAAACTTTGCCTCTATATTTAAAAAGAATTCCAAAAACAGTTTGACGAGGGTAGTTCATTGGGATAGAGCACCAATGGGCACGGGGCTCAGTGTTAATTTCCTTTATTGGCGCGAGGGCATAATGGTCTACTAGCGCCAACCCAAAAACATGTGTTTCTGATGGTCTGCTCAAGGAATTGTCAACGAAAGGAATGTTGTACTCGTGGAAAGGGATGCAATGATCGTTTTTGAAAGGCATGACACTTATTGTTAGTCACATAAATGGTCCTCCAATGTGTGGGACGAGGATTGCAGGGACAGTGACAAAATGTTGTGTAACAGTAGGGTTATATGGGCAGACGGTAAGGGTTTTTAGAGTGGAAGGCCAAAAACATATAAGGGTCTGGTTTTTTAATCTAACACAGGGTTTAATTAAAAATATGGGCCCCAAATAATATAATTTTTTGTTTAAAAACAATGTAAAAAAGTATTTTTACATTTTTTTAGTGGAATAAGATAAAATGATGAAGGTGAGGGGGTTTTTAATAGGGAAAATGGAGTGTTAGGTGGGGAAAAGGGTGAATATGTGGGGATTAGGTCCAAACATAAGTTTTCAGGGTAGGAGGGTAATTTAGAGAAGGCAAAAAATGAGATATAGTGAAAAAGGTTTCATGAAGATAATGAAGGCAGCGAGATTTCTGAGAATAGCTGATAGCCAAGGAATGTTATTTTCAGCAGATTGTGGAAAATCCATAGTCACCTAGTGATACTGTGAATACAGGAGACTAACAAAAGGCAGGAAAGGAGAAGATGAATGTAAAGTTATATATGCAGATACTAAAAGGAAAAAATATGAGTTCATGCAAACAAGGCGAGAAGAGTTAATATATCTAGGCAAGAATAACCCAAAGATTTTATGGCAAGAACTTCAACCAAGGAAGAAGCAAATCAAAAATAATATTACATCCAATCAATGATTTCAATATGCAAGACAACTCTATGAGAAAGAATCAGAGGCTGAGCCTCCCGCGAGGCTCAACACAACTACAAAGCTCTTCACAATAAAGGAGGTGGAGGTTGGAATTAAGAAGCTGAAAACAAGAAAGGAAAAAGACTTGGTTGAACTTCAAGCAGAGTATCTAAAATTGGGAATGAACACTCTTGCTCCGCACATCATGGAAATATTCAAAAACATCATTCAAGAAAGATTCCCAAGAGATTGGACAACTAGAATAGAAATACCCCTTTTTAAAAGTGGAGACATTAATAATCCTTCCAATTATAGAACCATTATGATCAATCCTTTGTTTGCAAAGCTTTTCAACAACATGGTAGAAAATAGAATGAGTATGTGGGAAGAAGTAAAAGAAAAGAGGGCAAAAGGATAAGTATGTTTTAGGCCGAAGAATTCTACATTGGATCACTGCATCACGTTGAGACACATTATTGAAAAGGTTTGGGGGGATAAATAAGAAGTATTATGTTGTTTTGTTGACTTCAAAAAGGCATTTGACACAGTCCCTAGAGATAAGTTGTGGCGTAGAATGGAAGAACTTGAAATTCCTTTGCATTATAGAGTTGTTGTACATAGACTTTATGAAGAGGTGAAAGTCAAAATTAGAACCTCGGTGGGTATTTCAGAAAGCTTTAGAAGTGACATTGGAGCCAAGCAAGGTTTCCCTCTATCCCCTACTCTTTTTGGTTTATATATTGATAAACTGGAAGAGTGGATAAATTTGCAAGGTGGGGATGGTGTTCAGCTGGGGGAGTTTGTGATCAAGCTTCTTTTATATGCTGATGATCTTGAATTGATTTCTAATTCGACCCATGGATTGGAAATGCACCTATATGCCCTTGAGCATTCTTGTAGAGCAGTGGGGATGCAAGTCAATATTAGCAAAACCAAGATAATTATTTTATATAATAAAAGGAAGCAGAGTCAGTATACGTTCTTCTTTGAAGGCAACATTCTTAAAGAAGTAAATAAGTACAAATACCTCTGGTGATTGATTTCAACAACAAACTTAATTAAGGGATTAATTAAATACCTCTAGTGATAATTAAGGGATTGATTTCAACAACAAACTTAATTGGGAGGACTGCAGAAAGAAGAGAATATTAGGAGGGTGGAAAGCATTATATGCTCTTCAAAACCGATGTAGAGAGGTAGAGTTATGGGATTGGAAAACGATTAAAGTGTTTTTTGGACTCCTAGTTTGTCTAGTGATGCTATATGGTTGTGAATTGTGGGCTAGCAGCACCCCTGTCTCAAAATGGAAGCAAATTGAGAAAATCCAAAAACTTTTGATCATGAGCAAGTTCAAAAGAAAAATTTTGGTACCTTATGAGATAATGTTGAGTGAAACAGGAGCAACTCTCATCGAAGCAATTTCTATGGTGCGGCTCATAAGATATCTAAAAACAATTGAGCAAATGGGAGTAGGTAGATGGCCTAATGTTATCTTCAAGGAATGCATGAGTGAAATAAAGAAAACATGGATGACACGAAACTACACATGGATGCAAAAATGGAATATCTACCTCAATTCTTGTCCCACAAATAGAAAGGAGCTAAAGAATTTTGTTATGGAGAAGTTTCGTAAACAGGTATGAGGAAAAGAGTTGGGTAGAAAGAAGAAGTATTGCATTGAAGAATTCAAACCTACGTATGATCTCCAACAAAAATAATACATTGGAGCTAACATTTTGTGGAGGGAAATGGTTCTTATTTCTCAATTAAGAACCAACTCGCATCAACTTTAGTGTGAAACAGGACATTGGAAAAGGCCTAAAGAAGCTTGGGAAGAATGAGTGTGTACATTTTGCACGTCTGGGGCAGTGGAATCGGAAAAAAATTTCATTTTGGAATGTGATGCATTCAAAGACATCATAGAAAGTTATGGAAATATGTTGGCATCGGTTTCTTGGCATTGTCTTTTCAACGATGGAATTGTTGGAAGGTTGGGTCAGCTCATCATCAATTTGAATAAGAAAAGGATTGAAATGCAAAAGGCGAAAACAGGGAACTCATAGTCCCATAGAATATTTTTAGTTTCGTGAACTTTAAAATTTCATTTCAATATTCCATTAATAACCGTAAAATTATTATTGCTTTGTTGGATTTCGAAGCACAAATTGGTAAAGAAAATTATTGCAAATTTTCAAAAAAAACAATAATCTATTAATACTGCGAAAATTATTATACATAAGTGGAGATTTGAAATCACATATCTCTAATGACGCTACAAATATTAAACTTTATTTATTGTGAATTCAATTTCAAAATTGAATAAGTTGGCCAAGGACAACTCTGCAGGAGAGGTCGAGTTGCACTCACGGGATCTTGTGCCAAAGCTTGATTGCTTCTTTCGGCCCGCGGCTGGCCAATGGGGCCCCACAAAGGTTGGGGTCAAAACTATTTTGCCCGTAGTCTAACTAGATTGTTTTTTTGCCTTAAAAATCATGGAAATTCTGGTAAGATTTTAAGAAAATCCAGTAGGGATTTTTGTAAATCCAGGTTATTGCTATCAAACTTCAATATTTTGGGTGCCCTAGAGGTTTTTAATGGTTTTGAATCCTTTTCCACCATCAAAAAAATGATTCAAACACTGGAATTACAAGATTTCTTAAAAAAAAATTGCTCGGATTCCGACCACTTTTGGCCATCCGGGCAATTCCTCTGCCTGTGTAGACAACTCCAAAAATTTGTAAGGTCTCGACTACTCCGAGTAGGGTCAGGTCGACTACTCAAACCTCACACTTGTTGACTTAATGACGTTAGAGGTGAGGGATGTTTGAACATTCAACCTCTACCCACGCATTTAAATATTTAAATATTATTTATTCATTGATATAGGAAACATATGTAACACCATTAATTTAATTAGTAACTACAAATTATTTTTAATATATTTTTTTTTTTTCTGAATATGGCTACTTCTGTATTGATACAAAATAATATTACAGAGAGGCCGAGGCCTCAGGAGTTCCAGCCCATTGTTGCGGCATTCTTACATAACAAGCTGATAATTGACAATCAAAACAAGTTGGAAGCTGACCATGAGAGCTTTGTAGAACTGTGACCTTATCTGTCCCAAAGAGATGATTGACTTCTATGACTGGAAATTGAATAGAACTTGACAGAGTGACCCCTATAGAGTAAGCCAGAGTGGCAATATTCTTACAGTTTCGATCCATAACAAAACCAAAAATAACAGTTCGACAATCTGTGACCAGTGCTAAAACAAGATCATAAACCAAATTATGACTCCCACGCAGGGGAGACCGGCCATTTAACAAAAGAGTGACCATAAGAGCTGGAGAACAGTTAAGCAGGAACACCAAACTGAAATTGAACACCTTCAGGCTTACGGAGACCAAAAAACCAGAAGTGCTAACATGGTTAGACTTCATGAGATGAGGGAGGTTCTTCCTCAACAATGAGGCAGGAAAATTTGTAAGGATCATCATCTTTAGGAGGAGTACAATCCTGGCGAGCAGGTCCGCCTTCATTTGGAGCAGTGGAGCTTTCCTGCAGTCCCATATTGGCTTCCGTGCCTGGAATAACATTCTGCTGCATGTCCTTCTGAGGAATGTTGTGCTCGGCTTCCTCTTTAGGCTCCGGAGCTGCCTTCGGAGTAGCCAAGACTTGACCCGAGGAGATTGCCCGGAGGTCGATGGTGACAGTGGCTAAGAGGGAGATGTTGCTAATATTGCAGGGGAAATGAAGACGAGCATGGTGAGAATGCGCCCTGGAGGACAGACGAAAATGCCCAGCTGGATTGAACTGATCACGTCCCCTTCCACGACCCCTCCTCGAAGCAGGAAAGCGGACAGGTCCAAATTATGAAGAGTATGACGAAGAATCTGAAGTGGAGGGGGAGGACCTGCGGATTGCACGCCCACTGGAGCCACCTCTCCTACAGCGCATTCTCGGGTGAAGACGAGGCATGGTGTTATGCGCAGGGGGGACGACAAAGTCAGTTTGAACTTGCAGATGACTGGTTGGAGAAGAGGACGGACGAGAAAGATTACAGGAAGAGCAGTTGGTGAAATGGATGCCCGGCAGAATGTTAACACAACAGCTTAAAGCACATTGAGACCCTGTGCTGGTGCGTGAGCGATGTTCAGCAGCAGCAAGGGAGCAACAGACGCGGAGGGGGGAAACACAAATGAGTTCGTCTGAGGACGCCATGACAGAAGAAGGAGCGGGCAAACTTCGGGGAGTGGGCTTCATTAAATTGACAATTAAGATCTGAACGGAAGTATTAAAGAGCTGGAGCATGCGAGGATGGGTGGCGGTGGTGATGAGCCACGCGCCAACCCACCTGACCATCTGCGTGCCAATAAACATATTACCCACCTGCATCCGGGAAATTATTTTTAATATATTAAATCAATTATATAATATCATTTTATAATATATTAAATAATAAAAATGATTTTTTTAACAAAATTATTTTTAAACAAAATATACTTAAAATGAAAATTTTAGTTCATAAAACTTCTAATCTATCGTGAATGAATACATTGATAAAATCCTTCTTACTAAAGTCATTAACCAAAATAATAATAATAATAATAAAATCATAACTTCTAATCAATTAAATTAATCATAACTATATTAAGATATCAAATTATAACACTTTATATAAAAATATATAGACATGAAATAATATATATATATATATATATATATGTATGTATGTATGTATGTATGTATGTATGTATGTATGTATGTGTATATATATATATGTATGTATGTATGTATGTATGTATGTATGTATGTATGTATGTTACGGGTCTTTTTCTAATAAATAAATGTTTATTTTCTAAGTTAAACTACTTCTATTATATCATATAGAACAGAAAATTACAGGTCTCTTCCTGTGGATTTGACGAGTCAAATCCAGAGGGAATTTTTAATAGTTTTCCACTAGAAGTTGGACTGCCCTAGTCGGGGAAACCAGTCCTTAAAAACCAGAGAGAAACTGCTGCCCGAAGCGGGAAACTAGCAGATTTAGTTACCAAAATAGAACACGACTCACATAGTAGACAATTCCTAAACATGAGTATGCTAACGAGTTGTAAAAAACTGAACCTAAGGAGAACCTGCATTCTTGTTTCTGGAGGTGGGAACTTCTTCCTCAATTCTGCACACGTAGCACCCATCATCCGTCTCCTTGATTAGCGCGTGGCTAGAAGGTTGAGGAAGTGGTGACACTGGGGTGTCGATTTTAGTCGAGGAGGCAGCATGCAGTCCAGATTGTTTCGTCTTGTCTTCGCTTCCTGGTCCGAGCTGCTACCTTCATTGTTGCCGGAGTTGTCACTGGATTCTTTGCTACTACTAGAGGCGCTTTGCACCGGGAGGGCCTTCATCTTACGGGGGATGAAAGCAGGCTCAGGAGGAATGGTGGATTTGCGTGGCCTCTTCTTGCTGCAGGAGATGGAGGGAGTCGAAGCAGGGGCAAGGAGCTGCAGAGAGATTTGGGCGTTCAAGTTGACAGGTTCATGCTCATTCCAACCAATAGAAAGGTTCAGGTTACGACCCTGGGCATGCAAAAACGGAGGACAGGAAGGTTGGCCATGCCCCCCAGCTCTTATGTACCTCATTCTGTGGCACCGAGGCATAATTGTCGAAGGAGTCGAGTCGCCAAACCAGGAGGGGGCCGAAGAAAGCACAGGAGATGAACAGCTTCCATAGGGAAGGCTAAGGCTGGTCAAATGAGGACCTTGCACCAGAGGCGAAAAGAAATTGACAGACAGATGCACCGAGAGCAGGTGGGAGGGCCAAAGTGGGGACGAGAGGGCCGAGGTGACAGGCTTAATGGGCATGGCAAGCGACGTTAATGAGTTGCAGGGCTAGTACATCGAGGAGAAGGAGGTGGAGGTTGAGTTAATGGCTTTCTCATGCCAGCATTTATCCCGGTCCTTCTTTCCATAAGTGGTCACGTGGAGTAGCCAAGTGTCTCTCCACATGGCTGCCTGGTGGCGCACTAATTCACTGGCGGGCACCCGCATTCGGGGTCTAATAAATAAATGTTATATAAACATAAAAGAATATATATATATATATGTGTGTGTGTGTGTGTGTGTTACTAGCTTTTTTTTAATAAATAAATGTTACATAATATTTGTTATGATAATTTTATGGTTTTCAAGTTCTTGTCGTTATCAATTATTGAAGAGTTTTCTAGATTATCCATAGTATTATAAAACATTCGTGAATGTTTCGAATCCAACGGGGATCATTTTCAAGACAGATTTTTGAATAAAGGATTGAAAAGATCAATAATGAAAAGAGAAACTAAAAAAAGCCAACAAGACTTAATAATATTTAATATTTTACTATGATAAATTTATTATTTAAAAAAAATATATTTTAATAATCTATTTTAATTAATAAACTCTTTTTAAGTAATAATTTAATTATTCTATTTAATCATGTGACAATAATTTTATTAATTTACTTAATTAAATAAAAATAATAATTTACTAATTAATAATATTTAATTATTATTGATATTTTTATTTTTAATAATTAATTTAGAATTACTACTAACTAATATCTAATTTATTTTTAAAAATTGATTAGGATTGATTAATAATTAATATAATTAATAATATTGAGTTGATTAAGAATAAATAATAATACTTAATAATAATTATTATTATTATTAATTATTAATAAAATAATTTAATGAAATTAATAAATTTAAGAGTTTGTAAAAATAAATTATATATATATATATATATATATATATATATATATATATATGATGATGATGATGGTTAACGTCCACTGAGGCCAATTTTTGGTCTATCAGACCTAAAGAAAAGAGTTATTTGGTTTGATTTAAGATTTTATTCCTATGCTCAAAAAGCTTGGAGAGAAGCCTCCCGAGCTCACTATAATTTTGACATCTTAAAAGGCTAGGAAGGTCAGTATTGCAACAAAGATTATGAAATTGAGCTCTAATGTGGTTGTATGCGGGGCACTCTAAGAGGAACTGATTTTCATCCTCGATGTTCATATTCTCACAGAGATGGCAGATCCTTTCCATCCATGGTGTTTTAGGAACTGTCCAACGACCTGTTTCACTATGGAGCTCATGAGAGTTCATTCTAATCTTGGCTATATTAATTTTATTCTTTGAGCTAGTTAAAATAGAGAGATACTTTTGATCTTCTAGGGTGGGGTTGATGACCTCCTTATAATATCTTAATTTTCTTTTAGCTGCTAGATCTTTCTCACACCACATTTTTTCTTTGAACTTAGAAGTAACAATTTTTGTAATGTTATTAATGTTTTGCAATGCAACATTCTCGTCAATCTCCCAATGGTTTAACCAGGCCTTGATGTCTTTATACCAACCTCTTTTAAGCCTTAGGTGGTTTTGGCTGGAATTTAAAGCTAGCTTAGGAAGTCTATGGTCTCCTATGTTATTGAGCTTGTGCTTGTACAACAGAAGCCTAGTCATAGCTAGGCTCTCGATTGGGGAAAGACCCACTTCTATAAGGAGGATAGGATAGGGTGTATTGCTTTTAATTTTAAGTTTATATGTTATAAAATGCTTTTGGATTTGCTCAATATTTCTCTAGGATTATCTAGAGATGCTGCAACCCCAAACCTCACATCTATATAAGATAACAGGAGTGACTAAAGTTTCAAAGAGGAACTTCTTTCTATCCCACACTACGATGTTTGTCGTTTTACAATTATTTTCAAGACCAAAATAAGCTTTCCACCCCCCATTAATCCTTTTCTGAATGCTATAGTTCTAGTTGAGCTTGTGATGAATATCAATTCCTAGGTACTTGTAAGAAGACACTTCCTCCAAGTTACAATTGTCATACATAAAATTAGCATAAGTTTCCTTCTTGGATTTGATAATCATAACTTTTGTTTTGTCAGTGTTAACAGACATACCCATTGTAGAGCAGAAATCCTTAAGAATTCTAAGTTGCTTATCAAGATCATATGGGCATCTTGCGAGAAGAACAATATCGTCAACATAGAGGAGAAGGATGATCACTATCCCAACTAAGATCGTGTCAGCACATCCTGCTTCCTCTAAACAACCTTCTAGCTTGTCGATGTAAATTCCAAATAGAGCAGGGGAGAGGGGGCAACCTTGTTTAACTCCGATATTACACTTAATATCTTTCGACCACCCCTCATTTCTCTTTAACTTGGCAATTACATTCTCGTATAACCTTATAGCGACCACTCTTAGCTCTAAAGGAACATTTAGCTCTTCTAATCTATTCCATAGGTTGTTTCTAGGAACCGTATTGAAAGCCTTTCTAAAGTCCACAAAGCAATAGAAGAGATTAGATTTATCATTGCGGCATTCCTCCACAATGATCCTAAGCATAACGAGGTGGTCCGTTGTTGAGTGTTGCCTTCTAAAACCCGCTTGGCCTTCAGCCCGCTTACCTTCACTTTCAAGCCAAATGCTCAACTTCTTTTCCAAAATAATACCATATAACTTGGCTAAGAGAGGGTTGATCGCAATTGTCTAATAATTAGAGGGGTTATTTGTATCCCCACTTTTAAGAATAGGGTTAATGCGGCTCTGAGTCCAAGGTTTAGGGAACCCTTGCTTGACCGCTTGGTTGAAAAGCTTGTGGATATGGGGGATGAGGACAGGACCTCCAATTTTTAAGATTTCTGCCTAGTAACCTTCAATGTCTAGAACTTACTAACTGAGAGTAATTAATAAAATAAAATTATTTACTAATTAATTATTAATAAAATAAAAGGATTATCTACTAATTAATATTAACATTTATCTATTCAAAGAAATTAATAAATATTAATAATTTTTAAATAATTATTTATTTTTATTTTCATTTTATTAGGGTTTTTAATATTTTAATATATTAGATACTAACAATAATTATTAATTAATTAATTTTATTAATTGTAAATAAAAATTAATTAATAAGGATAATTATTAAAAGTAAATAAATTAATAATTTAAATAAAAAAAGAGAAAAATTACCGTTGAAACTAATAAAGTCTAAACCCTAGAATTCAACGGAAGAGAAACAAACCTGAAATACTATACTTGGGAGGATGATGAATTGGAGGAACAAATTTTTCGTATAAGAGGCCACCAAATATAACTAATTTCACATCCTCCATCTCTGTTGAGGTTATGAGGATGTTTTATAATCTCAAGTGCCTCTCTATTTTTTCTTCTTCGATAAAGCTCCTCTCTCGAAATGATCCTAGCATCCTTCAGACACATATGATGCTTAGTTTTTTAGGAGTGTTCTACAAGGGCTGATGTGCAAGATCTCTCATTTTTAATATCGGCTCTGTGTTCTTTAAGTCGCCTCTATAACAAACGCTCGGTTTCACTAATATAACTTTCCCCATATGAACAGTCAATCTTGTAAACTCCTTTAAGTGGTTCATGACTTATACTGTCTTTAACTGATCACATTATTTGTCTTATCGTTCCTATTGTTGAAAATTGTGCGAATATGTCCTTCCTCCCCAGAACCCTGGCAATTTTATCAGTAACACCCTTGATTATCATAATGGAATTAAGAGTGGTTTTCTAAACTTAGGAACCTTTACAATGTGATGAGCAAGGTACATAATTTTTTTTTTCATTGTTAAAATTATAAAAACTTTCATTTATTTTTTATATATAAGTAATGAAATACATCTCAAAATGTTGGTTGTGTTCTCCCGAACCTCACAGTATAGTAAAAGAGATGGTCCTGGCGGATAAACCTTAAACATTAGCAGAATATCTAGTAAGTATCTAAAAAAAATACCTTAAACAATCATAGAATTTTTCATAAAATATTATTTCAAAACTTTGTAAAATTTTAACGTCCCAACAACCTATGCAAAAAATATATGTTAGCTTCATGTTAACCTATGCAATAAATATATGTTAGCTTCATGTGTTCAATGTTGAAACAATTTAAGATAAGTTATTACGTGTTACTTAAACTGAACGAGCGTGAACAAATAATGCTTTACAACAGACCCAGGAACATTTTATTTGCTTGGTTGCTCGATATAAAAAAGTGTTTATATTTGAACAATGAGGAATGAGGGTTCAAGCATATCCTCTAACTTCTATCTTCTCATGGTAGTTTATTTTTTAAGTTTCAAAATCATAATTCACAATCAAAATGATATAGGGTAATTATTTCATATATTTATTCACAAATATATTTCAAATAACAAAAAAATAACACATCCTTACTATTTCTTCAATGAGATCAGTTCCCTTCTTCACCTTGTCTTGAGATGAACCACATTATATGGTTTGAAACGTCAACCAAATCCTAATGATGTGATTAATCTAAAAGATATTTATCTACTTTATAATAATAAATGTTAAATTTATATATACACTCAAAAATACATCTCAAATAACAAAATATCATGATTTAATAAAAAATTATTCCCTCATATTCAAATAAAAAACTCCAAATCATAAAATAGACAAATATTTGTGCAACAAAAATTAAATAAATAGTTGTCACTGTGAAGAAGAGGTCTCAAGTCGACTTCATCCACTACAATTCGGTGAGAGAAATGGCTCAAATCATTATAATTCGAGTAAATAAGCCCATTGAAATCATAATTAGGAAAAGAGGTTTTTGAAAGTGAATAAGCAAGATTGGAAAAGTTAATAGAATCGCGACCATCCTTATCTCTAATGCAGACTTTGAGATATTTCGAGTGTGTAATCAAGTTTATCTGAAGTTAGAGTCAGAAGCACTAAAATAAATAAGGTTTAATGTAAAACCCCACAATTAAAATATACAAAATTAATACAACAACCATGTTATCAACAGAAATATTCAACTAATTACTAGTATAGAATTTTCGAAAGAAAACATTAGTAGTGAAAACATACCTACAAAGCCAAGAATGAAAATAGATATTACTGGTGATTTCGGGGTTGTAATGTATTTTGGATCATGCGAACTGCAACAGTGCGTTGGGGATGACTATCCACCCAACCTTAGACAATATGCAACCAATATTTCTGGCAGTTGTCACCTCCGATCTCTTAATCAACTTAATATTGCCAACTTCTTTTGTCTTGTAGCATTCCCTTCCTCAAAGAATGAGTGAAATGAATGAATGTTTCTCATCTCCATTTTTTGCCATTATATAAAATCGAACATTCTAAAAATTGTAAGGTGATTGGAAAAGCATCTGCATGTGCACAATCCATGTGTCATCCACAGGGGCTTCACTACAAGATCAATACCATAGCACGTGGGTTCATATTGGGGGATATATAATGAGGAAAAAATGACATAATATATTGGGGGATATATATAAAGAAAAAATATAAAGAAGTACTTATTTTTGGACAATTGTCCTCGGAAAAACTCAATGTGGGAAAACCGTTGCAATATATGAGGGTTTACATTAATCTTTGGCAATGAAAAGATCGTTTACAAAATATATGACGAGTAGATATTTAAAGTTCAAAGTTAATGAAAAAATATAAAGAAGTACTAAAAATGTCGATGAAAAAATGGATACCTACAATATATAATGAAAGTAGGAGCTTTTTAAATTGGGAAGGTGTATTGGGTTTAAATTGGTAGGGGCTCAAATAATGTGATTTTAGAGCTATTTTCAAATATATACTCAAATTAAGAGTATTTTTTAATATGTTATGATCGCACGTGATACGTTAGAAGTTCACTAAGTGAAGCCCCCATGGTGTCATCATGCCCAAAATTATCTTTTCTTTGTTATTATTTTATTTATTATTATATTTTATTCATTATTTGTTATTTTATTTATTTATTTATTTTTCATTACTTATTATTTTATTTATTATTATATTTCTTCATTATTTGTTATTTTATTTATTTATATGTTAATATTTAATTTTATTGCTATTATTATTATTATTATTAATGCATGGTATTACATTTAAGAAGTCTAAAATAAATTATTTTTTTATTAATATTTTCATAATCAACTAAATGTGAATCATGTTATGTTGTATATTATGAAGCATCTTTATGTTAATTATAAATGTTATTTATTTAATCTAATTAAATAAAATCAATTGATTATATTATTTCACTATTATAATCAACCTAAAATTAAGGGGAACCATTAGAAAAAGAAAATGTATCATTGTTGTCACTTATGTCAATCAAAATAGGTGTCTAGATACTCTCCTGTGAAATTTTCAATGTGAAAATGCTACTACAATGATTGATTTATTTCGCCTACTTATTTATAAAAAGTTATTTACAGATGCTTTAGTAAATTTTGAAATAAATACAGTTGCAGCATTCACTTTAATCTTAAAGCATAATAATACATATAACATGTATAACACAATAGAAACAACCACATGAACACAGTTATTTTTGGACAATTGTCCTTGGAAAAACCCAATGTGGGAAAACCGATGCAACATATGAGGGTTTATATTAATATTCAGCAATGAAAATATCGTTTACAAAATCTATGACGAGTAGATATTTAGCATACACACATTAGATGAATTTTTCAAACACCTCGGAAGAATTCCCGACACACTGTAGGCACTTCTCCTCCCTTTGCGTCACTTTGCATGGCCCCTCTGCGCAGTCATTGCGTTGGACTGTGTCACTCTGCATGGAGGGCCAGTGTTGGTTCCTCCTCTACGTCTTTTTCCTTCCTTCTTTTCATCTCTGTTGACCTCTCCCTCCTCCTTCGATCTCTGCAACCCAGCCTCTAGAACCTCACCCTCTGAAATCAAATTCTCTTACTTCAAAATCGATTTCCTTTATGTACTAAGAATGTGCCCGACTTACTTTCCAAATGACCCTCAAGCCTTCTCTTATAGTCTTCTCGTTGATGAATCAAAGACCCAGATTATATCCTTAATCAATGGCTTAGATTAAAAGATGAGTTGATCTTCATTTTCTAGAAGATTCACACTTTGCTTTATTAATACCCATTAATTATTTAATTTCCCTAAGTTTAGACTTAGGGATCACTTTAAAATTATTAATTATTCTAATAAAGCATGATCCGAGTGGAATTTCCACATACGATTTCTCGGTTATCTGGAATATTGATGTCCAAGCCTCTTCCAAAAATATGAGACTTGGAACACTTTCCAATGCTACAAAATCAACATCTCTGACTTGATTACAAATTGGACAAAAAAGCACATGGGATGCGTGTATACATTAAGATGCTTGTGATCAGTGATGCAAATGAGTTCATGTAATTTCGGAACTTATCTAGCTATAGTAAAGCACTATTTTGTCATGGAATTTTAGAAGGGGTATGGACAAAATAAACAATTGAGTTGTATTCATAATCATTTTATATAAGATCCATGAACAAAATGGAACTTCTAACTAAATTTCCAAATGTTTCCAGTGTAAAATTGATTACAATGGTTGTGAGTTCTCTGTAAAAACCTAGATTATCTATAATATACATGTCAATTTTCGATTCTTTGGTGATAGTTGATCTTCCTTTTTGATGCTAACACAAAAGAAAAGAGGGATGTGTTATTATTTGAGCTTTCTCCAGAGATAAATGAAACGAATCTTACTTGTTTAAAATTACCTAAATCACTAACTGATTATTATAAATATTATATCGAAATGGTAATTAATACTATGGATGCACTCAACCCTAACATGTTTTGGAAGAAGTTTGTGGGAAAATTAATATGCGCCAACCTCTGTATCTAGGATAGCCCTCAAAATAATAAGACCCTACTTTTAAAAACAAAAGGAAAAAATTACTTGGAAGATAAGAATGTGTACTATCCACCCTTCTTGCTGATGTGTAGTGATTTATCGAGCAAATATTGAAAACTAGAAAAATAGAAGCAACTTTCCCTTGTGAAGGAGATCGTTGTTGACTGTGAAACTCATTGAAAAGATTGGGTCGTAGTTCATAAAAATATTACAGTCTCCAACTCGCACCAATAGTAATTCTAATGTCTATTTGTGCACACACTTATATCGTGAAATAAATGTGCACACACACCCATATCCTCAATGGAAACGTGAATACGTGACAAATTTGAGAATTCCATTTCAAAAGCCTATATTGGCACATGGACCAAATCAGATAGTGAAAGATAATAATTAAATGACCATCGAATAACTTCCAAAAAAATATATCAGCGACTCGAAAAATATTAACCAGTATAACACTTAATTTCCCATCCTCCATGAAAAAGATAAAAGGAACCTGCTAAATTTTAAATAAATGGTTCATGGTTCGTCTAGGTTAGGTGATACCATATCATGAAGGAGAAGATAGGGCATGTATTTTTTCTTCTTCACTCAGAAATTATCCAAGTCCATAAATCAATGAAGATTGGGTTATACACTTAATAGGAGGTCGACCTGACCTCGTATACCCTCGACTGGGAGTGTTCACATTGCGGGCAACCCAATAAAGAAAATTTGCATAGCGGGCTGGCTAACGTCGAATACTTAGAAGTTAGAACCTGGGCTCATTAACAAAATTAAGAGCAGAGACCAAAATCGACTCTCGACCATCGATGGACCCTGCACAAATATTTCCATAGGGTCTTGGATAGATGGTGATTAGGTGCTTTGTTAAGGCACTCCTTCATGTGAAGTCACCAGTTCAATCCTCCCCTGATCGGGGTGATATATTGGACATGATGAAGATGTAGTCCTACCAAACTTACAAAAAAAAAAAGGAAAGGAAGTCACCCAAATAATCGACTTCAAGTTTAATTCTGTATTGCATTTGTAAATTATGCATGGTCAACCGTTGAATGTTTTGGTTTAAATTCTTTTAAAGAATTGAGAGGAAGGCCCATGATATATTTCTGTAAAAATTTGTACGGCGTTTTGCAAATAATTTTATTTTACATAGTTGTTGAACTATGGGAAAATTGGGGCAACGAGCCCTTGTATATTATTTGAGTGGGCTTTGGATTTTGAGCCAAGCATATTCATACAAAAATGTTGGGTCAAATGTGGGGACAGGAGCTTGGGAAAAAACGCTAAATAGCGAGAGTATAATAGAGGTAAGAAAGAGTCGTCACTAGAAGAAAAACAAAACAAAAAATTATGTTCGCTTGACGACTTATATACCCACGAACATAGTACGCAATGGGAGTGCACCATGCATTAACGAGATAGAGACCATTGATATCACTGAGAATTATATGTTGTTGATGATGATGGTTATATGCCCATCATAGGTGGAGGTGTGCAAACATAATTAATAGAAATCGAAAGTTGATATTGTCAATATGATTCAAATCGTGTTGAAATGCAGATGTGTCAAGGAAAAGGAGAGGTGGTACAAATGCTCAGTGTGTTCAGGCTTTTCAACCCAATCAACAGCAGAAACCATGATTACACAATAAGATTTCAAGCCCAATTAACTAATTTTCTATGAAACCAACTCACAAAATATAAGAAAGGATAGATGAACGACTTAGAAGTCAGCCTCTTCGAGGGGACAACCTCCTTTACCTTACATAAATGTGCAATTATTGGATGATACAAATGAAAAAACCTCATTTATATATATAGGGGTCCAAGGGGTCACAACATAATCCTAACCAACATAAAAATAACAATGTAAGGGCACAAGAATAACAATAGTGGGCTTCGATGGGGCACAATAATAATAATATGGGGACTACATTGGCACAACAATAACAATAAGGGGGCTACACTAACAATAACAATAAGGGGATACACTAGTATTATAGGGACCTAACATGCCCCTCTCCTTCAAAAAGTGTTTTCCTCAATGCTTGATTACTTCTGGATGCTTTTGCATAAAATTCTCATCCTCCCATGTGGAATCTTCATCTGGTAAGTTCTTCCACTTGATGAGATACTCTGAAATTGATCGATTTCGTAGTTGTCAACTTCTTATTTCCGTGACTGCTTCATGTTCCAATATGATTTTTCCTTCCTCTTCAAGTACTGGAAATATTGTTTGAAATGGGAGTCTGTCACCTATAACATTCTTTAAGCATGAAACATGGAGAACTGGGTGCACTCGGGAATATGCAGGCAACTCCAATTTGTATTCTATAGTACCAAACTTTTGCAACACCTTGTAAGGACCATAGTACTTTAGTGATAATTTATTATAATTCTTAGATTTCTTGAAGGAAATTGGTTTGTATGGTTGTATCTGTAAAAATACCTAGTCACCTACATCAAAACTTCTTTCGCTGTGATGTTGATCTTCCTATTGTTTCATTCGATTATGCACCAAAGTTAGGTTATCATTTAAGGGTTGGATAACTTGTTGTTGATGCTCGATGTGATCTTACATTGCTTGATCATGCATATTATATTTCATGTCATCTTTCAAACCATCCATCTTAGCTTTCATGTTTTTCTTCAAATCATACATCTTAGCTTCCATTTCATTTTTTGTTACTTTTTGCGAGAGTGAAATTTGTTGCACTTGGTCTCGTAATTTTGATATATCATGTTTCACTTCTTCCTCTTCATGAGTCATAGTAAAGACTTTTGTGGGCTTAATGGATGTGGCCTTCTTTTTGTGGGGAGTTTTAGAACCCAATACTGATATATATGCTTCAATATGCCCTTAGAATCACTTCAAACTAATTTTTCAAACAAGACTTATGCAAAAAAATTTAAATACACACCTTTTTTTTGCTTTTGAGGAGCTCGATATTAAAACTGGTGTATCTTTGTAATTTTAGATCAGAAAGATATGAAATTAGTTCCTGTCGTAGCCCTCTACGTCTTCTTTCCAATGCCATAGGTGAGACCTAATTTGGATTCTTCAAGCTAAAGTTATGCCCAATCTCCCACAATGAGCTAATTATGGGATGGTTCAGTAGAGCGAATTGTATGGCGTGCCACATGTCACTGTTTTGAACTTAGGCTCTGAAATCGATACACAAGAAACTACATTCTGTGAAATTTCGATCACTTTTTACATAATTCCAATCTGATGTCAAAAACAAAAGTTATGATTATTTTCCCTCTGCCACATGTTTGAGAAGAAATTATAGAGTCTGCAAAACCCTAACTTCCTTGGATCATATCTCTGAAAAAATAGTGAACCAAGATCTGAAATTGTTACACGACGTTCCTCAGGAGTTCGGCTCAAATGGGTTTTTTTTTAGCTTATGATCCTCGAAGAAAAAAAAATATAGCGAAAATTCCACGATGGCCTGTTTGCAGCAACGAAACCCTAGAATCCAAAGCTCTCATACCAAATGTTATAAAACGAGTTCACAAAATAAAATAAAATATAGATCAATGACTTAGAAATCATCCTCTTTGAGGGCGAAGCCTCCTTTACATTACATAAATGAGAAATTCTTAGATGATAAAAATGGCAAAACCTCCTTTCTATATATAGGGGTCACAATATAATCCTAACCGACATAACAATAACAATGTAAGGGCACAAGAATAACAATAGTGGGCTCTATGGGGCACAATAATAACAACATGGGGATTACATGGGTACAACAATAACAATAAGGGGGCTACACTAACAATAACAATAAAGTGATACATTAGTATTATGGGGACCTAACACAATCATAGGCTTAAAAAATAGAATTAAAATAATAATAATAAAATATATATTTTTTATAATGTTAACATTACAAATGAGCGTTTAATTTTTTGTCAACTAAGAAGTAATTAAAGGTCAACTCATATATCAAATGTGCTATATCCTACCAACTTCAGGGATAATAAGTTTGGATTTTGAGTTATAAGCATGACACATCATCATTCTCAATGAGTAAATATGAACTTTTCCAAAAATGGTTTTTTTAACCCCTTAAAATCTTTGAAATATGAGTTTAATCGAGGCCCATTCAAAATATTCTTAAGTGTTATTTTTTTCGAGTTTTTTTACCAATAAGTTTGATATTTTTTTATTGGCGTAGTCTCACTTATAGATGAAATGGCCTTTTTCACATCAACTTTTCTGGTTGTTTTTTATCAAAATCGAACAAATATTTTTAAAAACTTGAGTTTAAGTTATTTAATCTGTAGAATTCGAGTGCTTGGGGGTTTTTTAGGGTGTTGAATCCATTTATGCATTCAAAATACAATTTAAGCAACAAAAAAATCACATTCTTTCTTGAAATTGTTTTACGGAATTCTGGTGAAAATGTCTATTTCATTTATAAGTTAGACTATACATTTTCTATTTATTAGCTTCGAGACATTTTTTTTATATAATAACTTGCTACATATTTATGATTAAAGCCAATTTTAAAATAAAAGATTATAATTTAATATTATGTCCAATCACTTAAAAGGTTGGTTTTATTTAGAAAACATTTACTCAAATATGCATAAATATATATTCACACACATTCAAACATATGTATAAATTGACAATAATTCATTAACTTCATAAATAAGATTTAACTGGTTCTAAATAGTCCAATAAACCAGAATATTGTAACCATTGTATTAAGACGGATATCAAGGATGGTAATGCACTTCGTAAAATGTATGATTTATCTCTGCACCAAAGAACTATATCAATAAGGTCTGTATCATTAGGGGAAACACACTTCATCAATGAAGAAAAGGCCTTTTTTTCGAGATGGAAGAGTGGGTAGATTGTATCCTAATTGTTAATTACAAGCTTACGGGAATCTTTGCAAGCCCATGAGTTACAAAATTCACATATGAACATTGTGAAACTTACCCATGGGCCATAAAATCAATTTTTGTTTCTTCAATCCCCAGCATCTTCAAAGAGTTATAAATATTGTGCATGAGAAGATACAAAATGAAAGGATTGCAAAATGATTTAATCTCTAGTAAGCATATTCAACAATGGCAGCATTGCCTTACCAAAGGGCCTAATTTCGTAGTGTGCACCAGTGACCTTAACATCTCTCCGTTTTGTTGAAGAAACATGAATTTGAATAGTTTCAATCTACACTACAAAGCTAATTCATGCCTTATCGTGTTTGAAAAATGGAAGAGACGTTTCTGGGAAGGCCTTCAGATGCAGCTAAGAAATCACTGCCTGTCCAGAAATCAGTTTGTAATCATGGTCATAACATTGACATATTTACTTTTTATTAGTGCTAGCTCGAACATATACTGAGGTATCGATTTGTAGGACATGGTTATTTCCATTTCATCCAGGGGATTGATAGAATTCCCAGACACCTTCGTTAGACATACTTGAACATAAAGTGTTCCAATAAGGTTACCATATATGTTTGGAAGACAACATAGCACAATTGTCACCCCAAGCACCAATTTTAAGTTGTAACGGAAATAAATTTATGCAGATAACACTATAAAAGTTTCATGCTTCCAATGATGATTGCATGCTTACAGAGTATCATGGTTAATGTAAATCACGTTTCTGCTTATAAAGGGCTTTAGGGAATGCATGAAGATCTATTCTGTTACAAGTTTTAGAGTTGTTCTAAACCATATGAAGCGAAATATTAAGAAGCAGTGAAATTGCGTTACTGAAAACTTGAGTGACCAGGTCATTCGAATTTAAAATTGACACCTAAAAATGTCTACGGTCTCAGTGTACACAGACACATATGAGAAATAAATATTATTATATATCTGAAGTAGTTTCTGCATCAATATGGTCATCTTAGTGACTTGCAGGCCCAAAGGAGTCAAGGGTAATTATGTTTTAACAAAGCCCATTGCTCTGGACTGGGTAAGTGGACCAAAAGCCTCCATCTGGCCACTCTGTCTTACGCGTGCATGAGCCCAAGTGTAGAATGAAATGTAAAGATATGTTATATAACCTTTATACCCTGGAAAGAGAAACATAGAACTAAAAATTGCATCATGTTGATTCGTACAAAATGATTTAGGAAGAAATGGAAATAAGAACAACATATTTGGACGTGAGACGGAAATTCTTAATTATTAGTATCTGGTAATGAAAATAGTGAGAACACCAATGTAACATGGGCCTTCTATTTCAATTTTTTGGAACTTTGTTGCAATTCACAATGAATGAAACCTAAAGCAATAGCACAATAAACACTAGTGTAAATCAAATCAAATGGATTTTCATTTTCAATTGACCTAACAAATGCAATGGCATACTATAGACCCTGGAAAAGTATTGATAACAGCCTAGTATCAAACTGTAACATTTTTGAATGCAACATAGATTCATATTATTTTTTCCAGCCAAGACATTTCCAAAAAAGGATAAACATTGAAAAGACTTTTGGAAAACAAACAAGGAACCAGGGTCTCAAGATGAATTTGCACACTATAATTGTTGTTTTTTTTCACATTGAAAAGCATAAAGACATATATTGTTAAAAATTGCAAAAAATGCATTTGGAAAATAGCGAAGGAACCAGAGACAACATAGTAGCACAAATGTGCATGCAAGGATGGTAGATTTTTCTATATACATTACTTTAGAGCGAGTAAAAGTTGAAAAAACAAGATGCATTGTTTGCTTTAAAACAAGAAAATGTGTTGGATTGCCCAAAAAAAATGTTTGAAGTCTTTCAACCAGAGTGCATGTTGATGGTTTTCCAGAAGGGGGAATTCCTAGTCATAAACAAAAGATGTTGCGTGGCATCGACAACACCAATTAATGTCAAGATTTGGGATGTGATTAAGATAATGCTCGAATTTGCATGTTTGCATCCCTTTCATGTACATGGATGAGGATATGCATGAAATCTTTAATCCTTTTAAGCAGTTGGAGAGTTGGGTGCAACCAGTATAGCGGTAAAGTAGGACGGCTAAGGAACCATGCCTGTATATTCAAAAGAGAAGCCTCTTGTTCATGTATCTGATGGAAATTTTTTTATAGTTACGAAACATATTTTTGATCCATCTGTTTGTGTAAGTAAAGGAAAAGCATGTAAGTGAACATGTATAAATTAAATAACTGAAAGGGAAAGCACAACAACAAAAAAACAATAGCAACCATTTTGAAGTGAAAATATATTGGAAATAGAATATGTAAAAGAAGCAGGAAAATTGCAAGGTGTTAAGATGAGAGAGAAGATGGAAGATGTACAAGTGAAATGTAAATGAAGAAAAGGTACCAATAGGAGAAGTTCTTCAAGGAGTTTTATTAATAGATTTGGAGGCAAGGTACATTTCTTCTTTTTTCCTACGTATGACGAAAGGGTTTTCCTACTTGTGTGAATAGTGTGTGAACGATAAATTTGGGGAGATGGAAAGATCATTCAACGATCTAACTCTTGATACGACTATGAAAGTTAGGCCTTGTCAGTCAATGTTGTAGATGTCGATTGTTGCCTTATCTAGTGTCATGCCTTGTGATTTATGGAATTTTTAAGCCCCATGCCATGCAGAGTGGCACTTGTGTTCGCAAACCGCTTGTTATGGGGGGGATTGGCACATAATTTGGATTTGAGGCATCCCATGGTGGACCTTTGTAGTGAATAAAGTCAACAATAACAAATGATGGGAGTTCGGGGGGTTTAGAACCGGGTGCATATACGAGTGTGTGAACATTGGCAAGCGAACCATTAACAAGGCCAGCCTCAACCCACAAGTTTCTTGTAAGAATGACACGTTTCCCAACGCAGAGGAGTATTTTCGCAGCTAGTTGATCATCTTCCAGTTCGGTGGCAGGGAGTTGTCTCCATTGGGCAGCATAGCAACGTGCAACTGACTGGTTTAGTGTTTTTAACATGGATTTGCTGTGTAACGCAACAACCTCATTTGTTGCGTAGAGGTGCATTGAATTGGAGAATGGTTGGAGTTCGGCTTCAGGAAGCTTAGTTTCTGAACGTGTCATAAGAAGATTCCAATCATCCAAAGTGGGGGTTGCATTGTGAAGGTTGGAGAGGAGTCAACAAAAGGAAATTTGAGCAAGACTTGTTCCTTGTTGCTGAAATATTGTTGAAAGCATAACCACAGTATTGAACATTTTCCAAATATCATTTCCATGAGAAGTTCCTAAATACATTGGTGTGTCCTTGACAGGTGGCAGTTGGCTGAGGTCCCCCACCATGATTATAGAACGTCCACCGAATGAGTTGTTTTTATTCGATGGAAATGCCTAGCGCAAGCGATCATCAATTTGAGCAAGCAATTTAGGACCAATGAAGCTCATTTCGTCAATAAGAATGTATTTTACATGCTGAAGTTGTTCTTCAAGGTTTAGGAGGGATTAACCTTCTAAAGGTTGCATAGAGGAAATAGGGATGCGAAGAGCAGAATGTATCGTCAGGACATTTATGTGGAATGGTGCAACACCTGTTGGAGCAAACAAGAGGTGGTTTTCTCCATTGGTCAAGTTGGCAAGGAAGGAATTTTTTAGGCACTCAATTAGGAAAGACTTGTCGGTGCCAACAGTGCCTTGGATGATCATTCTTAAAAGTGTGGTGGCGGCATTGTTGTGGAAGTGGGAGAAAATGGTATTGAATGAAATGGTTTGGCTTGGGGACAAGGAGTAAAGGGAACGTGAGCATGTACTTGGGATTTGGTGGAGTCTTGTGGAGGAGAAGTTGAAGTTGATGAAGCGGATGGTTGTTCCTTGCAAGTGTGAAGGGATTACAGAGTGGTCCCAATTATTGTTTGCATCAAAGTCACGATGGCCAAGCATGTCAAGCTCATCGAGGATTTTTTTTACCTGGGTGAAGTTGAGAGAGAAATTTCCCTTCATCCATGTCTATGGTGGGGGCAGGGTGAGTTTCATCAATCGATGAACAGTCAGAGTCAGAAAGGTCTGGGGTGGAAGGGGCTCAATGAACATGCCAAGCTTGATATGTGTGTCTAGTTTGTTCCCAATGTGCAACATTGGCCACGTCAGATGTGCCAATGGCATCAGGGAGTCTACGGAAAGGGCAGTACAGAAGGAGTTCACTCCAAAAGAAGTCTACATAGCATGTTGATTCTTTTCGATGGAATGGAGGTGTAACAAGGAAGGACGCGCACGACCATAGGAGGGAAGATGCGTTTCCATAATGATGTTGTACGATAGGAGGAGAAGGACCAGGTGCGTGCGATTTCAATAAGAGGCAATTCCGCAAGTACAGGAGGTCTTTGCATGTAGGAGGCGATGAAAGGTGTTGATGGAAGATGACCATCCAGATCTTGTGAAACACGTCTAAATAATTTTCTTTTTTTTTACATTGAGGGAGACAAAAGAACGACTACACTTTTTTAGTGGGATTTTTTGGAGCATGCGGCATGTTTCTTGTGCACCAATATCCCTATCAGCGACCATTTCGGTAAGGACTTTGCGGACGACATTCATAATAGGAGCATCGGGGGGAGGACTTTGCGAGAGGTGGAGAGAATTTGGTAGTAGCTTTCAAACTTTGCCTCTGATTTCGTGGCATACTTTAAATGTAGTTCAACATAGCATGGTGTGAGAGAACTGGTTGAAATTCAATGTTGGCCACCCATATTGCAAGCAGATGAGCGGTGTGCATATTTAGCTTGTCATCATTTCTAGCAGGGCAATGCACTTTTCGGCCAGTAGCATCAATGTGAAGAGAGGAGGTGTCACAAACCTCCCATGGGGCTCCATAGCGAAAGTAGTAGAGTTATTTCTTTTGCACAAGCATGGAGTGGAGTGGCAAGTTGTGTTTTTGGACGAAATTCACAAGTTGTTCATAGTCTTGCAATTGATTGGCCGCAAATATTTCATGCATCCCAAGGAGGCATGGGTCACGTAGAGATGAATGATTCATCCCAGGAGCCCGGTTGTGAAGGGGATGAGGGTTCCAAGCAATGATGCATATATCGAAAAATTATTTGGTTGCACGGATATCTACAACATTGGTTCATTCGAGAGTTTCCATAGCAGGTGCATTTTGAAGCCACAAGAAAACATGGATATGTACGGAGCCTCGATGTTGTCATTCATACCTTAGAAAGAAAGGGAAAAAGAAATAAGATGGATGCGTGGAAGTGAAATTAATGAAAGGAGAGAAGGGGAAGGAATATTATGCATACCTGCACCAGTAATCCTTTACAAGGAATCCTTTTAGTAGGGTTGTGAAAATTTTTGAATTTTATACTTATGCAGAAATTTTTACTGGTAATATGGTTATGCTCCTCTTACTTAGATAAGTTATTAACTGAATAAATTCAGATTAAAATCAAAGCAAAGCACATAACAAATCTTCACCATTTCAGATCTATATTAAGTACATGCACACATAGACAAAGTGACAGAGATATTTTCTAGACAAATAGTCCCTGGAAAAACCCAATGTCGGAAAATCGGTCTTTTGGCTACTGGAGGTTTTTATTATTAAGAATTTTCTGAATACAACAAATCTGGGTTCCAGATCTGGAAAAACCGATAGAGAAATAATAGATCTACAACTCACTAATTGTTCTAAAGCCAAAATAATGATTGATCCACACCCTCAAATGGGATTTACAAGACTCAGCCAAAATTAGGGCCTAGAAACACTAGCGTTGTCCCTGAAGCCTCTGAAGCCTCTACGTCCCTCAGCGCTACTCCAGAAAGGGTTGCATTACCCCAGACTAGGTGACATAGTCATTACGCTGCCCCTTAGGGTCTCTGTGTAACCCTTGACGGCTTCCAGCTAAAAATTACGTTGTCCTTGAGGGACTGTGTTGTCCTTGCTGCTACTGCTCTCCTACTTCTCCACGCTATCTCTCTGAGCTGATCTCTGCCTCTTGTTGATTTTAGGCCCCGGGATCAAATCATCCCCTTGGCCTAAATTCCCCTCTCTGCAGCTGAAACACTTTTGAGAATTCTTAGCAAACCTGCCCTAGAATCTCATCTTAGCTTCAGTGCTCTACCTTTATGTGTCTTTACAAATGACCCCAAGCCTTTCCTTTATAATTTATTGTTGGAAAACCAATGACCATGATCAGATCTTGAATCAATGGCTAAAATTAAAAGAAAGCTTGATCTGTGTGACTTAAGAAAATTTCATCATATGTTTAATTAAATTCACTTTAATTATTTAAGTTCCCTAAGTTTTAACTTGGGAAATACATTAAAATAATTAATTAATTTAATATCTCCTAAACTAGATGAAATTTCCCAAATCCATTTCTGTGTCTTGTAGATCAAGTGTACTCTAGTCCTCCCTCAATATTTGGGAGCTAGAGCACAACTGATTCTACCCCAAATACACAAACTCTCAACACTCCCTCTTAGCATCAAGAGTGTGCTCTAGCAATACATCACATTATGCATTACAAGAATTTGGGTACTAGTTCTGTGTTGTTGATGCTTGGCATGCTGCCACTCAACTCTGCATTGTTGCTTCCATTTTGTACTCCTACCCATGACTCTGCCACTGCCACTGCACCCTCTGTACTGCAGGTCCCTCTCAATATGTTGCATCTGTGCTGCTCATAGCACTGTCACTACTGATCTGCTGCACTACAACTTCAGTTTTTGAGAGAAACAACTGAATCTCCTGCCCAATATTTAACAAACAAGTCAGATGGGTTGCATCCTCATCACTAAAGCTCCATAGGTTACAGATATGTGTTGGCATCTAAAGAATGATGCGCAGCTACAACTCTGCACTATGTAAGTAGTCTCCCTCTGCAATATCGAAATCACATCAGCCCTTTGTGTTGAAATCTCTCACGCTATTGTTGCACCGTGATGTTCCTCTGAAGCCTTTCGCGCTGCTGCAGCTCTGCTCTGCGCTGCTGAAGTCACATCAACCTCTGCGTTGCTACTGTTTCTACGTTGTTTCTGCTCTGCTCTGCGCTACTCCTCCCAGTCTTTAGACCTGCCTCTGCTTCATCTGTGATATATGCACCCACTGCTCCACTTGTCCCACTACTTTCTTAAGGCTATTGTAGTTCACATGTGATCCAAGAGATGTGCTGCTCAAGAATCTTGCCCTAGAATCTGTAGCTTCTCTACATATCCATGTGGCGCCACCTTTGTGGTTCATGAGCTCTCATGGCTGCATCATCTTCCGACCCATCATCTGCCACAACAGCCTTGGAAGAAGAAGCTTCCTTGTCCTTTTTCTTCTGAGGAAAATTGCTGGCAAAATGTCCCATTTCACCACACTGGAAGCACTTGATCTTAGATAGATCCTTCTTCTTCTTTCCTTGCAGCCTATTTGATGCCAAGGCTGCATATTCTTCATCTTCTTTCTTCACTTTGCTCGATCCAGAGCTGTACTGCTTGTTGGTGAATCTGCGAAGTTCTTCTTCACGCAAAATTGCCCAGAAGTTGTCCCAATCTGGGAGGTTTTCTCTGCCCCAGATACTTTGGACAAAGGTTTCCCACTCATTTGTGACTGAATTGAGAGCATTCCTAACCATCACATCATCTTCCACTTTGGCACCCATTGCAGTCACCTGATCTCTGATCGACTGCAATCTGAAGAGGAAATACTCCATGTCTTCTCCCTTGGACATAATGAATGACCTCATCTGAGTCTCTAAAAACATCTTCCTTTGGATAGATTTTCCCTCACATAGGGAGATTAAGGCCTTCCACATCTCATAGTTGTCTTACTCTCAACTAAGTGTGGTACAATATGGTCCTTAATTCCATCCATGATCAGTCGCTTGGGATTCCCAATAGCTTTCTTATGCTTCTGAAGGAGATCTGGATCGGTCAACATGGCCAGAGTTTGCTCTCCATGGTCTCTTAGATTATATGCCTCAAGGAATATCGGGATCCTTTCCTTCCAAACTAAAAAGTTGGAGAGGCCATCCAATCTGTCCTAATCACGCAGTCCATGAGGATCCATCTGCTTAGAAATGTGTCGGAACTTCCCTTTCTCTTTTCTAGAGAACATGATCTAAGGCCCTTGGTGAAACGGACACCTTCTGATCCCTCTGACAACTGATTTCCCTTCTTTGAAATTTGCCAAATTAACAATGATTCAGCTCTCTTTGATCCTCTGATCAATTTGTAAGTTTATTTGGCTAGAAACTCTATGAGAAGTTGATCTCATCCCGCTCTTTGTCACTTGTGCTTAGGCTAAAAATTTAAAAACTTAAGAAATTTAACCCCACCAACACCTTCTGAATTTCTACAGCTAATATTCAGTGTTTTCTAGATCTGACAGATTCAGATCTGCATCACTCTGGCTAGCTTCAGACCAATCCAACGCTGTTTCTAAGCTGCCTCTGTGCAGTAATGGCATGGGCTTGCTAGTAGACAACGTTAGACTGCGTCATCCTTCCCTCTGAGTGAATCTGCCTCTGAAAACTATGTTGTCCCTTCATATATGTGTTTCTACTACTTTTCCAACTGCTTTATGCAGCTAGAACCTTCAGTCTCTTGCTGGTGACCCTCCTAGATTTGAAACTCCTATGATACCATGTGAAAATTTCTGAATCTTATACTTATCCAGAATTTTTTACTGTTAATCTGGTTATGCTCCTCCTACTTAGATAAGTTATTAATTGAATAAATTCAAATTGAAATCGAAGCAAAACACATAACATATCTTCACCAATTTAGATATAGAACAAGTACATGCACACATAGACAAAGTGACACAAATATTTTCTGGACAAATAGTCCCCGGAAAATCTCAATGCAGGAAAACCGATCTTCTGGCTACTGGAGGGTTTTATTATTAAGAATTTTCTGAATATAAAAAATCTGGGTTCCAGATCTGGAAAACCCGACAGAGAAATAATATATCTACAACTCATTGACTGTTATAAAGCCAAAATAATGGTTGATCCACACCCTCAAACGAAATTTACAAGTCTCAGCCAAAATTAGGGCCTAGAAACCCCAACATTGTCCCTGAAGCCTATGCGTCAGCCTCTGACGCCTCTGCATCCCTCAGCGCTGCTTTAGAAAGGGTTGTGTTACCCCATAATGGGTGACAGAGTCCTTACGTTGCCCCTTAGGGTCTCTACGTAACCCCTGAGGCCTTCCAGTTGAAAATTACGCTGTCCTTGCTGTTGTTACTCTCCTGCTTCTCTGCACTGTCTCTCTAAGATGATCTCTACCTCTTGTATATTCTAGACCCCGGGATTAGATCATCCCCTTGGCCTAAATTCCCCTCTCTGTAGTTGAAACACTTCTGATAATTCTTAGCAAAACCGCCCTAGAATATGTGCTTAGCTTCAGTGCTCTACCTCTGTGTGTCTTTACAAATGACCCTAAGCCTTTCCTTTATACTTTTCTCATTGGAAAACTAGTGGCCATGATCAAATCTTGAATCAATGACTAAGATTAAAAGAAAGCTTGATCTTTGTGACTTAAGATAATTTAATCACATGTTTAATTAAATTCACTTTAACTATTTAAGTTCCTGAGTTTTAACTTAGGAAATACATTAAAATAATTAATTAATTTAATGTCTCCTAAACGAGATGAAATTTCCCAAATCCATTTATAGGTCTTCTAGATCAATTGTACTCTAGTCCTTCCTCAAAATTTGGGAGCTAGAGCACAACTGATGCTACCCCAAATATACAAAATCTCAACAAGGACCTCTTCCAGGAATATTGTGAATCTGCAATGGAGGTACTGAGATGCACGATGTGGGTTTGTAACAATTTTTTGGATTCTCCATTGAGTTTGATCATGTGTGTTGGACGGAGGGTTGGAAGGCATGACCATATGCAAGTCACGCCATTTGGTATCAGTTTCACTTAGTGTAACAAAGATGGTAGGGGTACCTTGTTGAATGATCATGTCATTGAGCTCCCCTCTAGCCCTGTTCTAGAATGAATGGCTCCTGCTCAGGGACGAGCTGAAATGCATAATCTAGTCCAGAATGGTGGAAGGTGGAAGTTGTTGGAGGTGGTGGCGAAGGTCTGTGATTGTTTCTAGAAGGGTATTTGCAAGGTCCCTTTTAATGAAGACAGAAGCAGTTGCTTGGTTGTGATGGCACATGATAAGGTTGTAAAAGTAATAGTGAAATCTAGGATGTTCGCAAAAATGGTTGTCATGGTAGCGCATTAGATGCAAAGCGTATTCCTACATATCCACTTTTGTAATTCTTGGTTGGTTAATGAGGACATGGATTCAAGCTCTCCTCAACGTGATTCCTTCTATCTATCTTCTCTAGTCATTCAACTATAGTATCAGCTCTTCAAGTTCAGCTATTCAACCATTTATCTAGTTTGTACTAAGAGAGATAGCTTATTTTAAAGAGGAAAAGGAGGAGGTTGGGATCCCTACAAAGGTGGGAGGGAGTCCTATCGTTTAGGAGAGTTCCAAGGGAGGTGGAAACTACTAACTAAAGGAGGGATTCTATGGTTGTTTCAGTTCAACCACTCCCAATGACTCATCCTCGAGGTGGTTGGAATAGAACCTTCACCTCTATTTTTAAAAAACATTCCATAAACAGCTTGGCGAGGGTGCTTAACTGGGACAGAGTGCCAACTGGTGCGGGCTTAGTGTTAATTTTCCAGCTCGGCGGGGGAGTGTAACTGGCTACTCGCGCAAAGGCAAAAACAAGGGTTTTTACAGTCCTGCTCAGGGAATTGTCAACAAGAGGAATGTTACTCTCGTGCAAAGGAATGCAGTGATGGTTTTTTCCAGGCATGACACTGCTTATTGGTCACAAAACGACCCTCCAATGGGTGAGATGGGGATTGCAGGCACAGTGAAAAAATGTTGTGTAACAGATGCCCCCTAAAGCATGAGGTCCGAGGGAGATGGAGGGGTGAAATGCTTTATGAGAATGTGTTCGAACCAAACACTGCTGTCGAAAAACCTGCAATTAAAAATGCAAATTATATCTCTGATACATGAACATGTGGCATGGGCGCAGCCATCCATATTGAGTATATATAAAAACTAAGATCCAAGGTATGGACGTAGCCATCCAGTAGTAAGGATCAACAAATAGACTCAGGTATGGTCGCAGCCATCCAATCAAAAGAGTCATGCAATAATTTATAATAATCCACCAAAATCCGTAGCCTAGACTTTATCAGACAAAATCCAGGGTCTTGAGCTCCATCTTGACCTGAACAAGTACAATTTCAGGTATGCGAATATATGAGCTGAAGTCGAACATGCCAGAAAACCACCTGATTACCAGCCAATGATGAAAGTTGTTAACAGGCAAGAGAGAGACCACTGACAATGAAAATGGCTCAACCGGTACAATCTACAGGATGTGAACAGTGATCTAGCATCGAACATTCGCAGAATCACTCGATCGAAGGCAAATGATGCGGACCTTGCATTGAATGTGAAAAACCTGCCATTAAGGCATGCAGGCTCCAAGGTACCAGAATAGAGTCTCTTGATCAAATTCATGTATAATGAGTTTAAGCTGATAGGAAGTGACCTGATTGAAGGTGAGCCATAATTTTTCCCACATCATCGATGCAAGATAGAGGAACATGATAATAGTGAATCAAGACCAACATAAAATCAGAGGGCGGTTGAAAAATGCAGAGGCAAACTTCTCTTGAACATATCAGGAACACAACACTGGATTTGGCAGTATTTGACATCAAAGGATCTGAAGTCATGATGACATGGCAAAGAGCAGATGAGAGGTCAAAAGAGATTATCCAAACTCATGGAGGCAAAAATGACGAAATGATATGTCCCCAACCCGACACGAATGCAGACAAGTGCCATGTTCAAGAGCGACATACTGCCAACATAACTAAAAATTGGTTCCATTTTTCCCCCACAATTTCTGGCGAGTACCCCAATTATTTTTTAAAACAAGATTGAAGGGGATAGCATATGCTTCTGCTATAAGTTTGTCCTTCGGACAAATCCATCCTAGTACATTTTAAGAGCCCTAGGAAGGAGGAACTTGAGTAACGTCATGGCGACAAAATCCAATGTCATTGTTGGAACACCTAATCCTACATGGGTAGGTGTGGAATGCGAAAAGTCACAATGGAGTCCAAGTGACCTTGGAATGTGAAACCAAGAGTCGCACCATTGTACTATAAATGTACATCTTTGTATAATGGAAAATAAGAAAGCCTCACGCTTATCCTTCATTGTGTTGAGTCTCTTGTGTGTGTGCATTATTCTCCTCATACACCATGTGTGTGCTTCAACATGGTCTTTAACATGGTATCAGAGCGGGTGATTGCTGGCCCTGCTCCAAATTGAGTGAGCCATTTGTGTTTATGGCCTGTGTAAATCTGCAAAAATTGTTGGCATTTTTGCAGCATTTAGAGAGTTTCTGCAGCAGAATTTTTGCGCCATTCAGATGTGTTTTGAAGAAGATCAGCGTTGGTTTTGAAAAGGAGCAGCATTCAAAATCCTTGGCAGCATTCAGAAATTGGTTTGGAGACACAACCTACCCATCTGAAGGTTTTCATTCTCATTTTTTCTACAGCTTCTGCTCATTAAAATCTGCAATTTGAAGTGCGCTGGATACTATTTATATTGAGAAGAAATTTCTGGTTTTTAATGGCAAACATTTCTGAGTTTTTTAAGTGAAAATTTCTGAGTTTTTCATTGAAAAATCTCTGCAAGTTTCAAGATTTCTAAATTCTGTTAAAGTCTGAAATGGAGTAGATTGCTGTATATCTGGAAAGTTCTGCTGCTGTTTTAAAATCTCTGGAAAATTCTGCATCTGCTGCTGGAAGAAAAATACTCTGCTCTCTCTATTCTCTGCTGTTTTAAAACAAAAATAAAATAAAAATTCAGGCACCAGGCCTCTCGGCCCTCCTCTATGCCTTCACATCCCTTGCCTTCAGCTCTCTACACATACCTCACGCCCTATCCTACTCTCCCTAATGCATATCCGCCCAACTCACATATACTCTCTGCGCCCTCCATCTTCCTAACACTTCCAAACTCTGCATTTACACCTACGCTAACCCTCGCTCTACAACACTTAACCCATCCCTGCCAACGCTCCCTTAAACCTTACACACTCAACTCGCACTCTGCAATACTACTCACAGTTCTGCCATACATTCCTTACCTCGACCTCACCCGCTCCCCTCCTCGGCCATACGACCCCCTCCTCACTTTCTACTTCCAACACACATTACTCCTGCAATACGCCTTACCACTCGACTTGCACTCGACACCCTCTTACCCCGCACCTACACCCTCTCCTCTCAACAGCGTACGCAGCTCCTTACGATTCCCCTTCCCCCTGACTACGCTCCCCCAACTCTATATGCCTTCCCACTATACGTTCTCTTTTTTAATATTCTTTCCCCACTATATAATACCACCCATTATAAATTCATTCCACTTCCCTTTTTAAAGTGATTCCCCTCCCACCATTCGATTCCCCTCCCATTAATTCGATTCCCATTTACATTAATCCACCTTCTCATATAATACTATTTCCCATTAATTTTCATTTAATTAATCTTTTTTTAATTAATTTCCATATTAATTAATTCCTATTTTAATTCCTCTCCTTTCACATTTTTTTAAATAAGCCCCCTCCCACCCCATTAAAATTTCCCTTCCCATTTAAATTTTTCCCATTATTCCAATTTTTTTAATTAATTTTTAATTATTAAAAAATAAAAATAAAAATAAAAAAAACAGCAGAGAGAGAGAGGAGAGAGAGAAGATTTGAACAGCAGAAAAAGAGGAATGACATGTGAGCATATGGAGTGACATATAGAGAAATTTGCAGATTTACATTGTGATTTGTGGCATTGATTTGAAGGGTGATTTTTTGAAGAATTTCACATTTGAAGACAAGTTTGCCATCATTGAAAACAACTCTTTGAAGGAAATTTCAGCTGCCTCAAAGGCTTCTTGCACATGTTTTCAGCTGCACTTTTACAAATACTTTGCAGAGATATGTATTGATCTGACATTGTATTTTGAGTGGAATTTGCCTCTTCGTTCATAGTTGGAATCAGTGAAATTGAGTTGTTGGATTATTGATTGCCCTCCATCATTTGAGGAGCAGATTTTGTACTTTCCATAGTTGGAAACTCTTTAGAGTCATTTGTAATTGTTTGAAAGCAAGTTGCATCACATTGTAAACAGGTGCATTTTCGGTTGAAGCCGACACCCTTTCATTTTTTGAGCCTAAGTTGTTGAAAATGGCTAAAATCAATGAGGTATTAGAGTTGTTGAGTAACCTCATTCATTCAAATGTTGATGATATGATAAGAATAAGCAAGGATGCTCTTTGTAACATTCAAAGTTGTTTGCAAGATGCACATGAAAAGATTGAGTTTTTGCAGTTGGAATCTCAGCTCCAACAAGACGAGAAGCAAATGAAGAGAGTCACCATTGTGAGCTTTGTTTTAAATTGGAGAAGATTGAGATGACTCCATGTCAATGAAGATAAAGTTGCGGTCGATTCCCATTCGATTCATTGTATAGAGCGGTCTTGTGCGGATGCGACGGGTTCAGCCTACGCTACTCAGCCACCATGTCGGACCTTGAAGGGCTTTGTCTAGCAAACATAGGAACTGGTCTTGGATATGACAAGGATGTGTCCTTTCATATTCCAGACTACACCAAGCCCATCATATTTCAGAGTGCTGGATTCTTGTATGACAGTTCACCTGCAGCTGTTCCAGATCCTGTTCCACTTCCACAACGGATTGAGAAATGCCAACACTGTGATCGATTTGGCCATATGAAAGATCACTGTTTTGATCTTCATCCATGCAAGCACTATGGTCGGCACACCCATTCTTCAGACAGATGCTTCAGACACAAGCCTCCTGCAAGAACAAAGATTCATCTTGGATGGATCGCTTCTTGGCAATGGGCATCAGCAGCCAAGAAGATGTTTACGACACATGTTAGAACTTGTTCACGGATATTGAGCAAACTTGCAGTTGATTTTTCACCATCATCTCACCTTGTCCCTGACAGGGGGGGAAAATGGTGGTCATGTACAAGCTTCGACGACAGATCAAGCGAGCCTGAGCCATAATCTCTCATTCCATGTTCAGAGTTGTAGCCAGCAGTTCAAGCGAGCCTGAGACACAATTCGTCATTCCGGATTCAGAGATGTAGCCAGATATACGGATGCCCATGAGCATACCTTTGGTTGGTGGATAACCTAAAACCATCATCTTTGGTTGGTGGATAACCTAAAACCATCATTTTCAGTTGGTGGATAACCTAAAACCATCATCTTTGGTTGGTGGACAACCTAAAACCACCACAGGTAGTAGACCTCCCTTCTTTTAGGTCGAAGGTCTCCCTTTTGTTATGATGGACAATTCCTCTAGCAGAAGCTTTTAGCTTCTTGCCAGTTTTGGAAGAGTTCCGGGAATTGCAACAAGTTTTGCGTTCTAGTGTTCATGGTCATCCTAAAACCACCTCTTTTTTCCAACATTTCAGAGAGTTGATTCAGCCAAGTGCTGCCATGCATACTTTGCAGATTTGTATTACAACTCTTTTCTTGGACTCACACATACCCCTTCGGATTAAGGGGGTATTGGTCCCCTATTTTCCTTACTGGTAGGTGTGGAATACGAAAAGTCACAATGGAGTCAGTGACCTTGGAATGTGAAACCAAGAGTCCACTCTGTTGTACTAATGTCACATATTCATTCTTTCTCGACAGCCTCACGCTTATCCTTGGTTGTGTTGTAGTCTCTTGTGTGTGTGTGTTTATCTTCCTCATCACCGGCATGTATTGGTAGCCCAAACTGGTGTTTAACAGGTCATCGATGTTTAACAAATTGACAAGGGATATGCTAAATCATTTTGTTTATGAGTTTATGAAGCGAAGAAAAGAAACTGATCCCTTTTCGTAGGTAGTCTCGCAGATCCGAAAAGGCAGAAAACTGTGTCTGCGAGAACCTCTTAGTCGCGATAGGCTAAGGTATTCCTTTTTCGTAAATAATTCATCCCAGCCTGAAAAAGAGTTAAATGTATACTGGGTGGATATCGTTTCGCATCCATTTAATGAGTTCAAAATAACAAGAATCTCAGCAATCTTTTCAATTTTAGAGAGTCAGAAAAGAGCTGAAAGATGACTCCAGTAGTGACTTTTTCGTGTTTTTACCGAGTCCGAAAAAGTATAAAATATAACTCGTTACTTCATCATTGTCGCATCAAAACCTGTTGTTGCACAAGAGACACGTGTAAAACCCATTTCTCGAAAATAATATAATAAAATAATCAAAAAATATGTCTTAAAACCTAATTAGGGTTGTGAAAAAGTTATAAAATGCCGAAAATGGTAAATATAATTACTTTTCACTTTTTACCTCTTGTGGAGCAATAGTTACCCATTTCACTGTGCAATCTTGCGGCGACAATAGCGGTCAATCCAGCAGAGAAATCTCAAATCCGTCAATTCCAGGTAAGAGCCGAGGTCCCTCTTGTCATTTTAAGTTATTTCTTGCCATCTGCAATTTCCAATTTCGAATTTTGGGAGAAGAAATGTAAATATTAGGGCACGGCGGTCGGCGCGGGTTTCGGGCACGGAGTCGCGCCAACCGCCCAATTTTCTACACTAGGGCGCGCCCATTGGGGTGACTGTTTGAAAAACAGTCGCGCCAACAGCGCAAACCATTTTAATGTAAAATGTCACTCAAATACCCCATTTATTCACAAATTTAAGGTTCAAAAATAGCTAATACCACTCATATGAATGTGTTTGCGGGTAGAAGAAGCAAAATGGTCATAGAATGGAAAGAACGGGAACACAACGAAGAAGACGAGCTGGCCATGGAAAATTAAAGAGTCATGGAAGCTCTCAGGAATTGCGATCTAAAAAAATTCTTCCTAACGCCATGTCTTCGAGCCCAACCAGAGTTATTGCAATATCTGATCAGCATATGGGACGAAAATCAAGAGAAGTTCATCTTTCGGGATCAAGAACTTGAGATTGAAGTCTCTGACGTCTATTTCATAACAGGATTATCGTGGAGGGGAGTAGCACCAATCCTAACCGGAACTCGACTCTGTATGGAAAACATTACCATGGTAATAGACAAGGTATGTCCAGGAGCATGGAAAGGATTGGGCAGTGGGAAAGTTGATATCTAGACTATCCTAGACTTGACACTTAGAGTAGTGCTACATACCATCACACGAGCTGCGGGATCAGAAGCACCACACAAAGCAACAAAGACACAGTTGCTTCTTGCTGTAGACTTCTTGGCACCGACCATCTACAACTAGGCAAAGGCCGTGACAATAAACATGAAATGCCAGCTAACAAAATGCAAGAAGACCAAATTGAAACAATTTGGTTATGGATCCATTCTGGTATCTTTTTGCTTGGAACGACTACCCATTTTCCAGCGACAGGAGGTAATAGTCCTAGCACCACCAGTGAGAGAACCACGGATGGCTCGATGGGCAGCTCTGATGCCAAGGGCAGGGGGTGGTCAACAGATGTCCTAGAGACCGAAATCCTTCGATTGGATCCACCCACAACTGATTGTCGTGGAGGACTGGCCCTACTCTGGTACAGATTTCACTGATGATCCGAACCTCCCACTCCCGGAGGGAGAGGATTGGGATGAAGATTTGGGTGAGACTCATTTTTTTTTAAAGTTTTATGAGTATTATGATTTTTTTATCTGTGTGTTCTAACATTAAATCCATGTGTTTGCAGATGTTGGCCCAGAGAGACCTGCAGGTATGTCACCGATAGCGAGGCGAATCCCTCGCGATTTCAACCCTCAAGGCGAGGGCGACAAGGAAGATGAGATAGTGCGTAATCTGGAGGGAATCACCCGAGGAGTTCCAAACTATGCATGTTTTGATGATGTTCCACGTGCCTACCAGAGGCATACTATAGAGGTGCCTAGCTGAATCCACTGCTTGCTGAGGCGGCTCATACGGGCAGTGACATGTTATCACAAGCACCATGCTGATTAGACACCTAGGTTTTATTTTCACTTGCATATTTTGAAGACGTGATGTCTCAAGATGTAAGAGAAACACATATATATTTTTTGAAGTTATGATGCACATAGCTGCAAACATATTTTTCGACATGGATCTTTTACATGTGATGATGATTTTACAAATTATGCAAATGTCTATCTAATACAATGTTAGCCACTGTATCAGTTAATGTATTCATTTGTCTAGGAATATGTTGATATCTAATAAAATCAAAATGTCTTTCTAGCAAACGAATACGTAAATACAATCTCAAAATGTGCGTATTTCTAACTGAATAATGATTATTGAGTTGCAGAACGACAAGCTGTAAGTCTAGATTTAAAAGCAATGCGCATATGCCGAGGTTGATTACTTTAGTTAATAGCTCAATAACAGAGCTATATTCAGCGACATTTTTTGTAGCTCGTCTTAGACAAATACCTTGTAGATCTATCAACTCACCAGCAGGATCATAAATTACCCAGGTTGACGAAGACAAATTCCTGGTACTGCGGGAAGCACCATCCGCGAAACTGACATAAGGGGTAATAGACATCTGTACCATAAGCAAAACCCAATAAGTAAGAAAACACTCACAAAGCACATCAAACCAAAATATGTACAAAAAATGAAAATGACACCTATGTACACCTATTACAAATGGATGACTCATGCATAATACTTTTTGAGATACAAAAAATTTCTGGGTTGTTCAAGAGGATGACCTTCATAATAAATAAGCTCATACGCCCCTTTCTGCAATACATGATTAATGATGTAGGGCCCATGTCACATAGGTTGAAATTTACCTGCCCCCAGCTTATCATGAGCTTGGTCATACAGGAGGACAAGATCTCCTTCAACAAAAGAACGAGGGGTAACTGATTGGTCAAAATGAGCCTTGACCCTCTTTTTCTATGCTTCGATAACCAAAGCAGCAAAGCGCTGAGTTTTATCCAGCCTTTCTAAATAAAGGAGATGTTCTTCCTTGGCGAAGTATTCGGCCGTAATTCAATAGCTAACTTGAGCAAAGGTATTTCACATTCAATCGGGAGAGTAGCTTCCAGGCCATAGACTAACTAGAAAGGAGTGAACCCGGTTGCATTCTTAATTGAGGTTCAGTATGCCCAAAGAGCCGAAAATAACATGAGATGCCAATTCGATTTATGGATCCCAATCGTACATTGAAGCATAGTGATAAGGACCTTGTTCATAGCCTCAACCTAGCCATTGGCTTGAGGGTAGTATGGCGTTGAGCTATCGTGACGCGGATCCAACTTAGAAGTCAACTCTGCCACCATATAATGCCGAAAATGGGAACCATGATTGGTAACGATGGCTTGTGGGACACCAAACCTAGCAATAATGTGATTGAATATGAACTGAGCAGCTGCCTTACCGTCGACGGCAAGTGTAGGCATTGCTTCGGCCCGTTTGGTGAAGTAGTCCATGGCTACGATAATATAAGCATGCCCCCCAGCCGAGTGAGGGTTACACATCATAAAATTGATGCCCCACTTCGCAAAGGGACCAACGGTAATGACAGGATGAAGAGGAACAGGTGGCGCATGCATCTTGCGCTGGTAAATATGGAAATCATGGCATTTACGAACTGCGATAATGCAATCTTTGAAAATATAGGGCCAAAAATAACCAGCATGAAGGATTTTTTGAGCAGTAGCATAACCAGACATGTGACCGCCACAGGCGCCACTGTGACAGTCATTGAGAACTTTCTCAGCTTCCTCGAGGTTTAAACACAGACGGAGAATGGAATCTACCCCGACACAATAGAGGGTATCCCCGACTATACGATAAGGTTGTGACTGATGGTGGATGCGTCGGTGAGCATCCTTTGTCAACTCAGATCTAAAAGACGAAGTTTGGAGATAAACAATGATATCACTGTACCACAGATCAAGGGTGCTAATCAAGAAAAGCAAATCATCTGGAATGGATTCCTCAGAACAAAAAGGAGCGGAGTCGGAAGGGAGAGAACAAAGAAAATCAACAAAAAATAATGATTTCTTAGAATTGGCAGCAGTAAACTCCTAATCAAACTCCTGGAGGATAACAATCCATTTAGAGTATTTGACCCCCAACAATTGTCGAGACAAGATGTAAGTCATGGGGTTGCAATCAGAAATCACCGTCACTGTGTGTAAGAGAATATAATGATGAAAACATGAAACTGCTTGAGCTGCAGCTAACGCTAACTTCTCGACGTGAGCATAACGAGTTTCTGGGTTGAGAAGGTTACGAGACAAGTAATAGATAACATGCTCATGACCGTCATCATCGTCTTGTACCAAAACCATCGCAATTGCGCTGAAAGCGGCAGCCAAATAAAGGGAAAAATCACGATGATAATTTGGAGGGTGGAGTAGAGGAGCATTGACAAGCAATGGCTTCAATGTATCAAAATATTTCGGAGCGATTTCATCCCAACAAAAAGGAATGCCCTGCTTCAACAATCGTGTGAATCCTTTAGCTACTTCAGCGTAGTTAGGTATAAAACGACATAAAAAATTATCTTTCCCTTGTAAACTCTGCAACTGGTGCAATGAGGAAGGAGAGGGGAGATTAATAATAGCCTCAACTTTGAGAGGATCGAGACGAATTCCATTTTGAGACACGATAAACCCTAAGAGTCTATCGGAATCAACGCAGAAGACACACTTATGTGAATTAAGCCGAATGTTATAATGTCTACAACGAAGAAAAATCAGATGAATATGGTCAGGGTGATCCCTACGCTTGGCCGAATGAGCCGGAAGGTCATCCAGATAAGGTTGCACGATGTGACGAATATCATGAAAGGCATAGGACATGGCACGCTGAAATGTGGCCCCAACATTCTTTAAACCAAAAGGAAGCTTCTTATATGCAAAGGTACCGCAAGGATAGATGAAGGAAGTCTTGTGTTGATCAGTTGGGAGAATGTTTATCTGATTATAACCAGAAAAACCATCCATAAGGGAAAAAATCTCACTCCCAGCACAGTCATCAATGATCTGATCAATGAAGGGAGTAGGATAATTATCCTTAGGACAAGCTCGATTGATATCATGATAGTCAACACAAACACAAATAGTGCCCTGTTTCTTATCTATAAGAACAATATTACAGACCCACTCTGTCAAGGGAATCGAATAAATGAAACCAGCTTTGAGAAGCTTTTCCACTTCAGCTTTAATGGCAACAACTTTTTGAGGATGAACTGGACAAAGATGCTGGCAAATAGGTTTCGAACCAGGGTAAGTAGGAATTGCATGTACCACAATGCTAGGATCAATGTCGGGAATTTCTTCGTAGGACCATGCAAAGACATCACAGAATTCGAGAAAAAGGCTAGTATAGACTTGTACTTCATCGGAAGAACAAGTGACTCTGATATGGATGTTATCGAAAATTCCCAATTTAATGGAAATGTCAATAGGCATCGTCTGTGTAATGTGACTCAAGTTACCTTCCGAAAAAAACTTCATGAATCTGAATAAGCGTTTGAAGTGGAGGAGAGGGAACCTAAGAAGCAAAACGCTCAAGACAAGTAGACATGGCCCCGAGACTTGGGAGAAACGAGGAACGATGATGATTATCGTCCCACGAGGGATCTTCGAGAGACTTGGTTTCCACGATGGCCTCATCAAAGGGAAACACTTCCTTCAAAGGATCGGGTTAATCAAAATTACCAAGCCAAGGGGATTGAGAATAAATGTCAAGAGACATGCTCGAAGGAGCAGAATCAAGGGACTAAGTATCCGATGCGGTGATGATTTCACAATAATCAATTTCAATCAGACTCAATGGCATCAAATCTCCGAAAGAATCGATCTGTTCAGGGGAAGGGATAACCCATGGGTCATCGGTGTGAGAAATCATGTTGACCCGAACAGTATTTGGTGGTGGAAGAGGAAAGATACCCGTGAGGGAAGGGTCCTTGAAAAGGCCTGGCCCTACGCTCTTGTAGGGAGTAGGAATCTTATCCAAATACGAAACGTTGTTCTCAGAAGAAGAAGTGAAAAAAGACAATTTATTGACAGTAAAAATCTTTCCTTTGTGTGGGAATTTCAAAGCACGAAAGAGAATGGACGGAACACATAGCATTGCATGAGTCTAACTGCGACCGAGGAGAAGATTATAATTGAGCTTAGCATCAACGACTTCAACTTCGACATTGACTGTCTTCCCTTCTAATGTGATCGGTAAACCAGCGAGAACACCAAGAGGTTTAGACTCTCTTCCATCAAATCTTCAAGGGCATTGGGTGACGAGGTGAGAGCTGGAGAAATAATGGCTTTCCAACAAGTAGATGACATAACACAGGTGGATGCACCTTCATCCACAACTACCTGGTGATGTTCAAACCATTTATACCAACTTGAATGATGAGCACAATTTGGTGTGGGAGTCGTGGGATGAAATTCTCTAAATCGAAAGAAAGCAAACTAGTATCAGCATGATCAACCCCACCTATCGTGGATAACAACGCTTTCTGTTGTGACGGACAACTCTGAAGTACTTCTAACACAGAAATTGTGGATGGAGCCTCAGCCAAATCTTCAACAATACAGTAATGTTGAGCAGCACCAGCTTTAGGATTGTACGAAGACTTGCGGAGCACACCTTTGGAAGGTGGTCGGACAACGGATTCAGTATGAGGTTGTTCAATCTCAAGAGGTCTAGAAACAGGTGGAGGTGGAGGACCATTAGCGATCTTCTTCTCGGTTGTTTGCTATGAACCAGAATAATCTTTCGATCGAGTAGTAATGGAAATGGGTGCAGAACCATTCATCATAAAAACCTGAGAACCAAATGGGGTAGAGGGCTAAGGTTTCTCTACCATCTAAGTTTTCTGAGTAGGAAAAGGTTATTTAAGAACAGTCAAAGCTCCTTGAGTGCCTTTGAGAAATCGGCTCACTTCAGACCATCGAGGACAGTCTTTCGTGAAGTGTTCTTCATCACAAATCAAACAAGGATACTTCGGTTTGCGTTGAGAACTATCAACAGAACGAGGTTTCGACAAATCCTATTTCAGGGTATCGGCTTTGACCTTACCTTTACCCTTATTTTTACCTTTAGAAGCGTTATCCGTAGGATTGGCCTGAATGACATTCACTTCTGCGGGTTTAACAGAATTTAGATTTGGCTGAGAAGCAACATTATTGGAAGAAGTAAACTTCTGCTTCCCAGAATTAGATGGAGACTTTTGAGAAGTCCGAGATATAGAACCAATAATACCGTCAATGGATGGAGTCGCTGGAGGTTTAGAAGTTCTAGGTCGAGGAGCATCAAGAAAGATATGATATAAAGCATTGAATTGGGAGTACACAAGATCGAGGTATTGGGCGTAAGCAATGGCTTGTTCCTCGGTTACGCATGCCCCCATAGCTATGTGTTTAGTGATCTGATTGACAAAGGAGGTAGTGAACCAACGAGTTATAAGATGATCAGGAATTCAAATTTGATCATGCGACGATGTCGCCTCCACTCATGAATATGATCCGAGATATGAGTAGCTCGGTCCTGTTTCAATGAAGTGAGGAGGTGCATCCTAGTCTCATAGTGGACCGGCAACTGGAAATGTGTAAGGAATTCCATAGCTAAGGAATTGAAATCTTGAAAAACTCCACGAGAAAACTCAATGTACCACTTTGTAGCGGCACAAGTAAGAGTTCACTGGAACAGACAGAGACGAATAGAATCGTCAACCCAAGAGTTAGAGGAACACCACAAGTGGTAGGTCTAAACATGCGTTTGGGGGTCTTCACCAAGTTTACCCTCAAATTTAGGACAATCAACAGGAATCTTGGTCAGAACTGGAGGCCGATATAGATTATGAAGAATGGGATCATTTGTCAATTTTGACACATCAGGTAATTCCAACGTAGCAAGAAATGGTAATTGAGTATTAAAAGTCATCAAAGGTATTTGATAAGGACCCGTATGTACATTCCACCCAGTTCGAGTGGGATTCTGTCCCCATAAATTCTGTCTCGAAAGATTCGGATCATAGGGATTAGAAGCAGGATAATTCGGTTGATACTGGTGTTGAGGACCAAGATATGGAGTTGAAGTAGACCACGGAGGTCCTTGCTGAGCAGTATAAGGATTCTGCTATGGAATGTAAGCATGGATTTGAGGTTGATGATACACAGGTGGATTTTGAGGGTGAGGAATCTGAGGCACGCTATATACCGGCTGATATGAGACTTGAGGGTAGTAAGCGCCCTGTGGTTGAGCAGGCTGCTGAGCAGGGTAAACAGGTAGAACCGGCTGCGGAACCGAAGGAATCTGCTGGTGGGCAAGTTGAAACGGCTGCTGAGCTAGTTGAACCGGCTGTTGAAACTGTTGTTGGGGACCAACAGGTTGTCCTTGTGGGAAAGGTTGGCCTGATGGTTGTGACGGACCAGGTTGTCCCTGATAACTAGGTTGACCCGGAGAAGGGCCAAAGGGTTGTCCTAGTTGCACAATATTTGGGCCATACTGAACGTGCGTCTGTGATTGAGGTGCAATAGGTTGTCCCTGTGATGGATAATTCCCCCCCCCCAAGGACCAAAAGATGATCTTGGTTAATTCAAAGGTTGACTCGAAATACCGGAGGGTTGTCCATGTTGGGCCAAAGGCTGACCTTGTGAAGGTTGGCCTTGTGGACCGTATGGTTGTCCCTGTGGACCAAAAGTAGGGCCCTACTGAGGTAAAGGTTGTTTTGATGAGGGTTGTCCTTGGAAGCCAGAGGGTTGCGCAGGAAGAGTAGGTCCCAAATGAGTAACAATCTGATAAGGATCATAAAAAACCTAATAAGGATCAATAGCAGGCAAACAGACCGGATTACCATACACATCCTAATGGTGCAGATAGATATATACAGGATTACCAACAACATCATAGTGATGGAATCGAGGATTACGAAGAGCCTGAGGCTGCTGAGAACCTTGAGAACTCTGTTGTTGAACAGTCAACATATATTCTTCAAAAGTAAGACCACTAGGAATCATAGGAGGAGTGGAAACGGAACTAGAAGCCACACAAACCGTTGGTTGAACTATAACAGATGTGATGGTAACCGACGAACCAGGAGTCGAAGGTGATAGCCCTAACGAAGGTAGGACTGAACTCTGAGGAGGAGTTACTATATTGAATTGCGCAATGGAGGCAACGCCAGATATGATCTGACTCAAGGATCTATATCCAAGCGGAAGTGAGACCGACGGTGGTGAAGATTGGATGGAGGCACGAGAGAGATCTTATGGAAAGATTTGATATTCTCCTATGGAAATATACATTCCTTCACTGCCAACGGGACTGGAGGAATCCATTTCTGATTCCAACGCAAGATCTTCGAAAAGAATACGGGGACTAGGAGGTACTACAGCAACAACAAAGAGCAATCCTGACGGAAGAGGAGGAAATTCTCTTTCTTCCCCAAAACCAGACCAAGCACTTAAAGGAGGCCAATTGAATTCAACTGGCTCGTCAAGCGAAGATCGAGTAGCAAGGGGTTGGACAGACAGAAGAATAGGCTGCGAGAACTTGACAGACCTAGTGGATTGAGGGGTTTCAAAAGAAACGTCCGGAAAAGAGTCACCAGTAGGAGGCAGTGAGGACGATGAAACTGGATGTTCTGCCACTTTGACTGTATATCTGAAAAGGAAGGAAAAGAGATAACCAATCGAAGGTGCCAAAACAAGAACCAAAGTAATCAACCAGGCCAAGTACGAAACTTTTAATAGGTGTGTGATCGTAGGTGATTAATTTTATAACACTGAAACCAAAATTCACTATTTCGTGTTTTAAGAGTCAAGAAACAGGAAAAAGATGACTGTAGTCACTTTCAATTTGAAATGAGCGTGAAAGGATAAGTGCTCGATGATCTCTTCTCTTGTTTAAAGAGTCGCGAACAGATCAAAATGACTTCTTAGGAATTCTAAGCAAGAGGGTGTACTAGGCTTCTGTGAACTGCCATATACACCTTGGTGATCAAATGAAATATAATTGACCAAGGACTTGACGTATGTGCAGGTAGTCTCCTCGAATGTTGTGTTCGATGTATCATAGTTACAAGGTGACAGACTCGGCTTCCTATGGATAAAAGGATTACAACCTAGAGGGGTCTCCCTTTATATACGTGATGATACGGGGAGCACAAGTCCGTACTAGCGCTGTCTGAAGCCAACAGGCGAGCAACAACTACCAGGTTTTAAGACACCGGAACACGTCTCTAGCCTAGACCACTAGAAATATTGCATTAGGTTTCAATGTTGCCTTAGGTTTATTGAGTAAATTTTAAATTTAATCTTGAATTAGGTTTCAATTTCCAGGCCCTAACGAATTTGGAGCTCAACTTCCTAAATGCAAACTATATGCAAATGAACATCATTTCAGTTCAATGAATGCTAGTTATAAGAAGGATAGAAATATTTCAAACAACAACAAACAAACAAAGTATACGAAGAAACTTATAATGCCTCTAATGCAACAAATTGAAAACGAAATTCCTTCCTAGATGGCAAAGGCTAGTTATGCAAAGGAATGTTTCAATTTTGATGCAACGAAAGAATGCAAAATAATTTTATTTATTTATTTATTTATTTTTATTTTTCAATGAAAAAAGCACACAATGCACTAATTCAAATGGAAAACAAAATAAACACTAGTTTGAGTTTTGCAAATGTAGGGATTTAAAATTGAATGATTCAACCGAAGCGAAACAAAGACAAAACATTCAAGCTAATGCAGCAAATTTTCGATCAAATAGAAAGAATTTCCAAAATCGACCCAACACAAGTAATGTAATCGATGCCTAAAGCACTAAAGGGAAAGATCAATCGATGAAACGAAAAGACCATTCAACCAAAACACTCAAAAGGATCGAGGAAAACTCAGTGCAATGGCGCAAAATGAAACAAGGCTAACCACAATCAAAGAGACTTGCATTTCAAACAGAAGCCTCAGTGTATAAGAAAACTCAGAAACCTTAAGGCCTTTAAATGACACTGACAAGAAAATAGACAAACAACTGAAAGAAAGAAGTCTACAGTAGTCAACATAGTTCCAAAGGCTAGATCACGCCCAGAAAATAACCCAGAAGCAAGCACAATTGACCAAAAGATGACACGATTGTAAGGCTATAATTTGTGCCATACAGGGGTTGGTGTGAGTGCAAAGAGAGAAACTTGTGCCAATCAGCGTGATTGTTCAGGCAGAAACCGTGCCAAGCTAGATACCTATGGGAAAAAGAGGAAAAACCAAAACTTAACGAGCAGAGGCCAACCTTGACACTCTGGAGCTAAATAGAGGATAGAAATTAAGTAAACAAACTAGAAAAAAGATAGAAAATGAAATCAATCATTGAAACTGACCCAATAGGAAGGAATGACAAACTCGAAGATCCCCAACAGAGTCGCCAATTTGTTACGTAGGTAAATCCTCTCTGCAGACAGAGACGATCCCTCTAGCCCTAGGGTGGGTCTAGAAACAAAAGGACACGCTAAAGTGTTTCTCCCTAGTTAATGAATGAACGAAAGACATGGTAGATCGACCTACCTGGAATCCAATGCCGTCGTGATTGCAAAAAGAGTAGTAGCCTCTCACTCTTGTCTTGGCAAATCACAATCCGTTCGTTGTTACGCCTGGATACCTGCACATGTAACAAGAAACGAGAATAACATACGACATCATAGTTTCACTCACAACTATTAACCAGTCAAAGAGGGCTAAAGCTATCGCATTACAAAAACATCATAACACAATAATGGAACCAAACAGTAGTCATGTATATATAAGTAGAAGGAAGAGGTACAACTGATGCTTTGATGTCGCAGTCTCCTCTAGCAGGGTTCAGCCAAAGCGCGTCTCAGTACCTGTCGAGGGATTCAGACAGAATGAGGACATGGATTCAAGCTCTCCTCAACGTGATTCCTTCTATATATCTTCTCTAGTCATTCAACTATAGTATCAGCTCTCCAATTTTAGCTATTCAACCATTCAGCTAGTTTGTACTAAGAGAGATAGCTTCTTTTATAGAGGAAAAGGAGGAGGTTGGGATCCCTACAAAGGTGGGAGGGAGTCCTATCCTTTAGGAGAGTTCCAAGGGAGGTGGAAACTACTAACTAAAGGAGGGAGTCCATGGTTGTTTCAGTTCAACCACTCCCAATGACTCATCCTCGAGGTGGTTGGAATAGAACCTTTGCCTATATTTTTAAAAAACATTCCATAAATATCTTGGCACAGGAACTTAACTGGGACAGAGTGCCAACTAGCATGGGCTCAGTGTTAATTTTCTAGCTCGGCGTGAGAGTGTAACTGGCTACTCGCGCCAAGGCAAAAACAAGGGTTTTTACAGTCCTACTCAGGGAATTGTCAACAAGAGGAATGTTACTCTCATGCAAATGAATGCAGTGATGGTTTTTTCCAGGCATGAAACTACTTATTGGTCACAAAAATGACCCTCCAATGGGCGAGATGGGGATTGAAGGGACAGTGACAAAATGCTGTGTAACAAGCGGCACAACAGGTACAAGAAATGATTCCATTTTTTGTTTTTGTTTTCATGGATGGGTAAGATTCATGACAAATGGAGAAAACTTGGATGGGAAAAATTGCATCGATCCTTGCATGCAAGAGAAGATGTGCATGTTGGAGATGGCTATTGTGAAATTGTTGGGAAGGTGAAAAGGAAGGTAAATGGGGGGGCGTTTGTACAGGGAAGTTGAGAGGAGAAGGAATTGAAGGGTTTGGAAAGGTTTGGTCAGCAAATGGACATGGAAGGGGAATTGGGAATGGTTGGGTGGATGGTAGGGGAAGGAGGCTAGTTTGGGAAGGAATGGGACATTGGTTTGTGTTTGATTGAGAGTGAAGGTTGGCTCGATGATTGGTGAAGAGCAGACGACGATGTGCATTAATTATTTCCTTGTTAAGCGCATAGTGGCGTCGCCATTGTTCCCTTTGCACATTGTTCTCGGGTGTGGTTGACATAACTGTCGCAAATAAGAAAAGCTATGTCAAGAATCGAAAGTGTTTATGAAGTAAAAGGAAAGGAGAGGGAAGCATCAATATCAAGCATTTTTTTCATATTTTGTTTTGCTTTGTTATTTATTTTTTTATGTCTTTCATGACAAAGAATAGTAGTATAGAAATTTTGCGAGTGATGTTTGAAGCGGAAATGTATTGAATACGGGATGCGCGGAAATGGGTGTTGGGATGTTTAAATGAAAAAATATTAGTTTTGGAAGCAACAACATTATGGATGTATGGGCTAGAGTAGAAGGAACCCGTTTTTTTTTCATTTGACAAAATTAGAAGAAGCAATTTGTGTATTATTTTCCATACTAATCATAACATATTCATATGTGCATTTAATCAATGTGAGTGTGTTGCAAAGAAGATGAAACAATTTAGGAGGAAAGGGAAAACCAAGTGAGTAAATGTTCATATATTAATAAGACCCATTACAACATAGTGAATGGATATATATACAAAATGAAACGAAGAAATGAGTGGGCACCCATACGTCTAGGAGAACTATTACAAAATTATAGGGGCCACAAAGATACATAAATTATTACAAAAGTAGTATGCACTATCGAAGATGAATGACAAGCGAGGTTCAAGAAGAGTGCAAGGGGAACGATGGGAAGCAATGGAGAACGACATAGATGAAAAATTGAGCAAAAATGTGTTAGAGGGAAGGGATTTATGGAACAAGAGGAGGGGGAATAACGAGGGAGGGTGGGAAATGCATGGTTACAGCCGGCGGGAAACTCTGTTAGGGGGGCGGCAAGAGCGGGCTGTAGGAATTGCAGGAGGAGAGTCGACACATCGGCGTAATGGAGTTCTCTAGCATGCATAAGAGTTGGGCATAGACATTCAAAACCGTTGAAGGTGTCTGTCCTGAAAGAAAGTGTGAAGAGGAATTGTCGTCCTTTGATTTGGTAGATATGTCTAGGACAGGTCTAGGATCGGTTGAAAGGAGGAAAAGGTCCTTCGGAGAGATGCCCAGAAGGCCATTTTCGGCTTTGTCGAAAGCAACCACATTTTCAAGGTGGCCAGTGTGGTCGTGCAACTCAAGTTGGAGGACGTAACGGTAGTCACACTTGAGGAAGGAGCCTTCACATTTCGAACAACGCCATGTGGTGTCAGCTTGTCGTAAAGCCTTTTTCATGCATTTCATCGCATCAATGTTAAGGGGGCATGCAAGGAAGTAGAAATCGTCCATGCTAATTGAGGTAGCAGTAGCACGGAGGGAAATCCATGGAGTTTTTTCGCCAGGTGGCAGTGAAAGAATGTCGGTAATTTTTTTTTTATTAAGGGGCCTCTTGCTCATGCCGGTGTATTTCCGACTAAGCGAGGGTGAGGAAGATTCGATGCCTTCTTCTTCAAACCATTGCTTGAGTTGGCGTGTTTCAGCAATATATGAATTTATAAGTATGGAAGTGGTAGGGATTATTCCGATAGTCTAGCCATTGAACTCGACGATTCATCCCACCATGATTGCAAGTACGGGAATGACATGAGCCATGTAGAGTTCAGAGAGTGTGCGGCGTTCTACATGGAAGTGTTTGCCCCACAAGGTAACATCGATGTTGCTCCTGGACATGTCGCGAAGAGATATAGTTTTCTTAGGAGTCTCAGAGCCATCGCGCCTGCGAACAACACAGGTAGGAGAGAGCGAGTTAACAATACCGATGACATCAAATTTTGAGTTTAGAGGTGCAAGTTTGAGCAATATGATCATCACAAAATGAAAGGTATGGGAAGGTATTGTCTAGTCATCGAAAAAGATTTGAGACACAGTTGATGAAGAGAAGAGGATGATTTCGAACGAGCATACTATGTGGTTATAAGAATGGTTAGAGACCTTTACGGTGCCATTCACAATAGTGTAGAGATGGCCAACTTGAATGAGAGCATGTAGGGATTCTCCCAAGTCATTGAAGGTGAAGACATGGATTTCATTGTCGTTGCGGTCAACAAGGTCAAACCCTAGTGACTTCCCAACACCACGTGCATTGGTATATTCACGAAGGGGCATTTTTGCAAGCACTCTGCTCTGGATGGACCAAGATTTTCGAGTAGGGGAGAGTGGTTTCAGATGCAGGGGTGGAGTCTGAGAAGGGAAACGTGTGGTTTTCAAGGGGGGGTGGTGATGAAAAGGGAGAGACAGAAGAGGAGGACGAGGTGGCTTGGAGCATTTGTTCAGCAGAGAGAACAAGAGGGGTTGGTTCGTTAACCAATGGTGCCACACGCTGGACTATATGAAGGTCAAGGACACAGAGTGACTTGCAAGAATGAGCATTGTGTGAGCAAAGAGGGGAAGTAAAACATTAGGAATGAAAAAATAAAAATAAAAATACAAAAGGGACATAAGAGGAGAAGCATAAAAGAGAGGAATGCGGGGGGGGGGAGGGGGTGGTTTGTACGCAGCGTACGTGGATTGATGTGCATACATGCACGAGCTTCTTTTGAGGAGAACAATGGAGCCTATTTGCAAGTCCCAATTTTTTGCAAGGGCAGTATGCGAAGAAGGGAGTAGAAGATAATGTTTTTGAGCACCATCAGAAAGGGAAACACATTAGTGAGTTGTCATAGTCCGAGCATAACATATTTGTTCAAATGCAAAAATTTGGAGGGTTGGATGCAGGTCGGCAGCACTAGCGAACAACAAAGAAAGTGAATTACTAGTCAAAGTCGTCTCCATGGCGATGCAGGTGTGTTGTTAGAAGAAGGTGCTACAAGCGAATAGACCGAGTAAGGTCAAGAAAGTGAAGTAGAAATTCTATACATAAATGAAGGAAAAGTTATAAACACAGAAGGGGCAACACAGTGGTGTAGTGAAGTTTGATATATTGTTGGAACTAAGTGAAACAACTAAGAAAATGTGGAAGCGACCATAGACAAGTGATGCGAAGGGCTATTTTTTTTATTATAAATGTTGCACATGTTTTAAACTTTTTTGAGTATACATGTGTGTGTTGAAAGGCTGAAGATAAGGATGTCAAAGAGTTTGAAAATGTATGGTACAAAAGGGAAAAAATGCACTGAAAAAATATGTTTGAATATACTCGCCCATAGAAAAATTGAGATGCACTTGAAGGTGCATGGGAGAAGTTTTTTTTTTTTTTTTTTTTTTGTGAATGTGTATAGAAAAGTGGATGGTGAAGTATTTGAGATTGGAAGTAAGTAGGAATTGGTGTTTTTTTGTTGCTTAAAGGGATGTGTGTTTGGAAAAAATTAGAAAGCAAGAAATGAATAAAGCAATGTGAAACTAAGTTCATAAAGATAGCAAAAGTGTAGATCCATACCTTTGAACTTGCAAAACAGAAATTGGAAAATATAAACAAGTTGAGATCTCTACCTCCTGAGAGGGAGCATCAAAAGATATCCTGCTAGGTCAACACAAAGATATGTTAGGTAAGTCGCATATAAAGATGCCAAGTGAAAAGGGAAAGGCAGTATTCCAAAGGCCTAGCTATAGTTGGAATAGTTGGAAAATACAATGAATGGTATTTAGAAAGTCTGGGGCAGAGTAGTGTATTGCTATGTAAGAGGAAGTAAAAGTAAGTAAAACATCATTGGCAAGAGATTGTTGTATTTTTCATTCAAGTAGCATGACATTGGTAGTCCCCTGCTAGTATAAGATAAAGAAGAAATAAGAAAAAGAAGTAATGACCTCTAGAAAGAAGCAAGGCATTGGAAAAATCGTAAAATGGCATGAGATGAAAGAATCATTCATTGTTGCAATCTTAAATATTAGATGATGGAAAAAAACTTTCTTTTAGAATTTGATATGTACAAACACACAACATTTGTAATTTGAAAATATTTGTAACAAAGAAGCCTTCATAATGAAATTCATCAATATGTAAGGAAGATGTTTTTCATTTGTTTCAGGCAGGAAAATGAAATACAAGAAAATTACAAGTGATTTCCGACCAATGTCCTCTTAGAAGTGTAATAAAAACAAAGTTAGTTTGAATGAGAATAATCAACAAATATTTGTTTGAGGATTGATACTTGCAACGAAGAATGTCATTCAAGAATAATATAAGTTGTTGCCAAATTCATCTACCGATATGCAATAACTACCTTTATTAATATGCAAACGATATTCCAACACATGTTAGAATATTGTATTCAGAAATTGAAAAGTTAAATTTAGGAGATGTTGATCCATTGATGCAAGACTAGGCACTGAAACACATTCATTTCTAGCTGAAGCAGTTGCTGCAGCAAATTATTTGATCAATGTGTCACCAAGTTCAATTTTGGGTGAGATGACAGTAGAGGAAGTGAAAATGGAAAGAAGGCCTCTTTTGAAAACAAGAGGCAAACTAATTCTAACCTTGTCTGACTATGAGAATGAAGGTGAGGTGTGAGGGGGGAATTTCCACAATCATTCATAGGCTACTCTATTCTCTCACAGTTATTGGGAAGAAATAGGCACAAACGTTCATAAGCAATGTATGTTTTCAAAGTTACAGTGTAGAACAAAAACTAGAGGATTCACATACTAAGAAGTAATAATTCACTTCACAACCAGGTTTGCAACAGTTAACTGCGCTGAAAATGGCCTTCATCTTACTAAATCCATGTGTTAGATCTTAGCGGGGGAACATATTTTGGAAAAAATGCTTCATCATGTAATACCATTTGCAGTTAAAAGTGAAGGCTATGTTTTTTCTTATTTTGTCCTTAATAAAGTGAGATATTAATGCACATCCATTCTCTAAGACATAAATGACATATCAAGGAGTATTAGAATTATAGGTTCACCAACTAAACATTGTTAGCATTTTGGAATTTTCATATAGGCTTGAATTTGAGTTTACGAACAGAATTGTTGAATATGAAGCCATAACCTTCGAACTAGATCTTGATTTAAATAGAAAAAGCAAGAGCTTAAAGGTTATTGGGGATTGAGACTTGATTAGCTCTCAAATGAAGAATATTCTGAACAAAAAAAAATGACAGATTAAGGAGATATAGAAATGTTATACGGTATACCATTTAACTCTTTAATGTGGTTGCTATAGAAGTTGTCCCTTTAACAGCTTGGTGGATTCACTTGTTGTTGCAACATCCACCTTGCAACCTACCACTGACTTTTTTAAATGGACAATGTACTTTGGAAGTAAATGTTACCATAATTACTTGATAAGCCTGAACATTGGAAGGTATTTAGTGTGATGGCCAGATCCTTTGTTAAATGTATGATAGTAAAGTTTTTTTAGGAGTAAGATAAACGTTGAAGATGTGAAATGTGAAGACTTTCTAGAAGTTTCCCTTTTCAAAGGAGTAGTTCTTCTAGAAAACATATTTGACAGATATGATATGTGCAAGAAGAAACCTATAAATGACCAAACTACTGAAGTGGTTGAGATTTGAATAAAATGTGAATATGATCAAAGAAGGTAGAAAGGGTACTCACAAAGAAAGAAGAGAATTTGGGCAACCTTTTTGTATATATGAGGATCTGTTTGTATGTTCCTATCGAAAGTTAAAATGAAGAATATTTTGAACACAAAAATGACAGATTAAGGAGATACATAAATGCTATACAATATACCATTCAACTCTTTAATGTGTTTGCTATAGAAGGTGTCCCTAGGAAGCATAACAACTTGGTGGATTCACTTGTTGTTGCAACATCCACCTTGCAACCTACATCTTATGTTTTTAAATGGATAGTGTACTTTGGTGGAAGTACATGTTACCGTCATTACTTGATAACCCTGAACATTGGAAGGTCTTTAGCCTGATGCCTAGATTCTTTGTTAAATGTATCATTCTAAAGGTTTCTTAGGAGTAAGATAAACGTTGAAGATGTAAAATGTGAATACTTTCTAGAAGTTTCCCTTTTCAAAGGAGTAGTTCTTATAGAAAACATCTTTGACAAATATGATATGTGCAAGAAGAAACCGATAAATGACCAAACTACTGAAGTTGATGAGATTTGAATACAACCCAAAAATGATCAAAGAAGGTAAAAAGGCTACTCACAAAGAAAGAAGAGAATTTGGGCAACCTTTTTGTACATATGAGGATCTGTTTGTATGTTCCCATCAAAAGTAAGATAAACGTTGAATATGTAAAATGTGAAGACTTTCCAGAAGTTTCCCTTTTCAAAGGAGTAGCTTTTCTAGAAAAATCTTTGACATATATGATATCTACAAGAAGAAATACATAAATGACCAAACTACTGAAGTTGTTGAGATTTGAATACAACCCCAAAATGATCAAAGAAGTTAAAAAGGCTACTCAGAAGGAAAGAAGGGAATTTTGGCAACCTTTTTGTATATATGAGGATCTGTTTGTATGTTCCTATCAAAATTTAAAAGGCACCAATTCCAACACCTTGCATCACTGCTTATAGCCTACACTAGAGAATTTGGCGGAAATTCCGACGGCCAATTCGTCGCTATTCCGACACATAGTCGTCGCAAGAGCGACAGTTCGGGGGCAGACAAACCGTGGTTTGTCATGCCGTCGCCGTTCCGACGCAAGTAAAAAGTGTCGCACTATCGCCACTTCTTCGATGGTTAGAACGGGGCGTCACTCTTCGAACGTCTCACAAACCGTCGCGCCTCAGAGTTTGCAAGCGTACATACTCCAAGTCGGAAACGGTTCGACGTTTTGGACGTCGTTCTTCGACGCATATAAGCGCGTCGCCGATTCCGGGCTAAACGTGGTGGCGACGTTTTGGCGTTTGCTCTTCGGCCGCTTGTAAGCTTGTCGCAATTCCGACTAAACGCAGGTCGACGTTTTGGACATCACTCTTCCGACGTACGGAAGATGTCGTAATTCACGACGATATGGTCAGAAGCGTTTGGGCCGTCACTCTTCCGATGTTTTCATCTTGTCTCTCTTCGACGTTGCTTGGGTTTCGCAGTTTCGACGTCTGCAAGGCGTCGGTAAGCAAACGGAGGGTTCAATTTTAAAAAAAAAAAAAATTAAAAGACGAAAAGCATTTGAAAGATATTATATGAAGTAAAACAGTCCATGAAAGTGAAATAGCAGTATGTAGAATAGTAAAGCAACAGATAGAGTACCGACGTCCATTGTTCCAAATACAAATTAAAGTACCCAAAACCCTACAATAGTGAAGTAAAACAGTCCATGAAAGTGAAGATATTATATGAAGTAAAACAGTCCATGAAAGAGAAATAGCAGTATGTAGAATAGTAAAGCAACAGATAGAGTACCGACGTCCATTGTTCCAAATACAAATTAAAGTACCCAAAACCCTACAACAGTGAAGTAAAACAGTCCATGAAAGTGAAATAGCAGTATGTAGAATAGTAAAGCAAAAGATAGAGTACCGACGTCCATTGTTCCAAATACAAATTAAAGTACCCAAAAACCCTACAACGGTGAAGTAAAACGAGTCCATGAAAGTGAAGATATTATGAAGTAAAACAGTCCATGAAAGTGAAATAGCAGTATGTAGAATAGTAAAGCAAAAGATAGAGTACCGACGTCCATTGTTCCAAATACAAATTAAAGTACCCAAAATCCTGCAACAGAGAAAAACGCTAATCATGTGAGGAGTGTGATATGTCCAAAATATAAAAAGACCATCGGACCATATCAATAAACCAGCAACATAGACCAGCATCGCTAGTTTTGAAGGCAGAGTGATAAACATTAATCATTTTTTTTTTCACAAGAGAAAAAACGTTGTTTTGAATATATTATATGAAGTAAAATAGTCCATGAAATCATTACATTTTCACATCTGAAGATTGGAACCCAAATATCCATCCAGAAAAGTGGAAGTCCCACCCCAGACAGTGATAGAAAAATACCCCATGTCACATATAGGGACTTGATATAAAACCCGGTAACGGTCCACATGGAGATTATCGACAATCTGAGAAAGCATCCAAATATGCCCGAGGCATCTATAAGAAAGTGAAATAGCAGTATGTATAATAGTAAAGCAACAGATAGAGTACCGACGTCCATTGTTCCAAATACAAATTAAAGTACCCAAAATCCTTGAACAGAGAAAACGCTAATCATGTGAGGAGTGTGATATGTCCAAAATATAAAAAGACCATCAGACCATATCAATAAACCAGCAACATAGACCAGCATCGCTAGTTTTGAAGGCAGAGTGATAAACATTAATCATTTTTTTTTCACAAGAGAAAAAACGATGTTTTAAATATATTGTATGAAGTAAAACAGTCCATGAAGTCATTACATTTTCACATCTTAAGATTGGAACCCAAATATCCATCCAGAAAAGTGGAAGTCCCACCCCAGACAATGATAGAAAAATACCCCATGTCACATACGGCGACTTGATATAAAACCCAGTAACGGTCCACATGGAGATTATCGACAATCTGAGAAAGCATCCAAATATGCCCAAGGCATCTATAAGAAAGTGAAATAGCAGTATGTAGAATAGTAAAGCAACAGATAGAGTACGTACCGACGTCCATTGTTACAAATACAAATTAAAGTACCCAAAATCCTTGAACAGAGAAAAACGCTAATCATGTGAGGAGTGTGATATGTCCAAAATATAAAAAGACCATCAGACCATATCAATAAACCAGCAACATAGACTAGCATCGCTAGTTTTGAAGGCAGAGTGATAAACATTAATCATTTTTTTTTCACAAGAGAAAAAACACTGTTTTGATTATATTATATGAAGTAAAATAGTCCATGAAGTCATTACATTTTCACATTTGAAGATTGGAACCCAAATATCCATCCAGAAAAGTGGAAGTCCCACCCCAGACAATGATAGAAAAATACCCCATGTCACATACGGGGACATGATATAAAATCCAGTAACGGTCCACATGGAGATTATCGACAATATGAGAAAGCATTCAAATATGCTCGAGGCATCTATAAGAAAGTGAAATAACAGTATGTAGAACAGTAAAGCAACAGATAGAGTACCGACGTCCATTGTTCCAAATACAAATTAAAGTACCCAAAATCCTTGAACAGATCAAGAAAAACGCTAATCATGTGAGAATTCAAAGTAAAGTTAATCTATTAACATTGCGAATAAAAATACACCGAAGTCAAAAACATTGCCTGGCCATACTCATGGCAAATTTGTCATCAAAAAATCAAAAAATTAAGAAGACTGCCCTCATACGGGGAAACCAGTCTTGAACGTTTAATTTACAGAATTAAAAAATATTACTTAAAGGTCCAGCACAGTAAAATAAACTAAAAGCAGCCCAATTAACTGGGCCTGCTAAGCAAGAAAAACAAATCAACCAAACTAATCCTCCGCTGGTTCCTCCGCGATTCGGCACCATCCTTCGGAAGGTCCAGGATCGCTAGGTGCTACCTCCACATGCATGCCACGGCTCCCCTCCTGAAGGCCCGAATGCTGGCCGGCTTTTTCCGAGCTCAGACCCGCCGGACGGGTGCATTCTTCCTCCGTTTGGGCCTCCTCGCGGAAGACCATAGTGACTACAGCTGTGATTCGCGGGCGGTTGAGAGTGCAATCAAAGGAAAATTGCGCAGTGCGCGTCATGGGAGAAGGTGAACTAGCGGTGGGGAAGCCAAGAGCAGGGGAATCCATACGGTGGCTAGATGCTACAAGCCGACCCCGCCCACTCCTAGTATTTGGATATCGACCTAAGTAATAATCACTGGACTGGCCGGAAGTCATCTCTGTTGAGGTGCTGGAGGGAGCGCGCCGGGATTGACCTCTGGTGCTCCCCCTGTGGCAACGCATCCTATGACGCACGCGAGGCATGGGTGCAATCTCAGGCGCAGTGGGCACAAGAGACGAAGAAGCAGAATTCCAATTAACAGAGGAAGACAGACAGAGACAGAACCGAGAGAAATGGGCTCTCGCGTGAGAACCCTAAGCCAGAAATTAGGCCCCGGCCACTTCTCCTTATCGTCACGGTTACGAACCCGGTGTAATCCAATGGCCAGAAACGTACGAAAAACCATGGCTAAACGCCATTTTTGTGTCGACCGAAGTACGCAATGCAATCAAGAGACGCCGGTCATAGCGGATACGATCATTAATAATGAGAGCGAAGGCGGATCAAATTGGGCGTGCGGAATACGCTCGGAAAGTGGAGGTCGATCTTCGAACGATGTTAAAAATTAATTAATTGTAGATTTGATGCTTGAAAACTTAATTGAAACGAGCGTTAAATGTTAATACGAATGATATGGAAATCACCATATCCATGTCCCATCACCTTAAACGCCATCGGGTACGCGGTACGAAGGGAGCGGGGGCAAGTTTTATTGAGGACATGTGGCAAAAATTGATTGGAGCGGATCTTTGTTTGGGCCGCTCGCGCAGTGAAATACGAACCGTAAAATATTAGGGCTAATTTGATAAGAAATTCGCGCGTCACAAAATTGGCGACGTGACTATTTTGGAACGCGAATTTAATTTGAATACTTATAGTTTATCGTAGTTTGAAGTCGTGAGCTCGACTTGCAGACAATTTTCTTATAAAATTTGTGTTGGTTTTCTTTGATAATACACATATTAAAATCCCGCTTAATAAAAAGACAAAATTGTTGTGCTTTGAACGGCTTGAGGATTGGTTGTGAGTTAACAAACAAAAAAGGATAGCGGAACGAGACATGCACCGAGTGATGACCCTCTACAAAACCACGGCGGAATCACAAAAAGCGGGTTGCCCATATCTTCATCGCTTTGCGGAGTAGGTGGTATTTCTATTCGCAGGCGGTTCCATAGGGAATGCGACACGTGGCGAAGTGACCCCGGAAAACAATAGATTTAACCCACGCCATCGCACGTTAAAGTCCAGAAGCGTTGGGCCAGGCGAAATTGCAGAGTCGTTGATTTGGAGAAGGGCCATCGGACGGTGGTCGCACGTTGAACTTGCCGGAGGTTAACTAAGGTGTCTGGGAGGATCTTCGAGTACGATACGAGTGTTTGATTGGTTAGTGATATATATAGGTGGGGCCGGAGTATAATGAAATTGTTTAATTAAACGATTGGCGGATAGTGTGTATAAGTGCAGGCCGTGATTGTTGTAAAGGTTTGGGTGGTGAAATATAGAGCCGAAAGTTCATTACAAGTTATTTATTTAAAAGAAAGCATTGAGTATAAATACAAAGTGTTGAAATTTAAACATTTAGTTATAAAGGATTGGAGATAATATAAAGTCAGGAATATAAATTAAAGTCCAACCATTGTGGATATTTATTTATCGATTCTACGAATTTGATAAATAAACTCGAAAAGAAAGAGAGATCGATTAAGACTCGAGGTGGAGGAAAGAGCAGGGGGGTACACCAAGGAAAATCTTGACCACAGCGATTGTAGACACACCGAAGCTCTCCTTGAGAGATCCAATTTAGGTTTGTTGCGTCACACGATTAGTCTCTTCTCACGGCATTTTACTTGTATTGAAGATCACTATTCTAGGAATAAGGAGTTATTTCTCCAAAAATAACCCTAGCCAAACATTGACAATGCATCAAGGATATCTTTCTATGCTTCTCCTTTGTTGTTCTATAAATCATGTCTTGGAAGTGGTTGTTGTCTTTGAAGTATTCACCGAGTTGGTTTCATGCCAAAGTCTTTTTCACATTTCGGCATCGACACATGAAAAAGATAATGGTTTAAAACAACCTAAATATTTGAAATTTTTGCAAGAATTATACATGCACTTTGAATATAAATTTTGAAGTGAGTGCATGATCTTTGTGTAGGATCAAGTGTCATTTTGAATACCAAATGTTTCACAAAAAACTTCTCAACATGCTACCTGTGATAAGGATTAAATGACAATATTGCATCAACTATTTCCATAATAAAAGTGCACCTCGGCCATAAGACTATTAACTACAAATGTTGTAGATCTAACAAGACCACACAATCAAATGTATTCCACAAGGCCAATGCTGGCCATGAAAAATGAAAAAGGTTGCAACCAAAAATACCTTAGGCAACTAGTCCCGATTAGATACACCAAACCATCGGCAAAAGGAAAACCAGCCTACTCAAAGGCAAGCATTTACCTCCTTTGACAAAATTTTGAGTTCCTTTATTGTCTTATCCAATGCCCCTAGTAATTTGAATGGGGTTTGCACCTGTTGCAACAACCTAAACAAGAAGGTTTCATTTCAAATTATTTTCCACAAATTTAAGATACAACCATTGTCCAGTTTGTATTTCCTAGCTCATAAATTTTAATGAAAAGAACCAAAATTTTAATACCCGATGGCAATTTTTTCACTCAAAAACTATCTTAGACTCAATAAACCCAACCCAAAGTTAAAAAGCCAAACACCATAAGACCCTACAAAAATGAATAGATGATCTTAATCGATGCAGCCGACAGAATTTCTACCCTCACTTATTAAACCACCGTCTTTGTTGAATTTTAACTTCAGCTGCTGCGGTAACGACGAGATCTGTTGACAACATTTTTGGAAGTTGCTTGCATGCCATCCGAAATTTAGTTGACATTTAAAATTCTGCCGAGTTTTTTTATGAAATGACCAATATATTTACGTCGGGGATTGTATTTAAACACAACGTGACGATACTGCAATTCACCAACGAGAAATTAAACAAACGGAAATTGCGAAACAATTTTGTAAATTCAAAAGGAGGACCGTGGAGCATTAATATTGGATCGCATGAAATTGAAGGGGAATGCAAAGCTTTGGCCGGGACCAGGAATTTTTTATGGGGCACATTGGATTGAAAATTGAGTTAAATTAGGCCAGGCGATCAGCATCCCATTTTGGAGCGGCAATTTGGTTTGAAATTCAATCTATTTAGACTTTTGATCGACGGAAAGGGTTCTTTAATGTTTTGATAGTTTAATATACATATGTTATATATATATCATATCTTGAAATGAAAGGTGAGCCATAGAATTTAGTTTAATTTTATTTTTTAAAAGAGGTTTATTATAATATGTTTTATATGTTCCGGCATATAAAAAATAAAAAAGGTGAAAAAGCTTGGTAGTTTTTTTTATAGGCGATCGTAAATTTTTTATTACATAGCGAATGTGTAAAAAGTGAAAAAGCGAGTGTAACTTTTTAAGTGTGTATGCTGGCCCGATGCGAGGGGAAAAATACGGTAGTCTTAGAGGCAGTATGTTTGTTTTGAGCAGAGACGATCAGTTAGTTTTATACCTTGCGTTTGTATGATCCTCGATTTTGTAATCCTTAATGAGGAAGTAGTGTAATAGTTTTTTTTTGAGTTATTGAAGGAATAAGTTGTTTTCAAAGTATTGAAAACTCGTCTCCTGTCAAAGAAATTTTTATTTTTACGTGTGTTAGAGGAAGGGAGATTTATGGAGGTGGTTCTTATGAATCAACCAACCATTCGAGAACATGCTCATCGATCCAAACCATAAGTGATATGTGACAATATTCAAGCGAGCCTTTGAATCGGATTTACCGGAAAGCTATGTTAGAGAAACCCTAAACTCTCATGAAAATAGGTGAAATGTGGCACCACTCGAGATTGACATGTGCCAATTGGTACAAGTGGTAGACAATTGGCATGCTCAAACAACGAGGTGATGCGAGAGGGAATGACATGAGGAAAATATCAGAAAAAAACCCCAAATACGGAGAACTAAAGCTCATCACCAACACAAAGTTGACAACTTTACATGATGTAACCTATGAAATCGTAATGAATCATAGTAACAATAAAGTAACCTATGTAACAACTCATTAGGATTTTATCACGGGAGTGGTAATGGGAGAAATCATGATGAACAAGGCATTCATAGTTCCTTACAAATCAAATAGATGAAAAAACACATACAAAAAACCTAGATAATAATAAATTGAACAAGCTTAATATTGAATTATGAGCTGTAAAGGAACTTACAAAATGTGACATTACGAACTGGTCAAGCGCCTGAAGCAAAAATATCACGGACATGACCCTGGTTGGCAAGTTAACATTGCTCCATGATCAGAAAGTTTACATCTTACCTTTGCCCGAGTCAATCAAAATCCATCATTATCTATACAATAAATACAAGTAATTGATGTAGTATTTTTACTCTAAGATGCATTCTTATGATAATGTTAGAACATATGTTGAAAATGTCAAAACATACACGAATAAGCTCCTCTTCGTTTCAAGAACAATTTATTGGAGTCGCATGAACTTGGAACAAGCCTCCCACATTCTGAAAAAGTAACGACTAAGTCAACGGTGACTTTTTTGTTGCTACGGCTGGATGAGGAGGTTGCTCCAAAGGTAAATCGCTCAATAAATTATTCTCTACTAAACGGGGCCAACCATGTGAAGGTGGAAGCTCTTATGGCCCTCCCCCCTCACATCACTCTCAATTCCCCAATACCCAATCTATATTTCATTTTTACTTTCATGAGCATAAAAAAAAATATTCAATAACTAATAAAAAAACAATTCAACAAAAAGTACGCAACGAAACATTACGATTAATGCTTGACACTAAAAATAGTATGATAAATAGAGTTTTTATATAACGCAAAAAAGCACGTTCCAAGTATGGTAACGTTTGTCTTATAATAATAATATTTTACATTATCAAATTTTCTTTTTTCTTCTTCCTATTTTTTAAAGCTCTAATTACATCATCGATATCATGAGTACTCTGCTCTGTTTCCCGTGCCTTTCAACCCTTGCTATTTGACCTAGTTGCGTATTCCGATATGCAGGCTCATCCGGTGACGGGGCATCGCCTACAAAAGCAGATAATATTAAATTTAATTGTCGATTTTTTAAATATCATTGAACTAGTTCGGTAATATTAATAAAAAAAATTGCAATGAGATTATTTGCAATTGCACCGGTTATCATTCTTGACCTAGTTGCATGTGTGATCATACATTATCTCCATTGGCCAGGCATCGTCTCCAAAAACGAGAGATAATATTAAATTTTAATTATCGGTTTTTAAATATCATTGAACTAGTTCGGTAATATTAATAAAAAAAATTGTAATGAGATTATTTACACAGTGCAGTTGTAGCGTGGACTGTGCCTGTCTTCCTCTACGAGTGGTAAGATCCTCAAGGAAACATTCTACGCTCATTTTAAACAAAAAACGTTATAAGGACAACCATCAAAGGTATATTAGAAAAAATTATAGAAAGTGAAATTAAATTACCGTCACGGCCCTCAGCGATAACGGCATTGTCGCTTTGGTCCCACTACAGTCAGGTTGCACGAGAGGATCATCTGTCGGCTCTAAAGCTGGGTTATTTACCTCGTCGGTAGTGTTGTTCCCCCAGTTTAAACAAAGTTGTTGAACATTAAATTTATGGACGAAAAAAAAAATATTGGAAGAAAGTTAAATGTTTACCTTATCGGGCATTGTAGATCTTGGGACTTTGCCCCAAGCTTCTGCGACGTTCAACTACGGCTTGATAGCCAAACGGAAAGCAATATTTTTATCTTCCTCTGTAGTTATTGTTCAAAATATACCCTACATTATATATGATTGTGTATTTTTAATCTATAAAATGGATTACAAAAACGTTGGAAGCGATACAATTAATTACTAAGATGTTTAGCTACTTAATTACAATTCTTGCGAAGTAATTTCAAGTAGCCACCCTGGCGGGAACTTGTGATGGCCCTTTTTCTCAATCCTAGCTTTGGTTGCCTTTGAGGTGTCGAGCAACCTAGCATCAAAAGATTAGTCGAGGATATGACGTAGCACACTTTTATTTTAGACATAGAAAATTAAAGCTATTGAATTAAAGTTGTAATTTACCTTGCGGGTCAGTTAGCATTACTGCTTCTTTCTTTGCCCTTTTCTCTTTTCGTAGTCATGGATGAGTGCTCTCCACTCACTCTCTGGCTGAGAGGGCCGCTCATATCTGGGGTTAAGTGCAATTTCGTCTATAAATTTAATCACGGTATATTCAAATATTTGTCGATACGAACCATGCTTTTCTGTCCGTCAGGCCCCAAAAAGGGCTTCTAGATAATCTGAAGTTCTTTTTCGAGTTGGAATTATGGGAATTCCACGTACGTATGGTTGGGCCAAAATTACTGCGCATGGCTCTCCGAGAATCTGTAGAACTCATTGTTTCTAGGAATAAAACCAAAAGAAAAAGAAGATATTATCATTAATTTAAAAATAAAAATCATGATAAATATGTTTTAGATAAAGTACATGAAATAGTTAAAATATTAAAATTTACCGGGAGTTGTACATGCTTTATAGGGACACCCTCATCGTTCTGTGTGGCATGCCATTAATGGTCTGTGGAGGTGACACGTGTAGCTCCGACGCAATAATGTAGCTGGCCATATCAGCCTCATCATTGCCAACTTATGATCAACCGATTGGTGGTGTCGGCTGCGGGCGAGGGTGTGTTTCTTGGCTAGCACCTAAAGGAGTAGAAGGTGTACGAGAGGGTTGTTGGGCAATCTCTTGCCCTTGTGTCCCACTACCACCAACAGGGTTCAACAAATGCCCAGAGAAAAACGCTACATCTGAAAGAACTTTTTGTTAGTTTGATCAATGTAAAATTAAAATCAAACTATCACAATTCATCTCATCACGGGAACAAAAAAAATATCCTTTTGACTTTTTATTATTACGATATCTGTTGGCGCCTCATAGGATGTTGTATCCTCTCTTAAGTTTCGGGTGTTTGAGGCGCATCTATGAAAGCATTAAATTCCGACCTTGCATCTCGTGCCTTTTTTAACAACAACATTTGGAGATAGGGATGAAAAAGCTCTTCCTCAAAGGGAATCAACGGGCGTACCATGGCTAGGTGTCTGCATATTTGAACAAATTAATATTATTTCAATTATGTAAATAACTAAAATACCTAAAGATAGAGCAATGCGGCATTTTACATGTTCTTCGTGGCCTCTTTCGCGATCATCACATCTGAGTTGTTCACCTTGCTTTGCTACGATCGATTAAATACATTGCAATAAAATTATAAATGTAAAAAATTGAAAACAATATCTAACTTGAAAACACAAAATGGCTTGAAATAATTTCTAATAAGACAGGAAGACGGAGTTAGAGTTTCAAATATGCCTTGCATTGAATTCAGTCAGAAACATGTCATTGCGTACATTAAGGCACCCAAACATTCAATCCACAAATGATATATTTAAGTAGGCTTCTCTATTTCGGGAAAACACCATACTATAATGCATTCACTTGCATGTATAAAGGAAAAGGAAAACATGTTTCATACAATCGTGACAAAGGCATCTTGAGAAAGTATCTTCACTTTTATTTATGTTGTTCACCCACACCACTCTCGTGTTTTCACTAATCCTGTTTTGTCATTTTTGGATTCAAATTAAGTTAAGGCCTTAAGTATTTTTTGACCTTTCGGTGTAGTTTTTATAAGTGGCATGTATGGATTTTCCATTAGTGCTGCACTTTTTCTCTTCATGCGCATGTTTCACTGAAATCAAATGCATGATTTAGTCTTATACATTTAACAAGTTGTTGGATCAACTCCATAGGAAATATCATGTTTCCTATTCAATCAAAATTTATCTTAGTTAGGGTAGGTAGGAAGGTTTTCCCTTTGTATTAATAGGGCACTTCTAGCTTGCATTTGTATATCTTTCAAATTTAGTGTGATTTCAATTAGGGCATGATTTTTGCAACTTTGAGGTGAGAATGAACAAAGACAAATTTTTGTGATGGATAGTATATATGACTCCATGGCAGAGGAAAAGGCACTAATCTACTTGTGAATATCTATAGTTCATTCACCTCATACGAAGATGGTCCGATTTTGAGCCAAATATTTACTGACAAAAAGTCCCCCCTCCATAATTTGATAGTGATGGAAATTTTCTTAAATTGATGATGGGGCAAGATTATGGAACATTGGCACATACATATGTAATGGAATTCCAAGATCATGATATATGTTTGCATATTTTTATGGCAATGTTCCACAAAGTCCACAAATCGATGAATGATGAATCATATAATTGAAACAAATTTAAAAGTTAAAAGTTAAAACATACATCATACAATCATGCATGTAAGTTTGTAAGTTTGTAACTATATAATCATTAATGTAACTACTAACACTGTACAATGAAAATAAAGTTTAAGATATCATATGACATATTATATCAAGATTGAAAATAGAGTTTAAACTGAAGTTTACAACTCAAGTCTGAAACATAAAACTTAAACGCAAATAAGTTATGTCTGAAACATAAAACATAAAACATAACATATGAATATCAAATGATATCATCATACTGATAAATGAGCATAAATGCTCAAGTTAATGCCCCACTAGTCTCTTCATCCAACTTCTGCACGAATATATCAAGATCAACCATGTCACCATCTGAATCAGAATCACTTGGATTCTCAAATATGCTAAGTGGCACATCAAATTTTAACACGAAACCATAAACTAAAAGGGGCGGTGAGGGGACGTGAGGGCGCGTGAGGGAAACATCCCCTAGAAGTCCCCAAGACCCCGGAGCGCGAGGGGGCGAGGAATCTAGACCCCTAGGTGGGGGGGCGAGACCCCGTGTAACACTGGTTTATGGAGGTGGTGGAGCAAAAAAGAGCTCAAATAGAGCTGGAATTTTTCACATAAAAAGGACTGTGGGCTTGACTAATGGTTCCATTTAAAAAATGATATCTAGACAGAGAATAAGTGTAGCATGCAAACATGCATTGAAAATCCATCTGAGTTTGCATTGTATTACTTATGATGGATTCAAATTTGGGTTTCAAAATGCCGGGTTATGGCATGATTTTGTCGAGAAACCCTTAGTTGGATTCTCATGTTGGTTTAATTTATATTTTAAGTTTGTTTTGCAATCTTTGGGTGATAGTAACTCATGAACTAGGTTACCAATGTGTAACAATCATATTTCAAGAATAAAGTTGTGATATTTTTATATTATTATTATTATCTATTAGCTACGAGTATTGACACCTAATGCCTGGAATTTTGACATCTTGATAGCATGGATAATTTCGAAAATGTTTCTAGTAATGTTAACATAATAACTATCATTACGTGTCTTCACTTTTTTTACCATAATAGACCTGTGATATGGACTCATCACACAACTTCATATGCTATGTCCCAACAAGTTCAAACTAGTTGAACCTACCTCATAGTGTGGTTATTAAGGACAAGTTGCTTGATATATAACTCGATAGCATAGACCACGTTGCAGTTCTAAAAATAATCCTCAAGTGTCAAAAAACTTCACAATATGTTCTACTATAAAGCCTTTTGGGATACCTGAAATAATATATGTATCATTGATGACTTTTAAAGTATGACAAGATCCAGAGGGAAAGGAAATCAATGGAAGAGTGATCCACCAATGAGAACCTAGAATTTAGCATCGGATGAGTTAGAGTCTAGGAAATTGAAACCCTATAATTTTAATTAGTGATGAAGGACATCACATAGGTAATTATATTTTCATGTATAATAATCTGTTAATTCAAATTTAAACTACATAATATGAAAGGCATACCATAAATTTTTCCACGTAAGTCCATACAACCTATAAAAAGGGAAAACCTTCTTTTTCCATGGGAAATAATTTACCTTTCCTTTTTCAAGATAATCTAAATCACAAAAAATATGAACTATACTGCATACATTCTTGGATAATGTGAAAGTGGAAAAGGAATACCCTACACAAGTGATGCACACATGTACATTTGAACACTAATAGATTTTTGTAGTTGAAATGCAATGCTTGTTTTCATTTAAATGTAGGGTTTTTAAAGCAGGGAGAAATAATGGCTGCCAAATTAATAAGCGTTTCTTTGGAAAAATTTAAATCTTGTATTGGGTGATGAAGATAATAGAGGGTATTGAATCTTGATTCTTGACATCTAGAGAGAACCATACAGCCTAACACAATCCAATAGAATTGACCAAAAAAAACCCAAATAGAGTCAACCCTACTAGAGGAGAAAGGGCACACGTCTAGAACTTACCATTTCTGGGGCGAGGGCGAATGTTGTTGCAGAGGCGAGAGGGCGAAACGGCGAGGGCGAGAATGTTGTTCTGCGAGAGGCGAGGACGAACGGTAATCGTTGAGGCAAAGGTTGTTAAGAGGCGAAGGCGAATGCGAGGCGAATCTTGTTACGAAAGAGGCGAGGGCGAATCCGGGCGAATCTTTATTCTGCAGAGCTCGGGGAGAATACGGCGAATCTTGTTGCAGGCTCGGGGCGAATCTTTGTTCTACGAAGGCGAGAGCTGATGTTTGAGGAGGCGAATGGTGCAGAGCGGAGGGCGAATGCGTGCGTGATATCAGACGTTAATGTAGCACACATGTACATTTGAACACTAATAGATTTTTGTAGTTGAAATGCAATGCTTGTTTTCATTTAAATGTAGGGTTTTTAAAGCGGGGAGAAATAATGGCTGCCAAATTAATAAGCGTTTCTTTGGGAAAAATTTAAATCTTGTATTGGGTGATGAAGATAATAGAGGGTATTGAATATTGATTCTTGACATCTAGAGAGAACCCTACAGCCTAACACAATCCAATGGAATTGACCAAAAAGACCCAAATAGAGTCAACCCTACTATAGGAGGAAGGGCCTGCAGTAAGAACTTACCATTTTGCAAGAGCTGAGGGCGAATGTTGTTCTGCAAGAGCTGAGGGCGAATGCTATTCTGCAAGAGCTGAGGGTGAACGCTGAGGGTGAATGCTGAGGGCAAATGTTGTTCTGCAAGAGCTGAGCGCGAATGCTGAGGGCAAATGCTGTTCTGCAAGAGCAAAGAGCGAATGCGCGCGTGATATCAAACGTAGCTATTGCGACAAATACGAAACATTTTTATGTAGCGCGCATATAAGTTTCGAATTTTTATGTAGGGCCCATATAAGTTTGGTATTTTTATGTAGCGCGAAAATAACTGTCGCTATACCGACGACGGAAAAGGCGTCGCTATTAGAACGGTGCCTCCAAACGTCGCAATGGCGACACCTAGACATTGTGTCGCAGTTGCGACGTTTAGAGTTGTCTCAATAGCGACGCTTTGGGCCATGGTGTCGCAATTGCGACGTCTTCCTTTAAACGTCGCAATTGAGACACTAGTTTAAGTGTCGGTATTGCGACACTTTTCTATAGACATCGGTATAGCGACGGTTTCGGGCGGGATGGAAAAAATTTGGGAAAATCTCCGACATTTGGTCAAAAGCGTCGGAAACAGGTGTCGGAATTTCCGCCAAATGTAGTAGTGCTAATTAAGAATTGTGTTGACAACACCCTCGTAAAGGAATTTAGGCATGCCAAATGCAACAGTAAAAATCCATAGAGAAATAGCCTTTGAAGAAAGCAAGAAATTTGTATCATTTTCTATCAGCCGCTTCAAAACAAGCAGGAAGGGATGAAAAAAGAAGTTATGCCTTGCAAGTTACAATGAAACTACAATTTCTGCCTAAAAACTGAAAATGTTGGAGGTGGGAATTTTGAATATGAATGGTTGTGCATTTTTTTCATGGGAGCAAGAACATAAAGATATATATTCATTTGTTCATATTCAAAATGAAGCTACTTGAAAAGGTGATTGCTTGTTTGATATTGAAAATTAAAGCCCCAAAAACATGTCCTTGCACAAAAAACTCTCTTATAGAGTCTACAACAATCTTGAGCGAATTCAAAGAGTCCACAATCTTCAAAACTTGTAAATGGGATGCAAAGTTTGTGGTACAAAATCAGAGATGCAAAAGGTTGAGAAGCTTTGAGAAACAACACATAGCTCGCATGAATAGGGACAATAGAGAGATGTTGACAATTAGTTCATCGTAATTTAAGGACACCCAAAATTGAATTTGCAAATTCAAACAGGGTCTTGGCATGTCAAAGAAATAGAAGAGATCAGGCACATGCCAATGGGGTTCTATGTGAAAATATTCTCATTAAAAGTTGGATTTTATTTACACATACCATATTGGAAACATATTATTAGAATTTACAGGGAAAGAATAAAGAAATTGCATCTAATTTGTTTTGAAATAAGTTTCCCTTCTCTTCTCTCTATTACTTTGTTGGAAGAGATAACGAAACTAATTTCTAAAGGAAAAGAAGAAGATAACAAGCCATACAGGATTTTCACACCCATGGACAGGATTCAAATATTACTGTCTCCACCCTTTGTCAATTGCTTTAGTCAATATGAAAACCTAGTTAAAATTCAAGCGTGCAAGGTTTTAGTATGAAACAACCAAGTTTCATAATGCATATGTGGTGATCCCCCTTAGGGAGCTCTCATACATAGAGGTGAATGTGGCATAGCACTTGCAACATTTGGAATTGACCAAGCATACAAGGATCATGTATGACTCATTACAAACCGTAAAAGTTTATTTTGACTTACATAGGCATAATTATAGCTTCTAATAATTTAATTGTAAACAGAGTTTGAGTATGCTGATTGATCAAATAAAAAATAGTACAAGATTCACTCCATAGGCGATTAATTGACACCAATTCGAACACCTTGCATTACTGCTTATAGCCTAATTTAGCACTGCCCTGATAACACCCTCGTAAAGGAATTTAGGCATGCCAAAATGCAATAGTAAAAATGCATAGAGAAACAATATTTGAAGAAAGCAGGAAATTTGTATAATTTTTTGTCAACCACTTCGAAACAAGCAAGAAGGGATAAAAAAAGGAGCTATGGCTTGCAAGTTATAATGAAAATACAGTTTCTGCCTAAAAACTGAAAATGTTGGAGGTGGGAATTTTGAATATGAATGGTTGTTAGTTGTTTGCCTGTTGGAAAAGAAGAAAGGGGATTGTGGAGGAACATTAAGACTCTGTTGGAAAAACAGAGTGTTAGAGCATGCTTCCTAATCAACGACCAACCTATAACCTAATCGAGGTGGTTGTTGATGAAGAATAATTAAAGGTTGCGGGAAGAAAGCTGGTTGCTCACCTAGAAGATCCTTAGGTGGAGGGAGTGTATGAGACAAATATGCTTTTATAATATTATGCAACATTGCAACTTGGTTGTGTTTGCAAAGTGGATATCAATGGTAGAAATCATAATCTCAAATATGGTTGGAATTTAAGTGAGTTACTCATGAAGACTACCATAGAATATACTTATATGCAGGATCCTGTCACTTTATTGTATTTATATAACAATGACCCGATTGATTTTGGTAGCCGATCTGACTGATCTGATCCGATTGACCCAACCTAGGATGCCCTAACGTCAACCTGTGAATGCGAAATATAGTCATTAAGAATCCTCTATTTTCAGCATTCTCCCTAGGGAAATCGAAGGAGGTCGAGGAGATACCTCGACCGCTAGTACGAGGATTTCGACATTGATCTCCTAGATCCTCGATGTGGGGCATCATATTCATCATATTAATCACATCTGCATTTGGATCTAAAATCCCCTTGTGTTGTTTCCACCCACACTATATAGTATATGACACCCCTTGCTTGTTCCCGTTCATCCAACCCCGAAAACAACCCGAGGGGTTACAGCTTCAGAGCTTATAATTCGTAGCTTCCCTTGATCCAAACCAATCCAACCTTTCAATTTAGAGTAGCATAAACAGAAAACCAACTAGATAGATTGGTTGTCTGTCAGCCGCTTCGAAACAAGCAATAAGGGATGAAAAAAGGAGCTATGGCTTGCAAGTTACAATGAAAATACAGTTTCTGCCTAAAAATTGAAACTGTTGGAGGTGGGAATTTTGAATATGAATGGTTGTTCGTTGTTTTCATGCTGGAAAAGAAGAAAGGGGATTGTGGAGGATCATTAAGACTCTATTGGAAAAACAGAGTGTCAGAGTATGTTTCCCCATCAACAGTCAACCTATAACCTAATCGAGGTGGTTGTTGATGAAGAAGAATTAAAGGTTGCAGGAAGAAAGCTAGCTACTCACCTGGAAAATCCCCAGGTAGAGGGAGTGTATGAGACAAATATGCTTTTAGAATATTATGCAGTGCTGCAACTTGGTTGTGTTTGCAAAGTGGATATCAACGGTAGACATCATATCTCAAATATGGCTGGAATTTAAGTGATTTACACATGAAGACTACCACATAATGTCATTATATGCAGGATCTAGTTACTTTATTTTATTTATATGACAGTGCAAATGAAGGAAGAGGCCTATTCGCTCTCCATATCCCTGCTTCAAACATGGTTCGAGTAATTTTTTTCAACCCTTTACAGAACAAGGAGCTCTCCTCTGGGCAGATTTTAAAGCAGTTTCGTGAAGGTTTAGGGTGCAATGGAACACCAAATATGGATACACACTCTAATTCTATTCCTAATGTCTTCAAGGTGTACTATGTCAATTTTATTGCAGAAGTGGTAAATTAAGTTACTGCAAAGAACACTAAATGATTAGAGGGATCAACAAGAACATGAACGGTTGTGCGTTGTTTTCATGGGAGAAAGCATCCCTGCTTCAAACATGGTGTGAGTAATTGTTGTCAGCCCTTTCTAGAACATGGAGCTCTCCTCTGGGAAGATTGAAAAGTAGTGTCCTGAAGGTTTACGGTGCAGTGGAACATCAAATATGGATACACAGTCTGATTCTATTCCTAGTGTCTTGAAGGCGTACCATGTCAGTTCTATTGCAGATGCGGTAAGGTTATTGCAGAGAAAAATAAATGATTAGAGGGATTAGGAAGAACATGAATGGTTGTGCATTGTTTTCATGGGAGAAAGAACATAAATATATATATTCAATTGTTGAATATGAATGGTTGTGCACTGTTTTCATGGGAGCAAGAAAATAAAGATATATATTCATTTGTTCATACTAGAGGGCCATTGGTTCAAGAGGACAGTACAGATTTAGATACATGTGTATTTGAAGAGTTTGTTGCACCAGGAGAGAAAACACATACACATCTAACCTAACCTGCACACAGACCGCTAATTTTCTGCAATTTCGAAATAAAATGAAGAGAGATCGAAGCTTTCCTGTTGTTTTGATTTGAGAAAGTAATCCTTCCAATTCCTTGAGGGTGGAAGTTAGATTGCAACATATTGAAATAGAATGAAGGCAGGAGAGGCCCCTTAGAATATATCGGCAGGCAAATGAAGTGACAGACTGCAGAGAAGGTCAATGCAAATGAATACAGAGTATGATCGAAAGGGTTAGATTGCCCAGGCAGAAGCAAAAGGGTATAACAGCAGGAGAGGGGAGCCATGAAAAGGTATGGCGACGGAGTTATTAACATGGAAATTTTGTATGGAAGTACTAGACTATGTTTAACTGTCCTCCTCCCTGATTGTGTTGGAGTCTCCCGGTGGAGTTATTGGTATGGAAATTCTGAAATGTAAGTACTGACTGTGTTTAAGTCCTCCTCCAAGACTGTTTTGAAGGCTGAGGACTGTGTTGATGGCTCACGCGTTCCATCCACGACACTGGCTACCTGTGGCGCTGGCTATCTGTGGAGCGGGCTCCTCTGTACTGTGTTGAACTGTGCACGTCCCCGCTGGCTGGGTGTGGGGGGGGGGGGGGGGGGCAAGTATATAATTACATGCAGAAGGCAGCATAATCAAAAAACGAAAGTATCCCTCCTGAATTATGTCAAGTCTTTGCATCCTCGTTGGCTGGCTGTGGAGGGGCCAAGTCTCTTACATATGGGTAGTTTTTATTGGTTGGAGGAGTTACCATATGTAAAAATCTCATTGGTTGGAAGAGTGTAGAAATTATATAACATATGTGTTATATGTCCAAGATTCTCCTGATCTCACACTATTTTAACTTCATGCAAAATACAGAATCTATTCCACCATTGATCATTTGCGGAAATTAAATCAAGATTGCAATACACACATGAAACAATAAAAATTCACACACATTAACACAGTTGTTTAACGGGAAAGCCTGAAGCTGAAAACCCCAACTATCTGTATATAATATATGTCATAGAGATCATGTAACAATCCTCATACAAAGTTGATCATATCAAGCTCTCAGTACAATACAATCGCTACACACTAATCAGGCCCGATCTTGCAAATCCATGCACCGATCTTTGCCACCTGCTAGCCTGCCTCTACTGCGCAATCCCTACTGAAGAATGGCTCTGAATGAGTTTGAATTACTCCAGCCTTGCTCACGCAATCCTCATTGGCATCTCCACTGAGTGTTGGATGCAATCAATGCATCACTATAGTCACAACTGATAGTCACACTTTCTCTTTCACCTATCTCTCCACTGGTCTCCACTGAAACTGCCATGCACTGTAGTTAACTGATGTATTCTTCAGTTGATTAATGAGTTATTATTTAGTGAATTAATTTACTAATTAATTCACTCCACTCTCACTAGTGTATCAATCAGTTAGACTAGATACAACTAGATCAACTGAGTCTAACTGAGTTAAACCAAATACAACTCCACCAACTACTTCTCCAACTGTGTCATAACTCCGCCACTTCAGTTCTAACTGAGTCCTCATGAAATAGCTCTAGCAAACCCTTAGGAATAGCGTAATTCCTTTTTTCAGCTGATGTGCCACATCTGCGCACTTAACTAAAGTGCTCCAAGAGAATAAGATAATGTTTAGAGTCCAAATATTATTAAGAGCTAATAATATTCGACATATCTATATTTAGACTGGCAGTCTAAAAATAGACTCCACCCAATATGTCTAAAAATAGAAGTCCATCTATTTTTCCAACTTGACCAACCATCCACAAATAGCATCCTGCAACTCATAGAATATGATCGACATGTCTAAAAATAGACTTTGCGCCAAAAATAGCCTGCGGGCCCACTTAATGAAGGCGACTCTTTTCACTAAGCTCATCATCTTGTTGAATCTCAACACTCCCTCTCAACAATATAGGGATTATTTTCCACCCCGATCCTGTCTCTATGGTATTCTAATTTTCTCCTGGTGAGCGCCTTCATCAGAATATCTGCATCCTGATCCTCCGTACGAATGTAAGAAAGCAACATGATCCTCCGCTGCACACAATCTCTGATATGATGGTACCGGATGTCAATATGTTTAGATCTATCATGAAATACTGGATTAACCGAGAGTTTAATGCAACTATGATTATCACAATATATCACATTAGGATCTAACTGAGAACCGAACAAACCGACCAAGATCTTCCTCATCCATATAGCCTCGCATGCATCCAAACTTGTTGCCATGTACTCGTCCTCCGCTGAACTGAGTGCCACAGATCTTTGTTTCCTACTGTACCAAGAAACTACTGTAGATCCGATATTGAAAATCCCTCCATATGTGCTCTTTCTGTCCGTTGGGCTTCCTGCCCAATATGCATTCGTGAAGCCATGCAACTTCACCTCATCCGATTGTCTATACCACAACCCATACCCAGATGTGCCCCTGAGATACCTCAGGACAAGCTTGCCTGCCTTCCAAAAGAGCTTGGTAGGCTTCACCATCGCTTGTGAAAGCTGGTTCACAACATAGCATATGTTCGGTCGTGTATTGACTAAATACATGAGCGAACCAACCAACTGTTGATAAACAGTGGCATCCACTACCTCTGCCGATGTAGCATCCTCTTTCCTCCAACCACCAGGAAGAGGAGTGTCGATAGTCTTGCAGCCTTGCATGTGAAACTTCTCCAGTATCTCCCAGGCGTACTTGCCTTGAGACACAAATAGTTCACCTTTCCACTGCCAAATTTCCAATCCCAAGAAATAATGAAGGAGGCCCAAGTCCTTCATCTCGAACTCCTTTGCAAGATTTGCCTTGCATGAGTGTATCAACAGTTCATCACCTATTAGTACTAAATCATTTACATAAAGTACAATGATCAAAAGCTTATCCTCCACCACAATCTGGTATAGGTTTGGATCCGCCTCACTCTTGACGAAACCAAGTCCAGTGAAATAATTGTCTATCTGTGTGTACCAAGCACGAGGTGCTTGTTTCAGCCCATACAACGCTCTTTTTAGCCTGCACACATGCGACTCGCTACCGAAGATTTCGAATCCTTCAGGCTACTCAATGTACACCTCCTCCTCAATGACTCCATTGAGGAACGCAGTCTTCGCATCCATCTGATGAATGTGCCAACCCATCTACGCTGAGAGAACAAGGATGGTCCGTATGGAAGAATACCTTGCGATAGGTGCAAAGGTTTCTTCATAGTCGATCCCCTCGATCTGTGAGAAGCCCCAGGTAACAAATCTTGCCTTATACTTCTCAACACTCCCATCAGAAGCTTGCTTCACTTTGTAGATCCATCTCGAGCCTACCATTGATCTCCCTTCCGACCTTGGGACAATCTCCCATGCATTGTTTATGACAATCGAATCATACTCTTCCACCATGGCATCTACCCATGCGGGATCTTCCACACTTCCTCAAAAGAGGATGGCTCTGTCATGATACACTTTCTCATCAGAGCCATGTATCCAGTAAATCGGTTAGGTGACTGTCTCTATTTGCACTGTGATGTAGGAGCTCCTACATTATGCGCTGCATCAAGATTCAGTCGCTCATCTTCTGTAGTGAGCTTCCGCCCTCTGATGTTTGGCGCTGCATGAGTGGTTTCTTCCACTCCATGAACCTCCTCTTGTGGCTGATCCACATCTTGAGGCTCATCTTTAGGAACAAGTAGCTCCTCCTCTGCATGCAAGTGTAGCTCCCTATCAAGCGACAACTTCATGGCTTTCTCATCATGAAATTTGATATCCCATCGCACGACAGTCATCCGACTGTCTGGAAAATACACACGATAATTGTGGGGTGTTTCTGTGTACCCCACAAATATCCCAACCTCTGCGGTTGGCTCCAACTTCTTCTTGGCATCCTTCGTCACATGAATGTAAACAGGTGAGCCAAAAATCTTCAAATGAGAAATATCATGTTTCTTACCAGAAAACGCCTCTTTGGGTGTACTCATGCCAAGTACTCTATGAGGACAACGGTTTTGCACATAAACCGCAGTGTTGCATGCCTTAGCCCACAAGTGTATGGGAAGGACCTGATCATGCAACATTGCCCGTGCAACACCCACGATCGTTCTGTTCTTTCTCTCCGCAACCCCATTCTGCTGTGGGTTATGAGGCGCTATGAGTTCTCTTCGAATTCCTTCTTTGCTACAGAAGTGTTTGAATTTGCCAGAGATGTATTCACCACCATTATCGCTTCTTAGAGATTTCACCTGCTTCCCCGATTCTTTCTCAACCAGCGCCTTGAACTCACAGAACTTTGAGTATGTCTCGCTCTTCTTCTGCATGAAGAAGATCTAGCACTTACGAGAAAAGTCATCAACAAATATCACATAAATACCTGTGCTTTGCTGTTGAAGCAACCGAGAAAGGTCCACACACATCTGTGTGAATTATCTCAAGGATTGTTGAGGCGCGACTATCCTTCTCATGAAAAGTGGTCTTCACAAATTTTCCCAAAGTACATCCCTTGCACTGAACTAACTGCACAAGTGTACCTTTGGGAAGCCCAGTAGAAATCTACTGCAAAATTTTCAAAGCGCCATGGTGAAGATGGCCTAGTCTCCTGTGCCACAATTCGCCCTCGTCCCGGCTCACCACTCCTTCTGCTTTGCCTGCCATTGCAGCGCAGCCATCTACTTGCAATTGATAAAGATTCTTAACTCGAATCCCTATCCTCCTGGTTTGGCTAGTTGTTTTATGCCGAAGGAAAGCCTTTCCCTCACTGAAACAACATCATAACCCTTGTCTTCCAACATCGCCACGGAGATCAAATTTTTCTTCAATCCCGGAACATGCATGACATCCTTCAAGATGAAAGGTTTACCGGACTCCCTCTCAAAGGAAATGGTCCGGATACCAGTCGCACTGTATCTACCATCATCGCCCATCTCGATGTGCACTCCAAGATCCTTTTCCTCCAGATCACTAAACAAATCTTTGTCTTCGGTCTTATGGAAAGACACACCACTGTCAAGAGACCACACTGATCCCATCACACTTGAAACCAAGCATGCGATCAAATAAAAATCCAACTCAAACTGCAAGGCTAAGGCCTCTCCAGCTGTAGATCCAGCAACCTGCTTATTCTTCTTCTTCCGTGGACAGTTAGTGGTGAAATGCCCGTGTTGATGACAGTGAAAACACTTCACCTTGGACAAATCCTGCTTCTTGCCTTTCGCACTGGATTGAGAAGGATTTTTCTTCCCCTTCCCTTTCCTTGCTTTGGAAGCCAAAGCGCAATTTTCTTCATCTTCATTCTTCAATGAAGATCCATCCCTGGTACCCCGCCTTATCTCCTCCTGCACAAGATCCGACCAAAGTCGCTCCCATCCTAGCAGTTTCTCTCGTCCATTGACAAAGTCTTCGTAGCTATGCCAACTCTTTGGAAGCCCAAGGAGAGCCAAGCTCACCAAGTCTTCTTCATCAACAGTAACCCCCACACTTCCCAACTCATCCTTGCAGTGGACAAACTTCGTGAGGTATTTTGGTATACTGTCGCCTTTATCCATTTTTATTTTTCTGAGTTTGTCTTTAAGCGACAACTTCCTCTGGTCACTTATGCTTTGGAACAAATCTGTCAAAGCCTTCCACATTAAGAATGGAGTGGATTTACCATGAAGGCTGGACACCATGTGGTCCTTCACACCTTCCACAGAATCCTTCGACTCTTTGCTACCTTCTTTTGCCATGCGTCAAGTGCAGTTGCATCGCTAGAACCCGGCTTACGAACATCGCTATCGATGAACTCCTTCAGCCCATTATCATCCAACACCGCCTCCATCATGTCCTTCCATGCTATGTAATCCAAGCTCCCATCAAGGGCATACTCCAATTGCAATCCGTTGAAAGACATTTCAATGAATGCTCAACTTCGACACCAAGAAAACACCGCAGCAAATTCGAATTCCACCAGAACAAAACTCAACCGCTTCAATAATTTCAATCTCCTCCAATGATCAACTGCTCCGATACCATGTAGAAATTATATAACTTATGTGTTATATGTCCAAGATTATCCTGATCTCACACTATTTTAACTTCATGCAAAATACATAATCTATTCCACCATTGATCATTTGCGGAAATTAAATCAAGATTGCAATCACACATGAAACAATAAAAATTCACACACATTAACACAGTTTTTTAACGGGAAAGCCTGAAGCTGAAAACCCCAACTATCTGTATATAATATATTTCATAGAGATCATGTAACAATCCTCATATAAAGCTGATCATATCAAGCTCTCAGTACAATACAATCGCTACACACTAATCAGGCCCGATCTTGCAAATCCATGCACCGATCTTTGCCACCTGCTAGCCTGCCTCTACTGTGCAATCCCTACTGAAGAATGGCTTTGAATGAGTTCGAATTACTCTAGCCTTGCTCACGCAATCCTCATTGGCATCTCCATTGAGTGTTGGATGCAATCAATGCATCACTATAGTCACAACTGATAGTCACACTTGCTCTTTCACCTATCTGTCCACTGGTCTCCACTGAAATTGCCATGCACTGTAGTTAATTGATGTATTCTTCAGTTGATTAATGAGTTATTATTTAGTGAACTAATTTACTACTTAATTCACTCCACTCTCACTAGTGTGTCATTGAGTTAGACTAGATACAATTATCTTAACCGAGTCTAACTGAGTTAAACTAAATACAACTCCACCAACTACTTCTCCAACTCCACTAAACTCTGTCACATGAGTTCTAACTGAAGTCCTCCATGCAATAGCTCCACTTAACCCTTAGGAATAGCGTAATTCCTTCTGTCAGCTCTAGTGCCACATCTGTGCACTTAACTGAAGTGCTCCAAGAGAATAAGATAATTTTTATAGTCCAAATATTATTAAGAGCTAATAATATTCGACATATCTATTTTTAGACTGGAAATCTAAAAATAGATTCCGCCCAATATGTCTAAAAATAGAAGTCCATCTATTTTTCCAACTTGACCAACCATCCACAAATAGCATCCTGCAACTCATAGAATACGATCAACATGTCTAAAAATAGACTTTGCGCCAAAAATAGCCCGCGGGCCCACTTAGTGAAGGCGACTATTTTCACTAAGCTCATCATCTTGTTGAATCTCAACAAAAGGGCGATAGAGAAGACTTCTCATTAGTTGGGGTGAACAGTGTTTGCCCACCCCAATCCAACAAAGAAAACGCCTTTTGACGTAAAAATCACACATAATTTTACGTATAGTAAAATTTTTTTTGACAATTAATAACATGTCCATATCTTAAAATAATAAATATAAAAAACAAATAACCAATAATATGTCCATATCTTAAAATAATAAATATAAAAAAAAAATAACCATCATGAAAAATTCCAAACTAAATTCTAAATTTGAAATTCCAAACTTGCATAGTACAAGTACAAGTGATGGTGCTATACCTATGAGCAATTGTGCATAGGTTGTATGAAGAGGTGAAAGTCAAAATTAGAACTTCAACAGTTATTTTTGAAAGTTTTAGAAGCGATATCGGGGTTAAGCAAGGTTGCCCATTGTCTCCTACCCTTTTTGGGTTATATATTGACAAGCTTGAAGAGTGGCTAAATTAGCAAGGGGGTGACAGTATCAGTTTGGGCAAGTTCGTTATAAGGCTTCTTTTGTATGCAGATGACCTTATATTGATTGCTAAATCAGCTCTGGGTTTGCAAGAGCACTTACGTTCCCTTGAGCATTTTTGTAGAAGGGTGGGGATGCAAGTCAATATTAGCAAAACAAAAGTAGTGGTTTTCTCTAACAAAAGAAAGCATAAACAACATAAGTTCTACTTTGAAGGCAACATTATGGAGGAAGTTGCAGACTACAAATACCTCGGAATCGACTTCAATAGAAATTTAAGTTGGGAGGGTTGTAGAAAGAAAAGAACGTTAGGGGGGTGGAAAGCATTTTATGCTCTTCAAAACAGGTGTAGAGAGGTAGAGTTGTGGGACTGGAAAACCACTCTAACTTTTTTTGGGCTTCTAATGATTCTGGTGATTCTCTACGGTTGTGAATTGTGGGCCAGCAGCACAACCGAGATGCAGTGGAAACCAATTGATAAAATTCAGAAGCGTTTGATTACAAACAAATTCAAAATTAAAAGTGCAATTCCTTATGCTATATTGTTAAGTGAAACAGGGGCTGCCCCTATTGAAGCAATTGGTATGGTGCGAGTCATAAAGTATTTGAAAAAAAGAGTGCAAATGGAACATGGTAGATGGCCTAAGGTGTTTTGACAGATTGTGCAAAAGAAAGAAGACTTGGATGTGGAAAAATAACAAATGGTTTAGTAAATGGAGTATTTGCTTGAGCATGTGTCATACAAACAATAAAGAGATAAAAACTTTTGTTATGGATACGTTCCACAAACGTACTTGGGAGAAAGAGCTAGGGAAAAAGAAGAAGTACTACATTGAAGAGTTTAACCCCACTCATAACCATTAGCAAAAGGCGTACATAGGGGCCAATATTTCTTGGAGATCTAAAATTCTTATTGCTCAATTAAGGACTAATTCTCATCAACTTCGTTGTGAAACAGGGCGCTGGAAAAGGCCAAAAGAAATATGGGAGGAAAGAGTATGTATTTTTTGGACTTCCTAAAAAGCGGAAATATAAAAACATTTCATTCTAGAATGTGAGGCCTTCAAAGACTACAGGGAAAATTATGCAGGTATTCTGGCAGCTAGTTCTTGGGATAATCTATTCAACAAAGAGTTTGTTGAGAAGCTGGGAGCAGTTATTGTAAGACTTCACAGAAAGAGAGCTGAATACAAGAGCGAGATGAAAAAACAATCTGTCCCATAAACTATTTTTAGCCTCATAGACATTAAAAATACTTTCTTTCTTTCTATACATCATCATAAACATTAAAAATACTTTCTTTCTTTCTTTTTATACATCATCAAATGAGTTACACAAAATTGTACTATGAATAAATTGGAATTGAAGCAACCGTTAACGTAACAAAATCCCTTACGCAATAGCCCTTAAAACGACAAGCATTTCACGACATCGTATTTTCAAGTGTTTTTAGTGCAACGGTAATTCGACAACCTTGTCAACAACAATAAACACTAGCGTGTGCAATAGAGGTATCTATGGGAATGCGATCCTCTTGATTCCGACCATTTCACCGAGGAAGGGTGTCTATCCTTAAATCAGACTAAGACTTGCAATAAATTTAACCATACCTTTGTCAAAGATTTCTGGAATTGATAAGCGATGTAGTACAAAGTTGATAGCAGTTAAGACGATTATGACAACCTTTGTTAATGATTTATATGGAATTGATAAGCGAAATAGTTCACAGCTGATGGAGTTAGATTAAAAATAAAAGAAAAAGATAATTTTGAATTTGGTATTATATTATAAAATTAAATATGTTGGATTAAAAATAAAAGAAAAAGATAATTTTGAATTTGGTATTATATTATAAAATTAAATATATTATTACAAGTTTGAATAAGGATGAAAATAAAAAAACTTTCTTCACATCTAACAATTTTTTTTTCTGAAGCAATTTCAAGAGTTCAAAGAACAATAAAAACTATGTTAAAGCAAGAATATGAAGCAATTTCAAGAGTTCAAAGAACAATAAAAACTATGTTAAAGCAAGAATATTAGGAAATTACATTAACCATAATTCAAACTAAGAATTTCAAAATATTATGTCAATTATGTAATAGTGAGGGATAATTCATGTTTGTCTGTTATAATTTTATAGATATATATATATTTTAAAGCAAGAATGAGTATATATATATAAAATTTAGGTACACATTTATATTAGTAAAAGATAATATTCTTATAATTATTAGTGTGTTATTCAAAAAATTAGATTAATAGTACAAGTTTTATGTTTTTGTCGAAATTATCAATTTTATTGTCAAAACATATTTATATGAAATATTTGGTCTAATCCTATTAGGAAAATTACTGATTAATTTAGAAATTAAACTATCCATAAGACAAACTTCCAACTTTCCTGCTTAGGTACAAAAAAGGAAGCTCGAGCCTACAACTTTCTTGGAAAGAACAAAATCTTTGTTGTCCAATTTTGTAAGTTGCAACTGCAAGTCATCCATCATGATGAGCAATATTTCATGTTGTGACTCACTGTATTCCACCAGGACTTTGCCCATAATGGTTTTAATTTGCGAATATATCAACTATTTGCATATACTCAATCTGTTGGGTGTGGGTGTTTCCCATCTTTTATATCAATCGACCTATGTTTTCTTCTACCTTTGGATCATATAAGAATTATTGGTCTAGTATAGTTTCCTGCTCAGACAAGTTGACTTCCTCCCTAGATCATGGGACGTGTGCCCAAAAACAAAGCAATTTTAGTTTCAGTGTTGGTTTGAGCCCTTGAACATGGAGGCTCCCTTCCCCCATGACTTCCACAATTAAGTGAAGAGCTAAGGTGCAACATGATAAATTACGAGCCAGGGACAAGAGGAATACAAAGAATATAGATTGGGAGAGTAGGGCTTAGAGTGGCCCGACCCAACATCGACCACCAATCAAGAGTACATTGAGAATAGAGAGGAGAGAGTCATGCCAAGTAATGAGTAGAGATACTAAGGTCTAATGAGTAGGGAAATAAGCAAAGAGGAAGTGAGCCTATGATGATAGAGTGAGAGGTTTGCTTGAAGGAAAAATTTACTGGGGGATGCTTATAAGAATGAAAATTGTGACATAAAAGTAGAGAATGCGAGAGGTAACTTACCCAAATGACATATAGAGCTGGTCATCCCTCAAAAAATGCAAAAATTTAAAGCTAACCAATCATAAGATCGAGATCGTGGCCATCCTAGTTGAAGAGTATACCAAGGCTGAACTACAATAACAATCGAGTGTAAATGAAAATTGGAGATTGTGGACTGAGCTTGACATGATTTCTCACAACAACCTCCATTGTCAAAGTAACACATGAATTTTCTGTTCATATGGGCTAACCCAACCTCATGATCACAGGTGGTGGAAACTGCATGGAGAGAAGTGACCTCGCATGGGAGTTCCATGGTGTGCATTAAAAAAAGGACACGGGGATGAGCTTTAATCCACTTGTGTGTGCGCAATTCATGATACCACTTTTAATATAGTCTCCTTGGGTTCAACCCTCAAGGTGTCTCTATAACTTCAAGGTTAGGGCTTCATGGGAATTGAACCTTGCTCAATAATGAAAAACTCCTCACTTTCCACCATCTAATCCAATCTCTTTGGGTTAAGAGGAGGACATGGGATGGACTTTGATCCACTTATGTGTGCACATATCATAAGGCCATTTAATAGTCTCTAAGGGTGCAAGCACACGTTCAACCACTACCTCAAGGTGCCCCATAGCCTAGGTTATGCCCTCATGGTAATTGAACCTTATCCAATGGTGAAAAACTCCTAGCTTACCAACATTAGATCCAACTCATTGAAACCCTTCACACCACTTAAATAGTTTGATACATCGAATTTTAATAATTTTTTATTTTCAAATGATTTTAAATAAAACATAATACACTATATAATAAACAACATCAATATTAGATAAAAATGATTCGAAATAGTGACATTTAAAAGTAAAATTTACATAAAAATTCACTAAAATCGAAATACCTAACATGATTCTACATGAAGAATATAACTAGCTTAGATCCATTTGAACTTCGGATCTATCAAAGAGCTGAGAGGGATCAAATCTCTTTTCACTCTAAAAGTGGTTTGCATCTCAAGAAATTTGATCATTCTAGGCGCTTGCTAGATCTAGAATTAAAATATATTTAAACAAGTCTAATTATTAATTATAATTATAAATTATATATATTTTTTAATTTTTAATTTATTTTGACCAAATCAAAATGTTAAAGAAAATATTACAATATCTCTACCATATTGAATTAGAGAGTTTTATATTTTATATTTTATTTTTATTTTAACTAAATCAAAATGTTAAATATTACATCTCTACAATTCCACATTGAAGAGAGAGGTTGACACAATTACTCCATAAACCTTAAATGTTTTTTTCCAAACTTCAAAGAAAATAAAATTTTGCCAAACTTTTTAGAGAAAAGTAAGGTAGGCCATCCATATGCCCAACAAACTTACATGACAAAGTATAATATGACATCAAGCTTTCCACTTGTGAGACATGTGAATCAGAAAAGCATTTCATTATGGAATGTGATGCTTTCAAAGAAATGAGAGACAATTACAATAGTATAGTATTAATATGAATTTTTTGGCATCATCTTTTCAGTTTAGAAAATGGAGAAAGTTCATCATTAATTTGAATAATAAAAAAATTAAATTGTAAAAAAAGAAAAGACAAAAACTGATCGTCCTATATCATTAATCAAGTTAAAATTTCAATTTCATCCATTTATCTTATTTTTCCAAAAACATTAAAGCTTCCATTTATTCATTGTGAAATAAACTTTGGGAATATTGAATTCTTTGGTTTACCGACCACGCCAATCATATATATATATATACCAATAAATTTATTTGGTTGGTCTGACTGGCGGATGGGAGGACACACCCTTAGCGTGTGACTGAGATTGGAATGTTTATGGCAATTGCCTAAATCGACTTCCACATTTCACACACGATCGAAACGCATCGACGGCATGTGCCGTCCAATGAAATCGGATAATCTTCCCTGCACAGTTGTTGGAGAATCTGTCTATCAGGAAGCAACACGTTCTGCCCTGCAAACCCTCGAGGCAGAAGTAAGTGCCAAATTTATTCGGGAAATGGTGTCTCTATGTCAATAAAGACGAGGAGGATAAAGGTGTTCTACGGGTGCAATAAATCTATATCCAATGGATGATAGTCACAGCTCGGCCAACAAGCGGCCGACAATGTCTCACAGGTCCTCTTCTTCATTTCTATACTCAATCTGAGATGGTTTTCAGGTGTCAATTTATTATAAACTTGTTCCTAAAGATTTTTTTCTTTAACTTCAATATCATTCACGCCTCTCATTAGTTTCGGGATATCCAACAGCCATTTCAAATGGCATAAAACATTGTTGGGCACTCACAGCAGCAGTCGAATTTTAATTTCAGACCGACCCTTGGAAAACCACTACTAATTCTGATTAATAAACAACAAACCTGCTAGAAATTACATGTTCGCATATCCAAATTCTTATCCGTAATTCTGATTAATAAACAACAAACTTGCTAGAAATTACATTTTTGCATATCCAAATTCTTATTCGTTGACAATGAAAACAATTTGAGTGGGTTGTAGCCAATTTATTTATTTGCTTATTTTTGAGTTGGAGTAACTTCAAGTCTGACCCTATTAGGCACACACGTTGGAGGTCCACATCATTCACTTACACAATTCTGGTCATCATGATTCATCCAATGACAATTTTGTTCACAGCCATCCCAGTGTACACATCAAATCACCTTTTCAAAAGGTTGCAACCTAAGCTGCTAAGTATGGGTACGTGGGTGTGAGTGCTGGTGCAAACACACCACGTTTCAAAAATGGGATGGTGTACACCAGAGATACATATATGGTGTACACCAGAGATACATATATCAAATTTTATTTGTGCAATATATATGGAAAAGAAAGAGAAAATACACTAAAATAAATGAGTGATGATTCAGATTCATTTTTCGATTCCAGTGTCAAACCATTAGTCAAATAAAATTCATGATTCAACATTGAACATTGACACTCCTTAACTTTCCAGATATGGTGAGGAAATGACAAAAATAAAAAATAAAAAAATTTCAAGCTTGATGAAATTGAGATGTGGGGACTTGGGGAGATGATAGTGTCAACGATGATGAAAAATGCTTCACGTTGAGCCATTGGAATGGGTACCAATTTCCTCTCTCCTTTTTTTTTTGGGCTTATCCAAGCTTGCATAGTGAATCTGAAAATGTAAAAATGAGCATGAAATTAGGATTTAAACTAAGCTACTTGGAAACAAATATGGATATGAATTCACTAAATTTTTGAAAAGCCAAGATCTAGATACGTTGGGAAAATGCCATGTACAAAGAATACAATAATATTTTTGAATTTAAAAAACATATTCAAATTTTAAAATGATACACAACATTAGAACTGAAATCATTAACTACATATCCAGAAATGGGTCTAACTGCATATCTTGAAATGGGTTTACATCCTCATCGTTTGAATATTTCTACAACATGATCAACCTGTCATATTCCTTGAAATCTGCCTCAAAATCTATAGTTATGATGGCAAATAAATACCATACATCATTTGAGAACATTACTATAGTCTATGTATCATATGGTTCTAGGAGGAATCTTCACTTAGAGTTGGATGGTATTGATCTAATTAAATTATTTATGACACAACCATTCTTTATACACAAAGTGTGAAATTTTCCTTAACCCTAGCAATATGGCAATTTATTAACCTAACATATTACATAGATCTACTTACAAGGGACTCCCTTCCTGGGATAACGGTCCTTTGAGGAAAATACATACAATAATAACCTGAAAATGATCTAGCTGATCATGCCCTAGATCTGCCATTCGATCTGTTTGGTTGATCTGGATCTCCCTTTCTGCTCCTTGCACCTTCATTGAACTTGACAGACTTGAGTGGAAGTTCTTCACAACCCAATCACTGTGATCTCACTCTCACTGTGTCTTGTGCTCAAGATGTCTTGTGTTTCTTCTCTCTTAGGCTAGCCTTTCTTTTATAAGTTTTAGTCATTGATTGAATCCACAACCCTAATCTCCAAAGTGATTGATCGTTGAGATTAGATATTACCTCACTAAAGATCAATGATTGAGATTCATCTAATTCACTATTGCAAAAACCTTTGCATTCATTAGATTACCTCACTTGATGTTATACAAAAATGGATTTAATCATTAAAGTGATTGCTAAGGTTAAGATTCTATTAGGTAAATTCTGCATGCCTATACACTTAAGCTTGTCTAGAAGTACCTGCTTGGTTACAAACATCAACACAAAGGAAACTGAAAAGTAAGTATATACTATATACTATTATCTCATATTCTATGAAAGCTTTTCTAGAGCTTTCAGCTAGCATCATCAAAAAATCAAAATTTAAATTTTAATGTCTCATACCTTTCTTGCTAGCATTATCATGTGCTATATGCACTACATGCTATAGGTAATTAATAACTTACATATACAACTACACAACCTACCGTTTAATAACATGTAATCCAACTAAATGTCTAAATATCCTTATTTTTTTTAAACCCTAAAACTCTAATGCTATTAACTTATCCGCTTGGGATTCAATGTATGAGGCAAGGTTACTTGGGAGCGGGAGTGAAAACGCAGAGCGGGAGTGCCATTTTTAGAAGCTTCTGGTCCGGAGTTCAGGGTGTTCTATATATATATATATATATATATATATATATATATATATATATATATATTGTTTATATTTTGATGCATATATCATCATTGATTTCAAAATTCAATATACATTTATCATCATTGATATATAACATTTATCATCATTGATTCATTGATTTCAAAATTCAATATATAACATTTATCATCATTGATATTATATAACATTTATCATCATTGATTCATTGTTCACCATATAACTTTCATGAAGCATCATATTCATAATTCATAATGACTTGTAAACAGTAAACTTATAAATTCCAACTTCAAAGTTTCACCTTTCAAATTCAAACTTCAAACTTAAATTGTCATTAAATATATGAAATCAGAAAGAGTAAAGTTTCAATTGTTCAACTGTCAACAACAAATAGAAAGACTAGTAAACAACAAATCTATTTTATCTGGCTGGCCCCTTGCCACGCCCACGAGAAATGTCTAATTTTTGTGAGCCACGAGGAAATGTTGGTCTTCTAGTACTCTCGGGAGTACCACGACCACGACTAGAAGGTGGAGGCTGGATCTGCAAAGGAACAACAGTGTGATATCGAGGAGTGGCACTGGCACTGGCACTGGCACTGGCACCCGCACTGCTACCAGTAGATGGTGGGACTGGCCCTGTGTGTGGCGGTGCTGTTGATGCTTCATCATCATCCCTATAAAGTTCTGCTTCCAATTCTTCCAGATGTAACGTGCCGTCCTCCAAATTATCATCCTCTGGGTTGTTGTCCCAGACTCTGTATAAAAACATGTAGAATGATGAATTAGACATAAAAAACATAGATTGAATCATATAACATCAATCATCTAGAAGTTATAATCTTCATCAACCACACCCACAAGTTGGAAGCATACAACATATTGACTCTTGAGTCTCGCGAATCATCAATCTGAATGTTTCAAGCTTTCAAAATTCAATATATAACATTTATCATCATTGATATATAACATTTATCATCATTGATTTCAAATTTCAATATCTAACATTTATCATCATTGATTCGTTGATTTCAAAATTCAATATACATTTATCATCATTGATATATAACATTTATCATCATTGATTCATTGATTTCAAAATTCAATATATAACATTTATCATCATTGATATTATATAACATTTATCATCATTGATTCATTGATCACCATATAACTTTCATGAAGCATCATATTCATAATTCATAATGACTTGTAAACGGTAAACTTATAAATGCCAACTTCAAAGTTTCACCTTTCAAATTCAAACTTCAAACTTAAATTGTCATTAAATATTTGAAATCAGAAAGAGTCAAGTTTCAACTGTTCAACTGTCAACAACAAATAGAAAAGACTAGTAAACAACAAATCTATTTTATCTGGCTGGCCCCTTGCCACGCCCATGAGAAATGTCTAATTTTTGTGAGCCACGAGGAAATGTTGGTCTTCGAGTACTCTCAGGAGTACCACGACCACGACTAGAAGGTGGAGGCTGGATCTGCAAAGGAACAATAGTGTGATATCGAGGAGTGGCACTGGCACTGGCACCCGCACTGCTACCAGTAGATGGTGGGACTGGCCCTGTGTGTGGCGGTGCTGTTGATGCTTCATCATCATCCCTATAAAGTTCTGCTTCCAATTCTTCTAGATGTAACGTGTCGTCCTCCAAATTATCATCCTCTGGGTTGTTGTCCCAGACTCTGTATGATTGATCCTCATTTGCCCGATCACAGTAATGGCTCAACAACCTCAAGTTATAATTGACATAAACCAAGCTTTCAGCTCGGTTTTCATTCAGCCTGTTTCTTCTCACATTGTGTATAAAGCTGTAGGTGCTCCAACACCTCTCTGCAGAAGAAGTGTTCACAACTTGTGAGAGAACTTTTTTAGCCAACTTTGGCAAAAGTCCCATGCCGCCATATGCTTCCCTCCATGTGAGAGCATCAAATCTGTCCCTGTCTTCCATTGCATAGAAAGAACCAAAGTTAGCAGTGCAACTGAAGTATTTGCCTAATTCAAGGCGCAATCTAGCACACTCTTCCCTGTCAGGTACCAATTTGTCCAATGCCTTCATGTACCCCTCTTGTACCTCTAGATCTGTGTGAGGTTTCACCCTAACCCCACCTCCAGGTGCAGGTTGGCCCAACCAAGATGGAGAGTAATATTTTGGCATAAGGATATATGCCAAAGCATGTAGTGGAACATTGAGTTTATTCCACCATGCACACACACAGTCATGAATCATAGCATACAAGTTGGGATCATTATCCTTAACAATATCTTTTATTTGCCCCAACATGCTATCCATCTGCTCATAAACCTCTCCAATCACTGGTTTATCAGTATCTGCAAACTGAATCATGTTATAAATGGGCTTGGTAAAATTCAAAATTTCCCTCACACGTGCCCAAAACAGAGGGTCAAGGGCGGTCTCCTCCACATGTTCGAAACCTTGCCTGTCAACTATTGTCGCTGCCCTGTCCTTCAATAGCTGCCAGTGTGGGCTTGATACCATTGCAACCAATGACTCTCTTACCTTCAAAGGCGCCTGAAGGTGAGGTAATAGCTAGAAAATCTAGTCTTTGCTATCTTCAACAACTCCAATTTGGAGTGAGTACGGAAAAGCCCATGGGTATTGCTATGATTTGTAATAAATTTTATCATTTTTTTACCTCTCTTGTACAAATCACCAAGCCATTTGAATTGAGGTTGTTTGTTTTTGATGGTATCATGCATCAAAAGGTTCATTGTGTGAACCAAACACCCAGACCAAAAAATGTTGGGGTATTTATCCTCAATAATTGCTCCTGCTGCCTTATAGTTAGCAGCATTATCAGTGATGACCTGTATGACATTGTATGGCCCAGTCTTTTCAATTATATCAAGTAATGGTTCTACAATGTTATTGCCAGTTTTGAATTTGTCTGAACAATCATATGCTGCCAGGAAGATTGCACCACTAACCGACACAGCCAAAACACTTATCAATCGCTTTCCTTTTACATTGGTCCATCCATCAGAGACAATGGACAGCCCATGCTCATTCCACGAACTTGTCATTCTAGCCAAAGAATGGTTTATTTTAGCTTTTTCATGATCAAGACCCACAGTTCTGGCCTTGTCATACCCAGGGCTTTTGTATCCTTTAGGGGCATCATTAATGGCAGAAACCATTTCATGCCAATAAGGTGAGCGAAGAACATTGAATGGTACCCCACATGCATATAGAAACTGGTAAACTTTTGAATCCACATCATTCCTACACCCTTCGTCCAGGAAATCAGATACGGTTCTACGCCTTAATCCAGGTGTGCCACTGCCTCCAAAACCACTGGCATGGGTGGAAGTTGAACCTATTTGTCCATGACGTGTTGGGCCTGAATAAGAATCAATGAAACCCCTAGATCTTTTAGATGACCTCTATAGGGCAGCCTCCTCTTCCTTCCTATATTTCTCTCTCTGTGTTGCTGGCACATTAGTACAAATTTTGATTCCAATATTTTTAGCTCCATCCCCTGGCATTTTCCCACAAAGGTGCCTTCTCGCACGGGTGTATGAACCATGGTATTGTTTATTGCAATGGGGGTAAATAAATTTAGTGGTTCCACCACCTTTCCCTCCTTCCTGTTTCTGAACATATTTCCACAAAGGTGTCTGAGTTTGGTCTTGTCTAGTTGGGGAATCTGTGTCTTCATGTTCTCCACTCCCCACTTCCTCCTCAACATAATCCTCCTCCTCTTCAGGATTTTCTTCAAATCCACCATAACCCTCCTCTTCATCCTCCTCTTCTCTGATTTGCCTCTTTCTTCTACTACTCTCCAACGCCATTATCACAAAGAAAGGAACCAACATGAGGAAAATCCCTAGCCATATAGCCATGATGGAAACAAGTTTCAAGTTTCAAGTTTCTAGCCTGCAAAACAAATGGAAAAATGCCAAATGGGAATAGGAAATGCAACATAGGAAAAAAACAATTCATTTTTTAAGTTTTAAACCCAATAAAATGCAAAATTCTAGAAAAAATCAAGTTTTCATTTTTAAACAACCTACAAATTCATCCTAGAAAATACAAAATTGGATTAGAAGGCCTACCTCTTTCTTGCAATCCTCCTGTTGCCTTGCAGCTTGCTCCCTGCTCTCCTTGTCACTTCTGTAGCTCAGCTCTCCAATTCTCTCCTCAAGCTCTTCTTACTCTCTCTCACTCACTCAACAAACAATAAAAACAAAATGCCCCCCCCCATAAACAAAAAAAAAAATCATTGAAAAAAAGTTCCGCCCGGCGGGAAGTGTTTTTTGTTCCAGGGAGCATTCAGGAGCGAACACTCCCCGATCGCTTCCGTCATTTAAAAAATGCTCTCGAAGCGTTTTTAAACACCGAAAGCGCTCATGGAGCGTTCGCTCCCGAGCGCTTCTGGAAACGCTCCCAAAAAGGCAGGGAGCGTTTTAACAGCCCGAAAACGCTCCCCTCAGGAAGCGTTTTCGGGAGCGCGTTTCCGAACATTTCCAAAACGCTCATGCGCGGAGCACGTTTCGGAAACGGGAATGAGGGGGGGGGTGAAGCTTCCCCGCAACCTTGGGCTTGCCATCATCACGGTCAAAAC